>JAGWCC010000114.1:0-600000 GCA_022651775.1 Drusus annulatus
ATTACAATCACGATTTTTACATTTTTTTATTTCTTAAAATTATTAAAATTTTTTTCAATGGCTGGAAGTATACTAATTGGTCTATAATTTTCTATTTTAGGGTATCTCCTACCTTTGTACATTGTTCTTACAAAGCTACATTTAAGCTTATTTGCTATAACTGTTAAGACAAGATTTTAATAATTAAATGGGTTATGACAGAACATAAAAGGTTATATGACTTGAAATTATTTATATTGCACAAACATATATTATTTAATCTTTTCAAACCTTTGGATACCTCCGAAAGCATTTCAATCCTCCAATGATTCTGTTTAGGTAATGTTTTTCTTCATCAGTACGCCAAGATAATGGATGACAAAGAAGGGCTTTATCCTTAAAATAGAATTCAAAGAAATCAACAGGTTTATCCAAATTTACTGATAAGAAGTTCTCGATTATGAAAATCAGAAAAGATGTTAAAAAAATTATCATGAGCATTTTTGATTTACTTCCAGAGATAATATTTGTTTCCTTTTAAATGTCCTCTTCTGCAATGCTTGGACAATACTTTGTCGAACATTCTTGGAAACATCACTTGTAACCAATGTTTCAACTATAGATCCTTCATTCATCCACCCTGCATTTTCCATTGCTAACCTTCCAATGGTTCGGAATCTACACAACGCTTTAAATTTCATCCTCTCCTGTTCCTCTGGATCCTGAAAAAAAATCCTCAAAATCAGACAAAAAATATCACATTAAAAAATACAATTTTTTGTCTTTATTTGATTGAAATAAATTTTACCATCATTGCACTTTTTCTAGGAGCCATTCTTTAATTTTTAAATTGTATTTTGGAAAGCACAATAATCTTGTGAATTTTAAAGAAATAGTGAACTTCAAATCATATGTATACGCATATTTCCTATCATACTTCAGTTGACTTCAGTATTGTAAAATTTGTAATTTTAAATAAAGATCTTAAATGTAGTAAAAATGCAACTTGGTAGGTAATAATAATGTATATAATGGTGAAATAATAGTGTGTTTGGTAGACTAGTATCTACTTAGGTATTAAAAGCGGCGAAGAGAGATCTGGACAATTAGCAATGGCATTATTATTACTTACATTTTTTTTTTTATATTTCAAAAGACGCCAAATTTTAATTGCTTTAGGTGTCATTTCGCTTAGAGCTGGGGTTGATCCAGGATCCTGTCTTAACTTATTTTTGCAAAATTTCGCTGTTTACTGTATTGCTTTTTACATAACATTTTTTTGATACCTGAAACTAAGCCATTCAGAAAAAATATTCGCATGCATTTATTTACAGAAGGGACATTACAATGTTAGGACACACCATGGTAGAATTATTTTCTTTAAAAAAATTGTACATCAAAACTATATACCGCTAGTTAGTATTTTTTAATAAAAAAAACTAACTAGCGGAGAGTCATTTACTCAAGAAAAAAGTTTTTTCTTTAACTTTTGATGATTTGAGGAGCAATATTGTTATGATCCCGTGGTCTCAAGAAGTTATATATATTATTATATATTACAAACTTGTAGTCATACTCCAAGATTGCAAATTTATTATTGAATATTGAAATGAACCTGGCAACACTACTCTAGAAAATCTATGGTTTCAACTAGAGATGGTGATATCTGAAATGGGGTTTCACTACGGTTTCAGTTACCGGAGACCGACAAAGAACCGGCTATTTATTCAGTTACTTTTAGAACCGACTCCCGACAGCGGTAAGGTTTATTATAAAAAATAACCGGCACAGGAATATAGTTCATCTCTACTGGCATCCATAATAAGCTTAGTGCCACAGAATGTGCTCGGCTGATTGTTATTGTTATAACAAGCACAGTTTTGGTGAGAAGGCAAAAAAATAATAGGCTTCCCCCTTAGATGAATTAAATGGCTTCCCCTGAACTTTTCCGTGTCTATATATCATCCGGGTCATTATGATGATTCTTTTGAGTGAAATTTCTTTCCATTTTGCTTTTAACTGACGGAAGAAAAAAGTCCATCAACTCGCAGTCGACCTATCGCGCCGGTTTATTTCTAAGGATAATTTCATATGTGAGGGGGCTGCCAGAGTAATTACATGGAATAATAAAAGAAACCGGGTTTGTTTTGTCACGAAATTCTAAAAAATATCGACGGTTCCAGTGACCGACAAGTCACCGGGTCAAAGTAACCGGGACCAGAATATCGAACATCCTTAGTTTCAACTGTCATTGTATTTGGCGAGATTCTACTTTCTACTTAGAAAAAATACGGCGGCTTTTGTCTCTGACTCTCACGAACGGCTAATTATTGTATCAAAATAATTTGCTATTGTCAAATATATACGTCTAAATTATTACTGGTGGCTCATTTCGCTATATAAAAACCCAAAATGGTAATATATAAACATTTTGCACAACGGTAACGTATCTATTGTGCAATTTCGATGTTGTTGATATTATAGGTTATGGGTATTCATGACATTGCATTATTTATTCCTTTTCAGAGCTTCGAACTTCCTTCAGTCAAGGTACGACCAGAGAATATCGATAGTTTTGGACTTCGCGAGGGAGCTTTTGGAGTCCAGGATCCGCTTTCCCATGGATTAGCTGGAACAAAATCGAAGTTGGGGAACTCTCATCCCCTTGAGGCTTCCGAACGGAATGTAAGCAATTTGTAAATACTTATTATATTTCCTCTTATATATCGCTGTGCTAGTTCAATACTATAACAAGTCAAAAATTTTTTTTTTGACTTGTTGGTGTTTTCTGATTCCTTATAACCTAAGGAATCAAAAGACACCTATAAGTCAATTTTTTTATAGTTTTGAACTAGCACAGCGATATGATTAAACAAAATCTGTCTTTGTTTTCTATTGAAATTTTTTAATCTTATATGTTGAAAATAAATTGACAACTTCTTCCTTCTGCCTCAAAGCTTAATGTTTTAATCCAGGTACCTTTCAATTCACTTTCTAACATCCCGAGAAAAATAATTGTAAATCTTATTTATTTGTTAAGAAAAGTTAAAGTAATTTTAAGCACATGAATAATTTATGTTACTGAAGAATCATTTTTTTGTTATTCTGTTCCAGTTCATAAAGAATCGAGGTGAGATGGACCTTACAATTCTTAGAAACTTCCAAGGTCTTCATGCCCCCTTGAAGCTGATTACGGAATTAAGAGCCGTAAATAAGGTAATTAAATCAATCAAAAGTTCGACTGTTTGATATACACATATCAGTAAGACTGATGACCAGCCATGGCTCGTTCTAAGGTTCACTCGTGCACTGAACCGGCAAAATTAATTAGCATTTCACACTTCACATCGTATTTCTATAAAATATTTTTTATTTATAAAATTACAAAATAAATATGAATTCCGTAAGAGATAAAAGCCGCCCAGCTTGATGCATGTGCGCTGGATGCGCGCCGTCTATACCAGTCATATGAACCAATCTCGAATCTACCGAATCTGTGCGATTTCGAGAAACATCCGGTTCGATTGTTCTGCCGTTGGATCATTTTATATAGAGCCGAGCATTTTTGTAGTCAAACCGTGGATATCACACATCGTACCAAAACATATGCGATTTCCGTGCGGCGCACGGCTGGATGACGAACGCCGTCGGAATCATCCGAAATATTCCGAAAAGAATAATCCTTACTTACGGGTTTTAGAAAGAGAGTAATATTTCTCTTGTAAAATGCAACTATGAGTCAACGGGTCAGCAGATACTAGTGCGATAGAAGAGCGCTTGATATTTAGGGAACCTTTTTGTCATTGTTATCATTAGTTATTTTTTCACAGTTAAAAAGTGACCTTTTGTTTGAGTGCGTTCTTGTCACTCATGTGCTAACTTTATATCTGAAGTCAAAGCTCAGCTAATATTATTTCTAAATAGAACATATATACTTTGTTTTTAACCACTTTTTTATTTAATATTTTGTCTACCGGTTTCGGAAGTACCCTTCCATCATCAGGACAATATTAAATTAATCTTTAGATAATAACTTCATCTCTTCTGGAAGAAACATGTGTTGAGATAAATTCTGTGCCGCGATCAAAATGTATGTTTTGAAGTATCTGGAGAATGTATATATATACATTGTATATATATATATATACATTCTCCAGATACTTCAAAACATACATTTTTTTGATCGTGTACAGAATTTATCTCAACATATGTTTCTTCCAGAAGAGATGAAGTTATTATCTAAAGATTAATTTAATATTGTCCTGATGATGGAAGGGTACTTCCGAAACCGGTAGACAAAATATTAAATAAAAAAGTGGTTAAAAACAAAGTATATATGTTCTATTTATAAATATGGCAAGCCACAAAGTTAATGCTTTTTACGAATATATAATATTATTTCATCCGCTCCGCATAGTCTAAAGTGTATTGTTTGCAATCGCTATTGTTGGATATAATTGAATATCCTCGATCTATTAAAAATGAGTGATATAATAATTAATGTGGGCTATATATAAAAGAATCGTATGAACTATGAGAATAAAATCAAAATAAAAACGAACGGCCCACTGAAACCATTTTTAATAATCAACCAAGTCCTTGGTCGGCAAAAGGACCGAAAAATTGATCAACTCTATAAATAGGTGAGGTACCCACACTTTCATTAAAGGTACACATGTTTTTTTATTTTTTGCTTGGTGAACCACCAAACATTTGATGCACCGACCGCGCCCGCTGATGACACTAAGATAGCTGTCGCAAGCTTTCAATACTAAGCAATTATTATTATTACAACAATTAATAATTTCCTTTGTGAATATGTATGTACACACATACGAGTTTGAATGTTTCACAATTGGAACTGACAGATGAAAATTATCAAATTAAAAAACAATCTTTTCAAATTCAGACAAGCGATTAAATAGGTGAAGTATTAGACAGGTTACAATTTCATTAATCTCGAGCAGCAGACAGGTATTTGTTGCAATAAAATAAGTAACGTTTTAGATTACTTTCTGATTCTTAACTCAAATTACCAAAATCTGACAGGCAATTTTAGCATTAACCCCCAAATATTATATATGGTGAAACGCACAAATAAGGCAGGTATTTATTTGATACATATCAATTTTGAACTGAAAATTATAATACTCGAAGAGAACTAAATGGAATTGGGGCCTTGTGATATCCAAAAGATGGCATTTATAGTTTGGTTTCGAAAAGTGTCTCGTTAATTATTTCCATTGTCAGATGCTTCAGTTATAATTTTCAAAAGCTTGCGTCTTTTCAGATTTTTCACTTTTGTAATGGTATCCTGGTTACACTTTCTGATTTATGCCTCTAACGTTTTGAGGCAATGACTTTTATGCACTTTGTTATAACTGTACTTATACTGGGAAATTATGTGTTGATTTATTTTCCACGTACACCAACTCGTTATTGTAACAACTGTGAAGTTTTCACAATTTATATCTTCAAGATTACATTGTTTTTGGTGTTTTACTGATATTACGTGCCTTTACTGTAAATTAATTTTGAAGTGTATTTTTACATTTCTTCAAACAAAATATGTAAATCTTTCTTCATGTAAAAATTGTTCATCAATAACCGTATTAAATAATAAAAAATAGCCCTGTACCCCCCGGTCGTGTTAAAAAAAATAATTGTATAAACACTATAGTGACAAATGACCTTTTAATCTTGGTGCTGCAATTAATGTTTGTTTGAACCGTCGGTTGTACATCACTGCCTTAGAAAGAACACGGATGAATACTATGGTCCTACCACAAAGAGCTCCGTTGTAGCCTCTCTTTCTGATACATGCGTCATTTATGAGAAAGAAGAAGAGGTTACCACAGAGCTATTAGCGGTTTGATCTTAGTCTAGCTTACAACATATTCTTACTATCAAATAAACTAAAATAAAACCTATCTTATTTACGTTTGTGTTCTTCTTAGGTGGGAAGGCTGCCATTCTTGGAGAGTTCCAACGCCCTCCGAGATTCCCTAACAGGAGATGACCTTCGCATCGGCTTCGAGGATACCCTCAACACTGCCGAGTTTAGGGAACAGATGGGGCAGCCCCACGCAATCGTTGAGAAATCTCTCGGTCTACTGTAATCCTTAATACTTACTTTTTTTATGTCCCTAAATTTAAAAAGATTTGTTTTGGTTTTAAACATACTCTAAATAAAATAAATTAACTAATAAATTTTCTTTTATTGCACCTTGCAATGAAGTGTAAAAAGCTTAATTTTTTTAAATGAGCCTTGCGGTGAATTTTTTAATATACTTAGTCATATGAATTGAGTATTTATTATCAATAGTTAATAACTATTCACATTATGGTATCTCAAACTCATCATGGCGATACTTCCCGGAGTGGGCTTTGACCTCCACTAATGCTCTCGCTGGCTGCGGTCCCTCACCCTTCCCCTCCAGTCCTCAGTCTTTCACGTCCTGCTGCAATTCTCTTCGATGCAGTCTATCTACCTCTGTTATCTATTGTGGTATAAACTAGATGCCTAAAAAATATAAGACTGGTCCAAAAAAAACTTTATTTAAATAAAACCACATATATATCCAAACAAAGAGGTAGTTTGTATAAGCCCTGTTGAGAATTACGAAAGAATTCACAAAATATATTTTTATTTATTTGAATGCTTTGAAATGTCACCAATTTAACAAATATGTTCTTCCATTGCAGTTTTCGTTTAAATACAAGTATAACAGGATTTTTTTTCATATTTGGGGACCTTTTGCAACCAGCGGATGATATTGTTGGAGGAAAATGGTCAGTCAAAACACTAAAATGTCAAAACAATTTTTTATCCTATTTATAAAATACAAATATATTTTTATTTAATTCAAATATCATATAACGGAATGTAGATAAAAATCTATGTAACTAAATTCATGGAAAAAAATATTTAAAAATATACACTATTTACTTAGGTTTATGTAAGACAATGGCACTTGTTTATTTGTCAAATGACAAATGAATGTATAAGTCAATAGAACCATTTCAACAAACAGAATGGTCTATAAAAGGAAACAGCAAGGAATGTAAAGTTAATAATCTAACACGAGGTCGAGAATTCTGAGGTTGGTAATCTTCTTGACTTCATTGATTCCTATGTTTATTTCTTGCTCAAGGGTATTTTTATAGCGGACTGCCAACTGTTCCATTATCACATTTACCTTATTTTCCCGGGCGCAGATGACAAAAGGAAATCCGAATTTTGTTTTGTAGCTAAAATAAGAAGGTAAGAAATCAACAAGAAATAATTTTCATAAAGGTTATATTATGTAAAGCAGTGATTCCCAAAGTTAGCGCTATCCCCTCTGGGAGAGGTGGAGGCTGGCTTACGAACAACAGGGGGTGTTAAAGGGAACTAAGGGGTGGCAAGGTCAATAAGAAGGCATTGAAAATATTTGGTTATAAGTGTCACTAAAATATTTCTCCACTTGACGATACAGATATATGTGATGCTTCGTCGCAAAAATTGCACCTACGAACCTTTCATATAAATAATAATTTTTTATATTTTCGAAGGAAACATAAAAAATGTATATAAAAAGTTATTAATTTTCTAGACGGCAGGTTATATCAACGGTAGTTTAGACTTAAGCGGGAATTTTAAGTCCATGTTATTTTTAGTTGAGGAAGCTATTTTTTTTTTCAATAACAGATTTTTGTGATCAAGAATTTTCATAAATGTGAAAAAAAATTACTTACTTTTGGTTGAGCAGATTTATTTTTGCTTTCTTTTCCGGGTCCAATGTATTAAGTTCGGCAGACTTTTGTTCCCGGGCAGATTCCTCTGTCAGTTCATCAGTATCGGCCAATCTTCCCGCTAAATCAGGATGTAGGCATAGGATTTTAAGTTTCTCTGAAAATTTTATAAATAATTTAACAATTAGAAAAAAGGTCACTAATTATAATAATATGAGAATGAATCTAGAAATACTTTGTTCTAGTGAATTCCTTTACTTCCAGCAAAGCTTTTTCATAATAATTAAGTTAAATAGTCAGAAAAAAATGATTCTCTAAGAGTTTAGATCACAAGAATTATTGGTAACTGCTTACTAAGTTGACATGGAAGAATAATAATAATTGGATGATTTATACAGCGCTGTTTTCGTGACAGAAATATCACCTCAAGGACGCTTAGCCTGCATCAAAGAGTTTAAAAATCTACAGTCAGGCAAAAATGTTCTAGTTAATTCATTGATATAATTAAAAAGCTGTCTTCTATTTTTTCTTATCCTATAGGAGGTTGGCTATCAATCGGACAATCTTCACCCTACAGGCTCCACCCTGGAACAACTCAGTGTAACTACACTTGTACAAGTCGCATCAGTTTCGATGGCTCTGCTACGTATTTTATCAATCTTTCCTTGGATTCTTGGGTAATCCTGTAATTATTTGTCGTTCTTCATGATCTAACCAAGACATTGGAGTTTTCTTTTTCTCTAGTCCAATTTTAATTAAATTTCACAAATTTAGGTGTAAAAGAACTTCTAAATTCATTACCCTAAATGAAAAGGGTATTTTGAAGACACTCCTGTTTCAAAATTTCAAAAGCAGCTATCTTCCATGTCAATGTTTTGTTAAGTGTACAGATTATTAACTATAAATAATTTCCTTTGTGAGTATGTGCGTTTTGTACTTGTGTGATCTTTTAAAATTTGAAACCAATTTTCATTGAAAATATCAAATTTTAAAAAATAATCTTTTCAAATCTCCACCTTCCTAATAAAGTACCTACAATGTATTTTAGCAGACATTATTCGATATTTGAAATGGGTGGATTAACGCAACTGATATTTTTTCAAGGCAAGTCAAGTCATATCTCGTGATTTTTCACGGGTAACAACTAGTTTAGAGTTGTAATGATGCAATAAGTTTAGATGCTTACCGTCCTTTGGGAGATTCTCTAGGTGCTCAGAGAAAGCATTGCACAAATCTCCAACATTTTTAAATGGCACCTTCTCTGCTACAACAGTGGCTGCTTCCTTGTAGGATTCAACCACATTTCCAAACATCCAAACAAACTGCTCGCTTCCCAGCTCATTCACCTCCCCTATGTAAATGTAGCCTGCCATCTTTGAAGCAGACAATTTATCACCGTTACTGTAATTCTGTGACAAAATATACATTATCATCGGAATAAAACACAACCAAATCACAACCAACGACATTATTCTGTATCCTACTAGACAAAATAATATTTATGGTTATGATAAAGAACAATGCATTAACTTTGAAACACAACTAGAATATTATTGGATTGTTTTATTAAATTAAGTGATTTCTTGGAGAGTTATCTATTGTTTCTTATCTTGTTTCTTTCAAAAGGTCAAAGATTACCAACTATTTACTTATAATCTTAGTAATACTGCAAAAACATTTATTTTTCCATAGCAACATACTTTCAAACAGAGAGCTCTCAAGTTATGTAATATTTAGGTCCATTAAGACCTAAAATACCAAAACTAAGACCAAACTCTATTGAGATCACATCATATCCATCATGAGCTATGAAGCTTTTAAATATACATTTAACTGAAAAACAAAACACCATCTGGTTTGCAATTTTTTTTTATGTTAGAAAAACCTATTTTGAAACTGGATAGTTAAGTTATATCTTTACTTTTTTATACTATCTGCACAGGAGGCTCTGACAAAAATAATTTCCCTCAGGGCTTATGTCATATTTGGGGAAGATGTGTAGAGGGTCATTTTGAGGAAAGGAAGGAGTGAACTTGGGTCGAAGAGACCCATATTTTAGGAGGGAGGAAACACAGAGGCCGGCAAATGATTCCACAGCTGAGCTGTTGAACACAACAAAACATCGTAAAAGCAACCGGTTTTCATGTGGTGAGTGACAACTGTGTACAAATGTTGGGCGCCCCTTTGGCCGAAGGGATCAATGATGCAAGTTCCTCTGAGCATCTTCCATTGAAATACTGGTAGAAGAAATACAACACTCCCACCTGATGTCTGTGCTCCAAAGATTGGAATCTGTTTGTTAAGATAGAGGAATCTATCAAACGGATCGCCCATTTTTGTACAGAGTCAAGTGTTATTTCAGGTATTTTGGGGCTCCAGACCAGAGGTGGCTGTCAAAATCAACAGCAGGACGCACTTGTGATTTGTACAGGAACAACATTTATCCCAGCTTCTGAGAGGCTAACTTATGTCTGGCTTCGATGGAGTCCCTGTATAAAGCTAGTATATTATATATTTTATGTTAGGGCAAATAAAAGAATTTATCTCTGGCAGATAATATATTATCAGAACCGGTAATTCTTTATTTTTGAAATGCGTAAGAATTATTTCATCAGCTGGACTTTTTCAACAAAGAAAAGCATATCTTTGATATTTTAGTAACATGTATATTTTACACATGCATACTAAAAAACAATAATAAAAAAATGTAATCTGTTGACCTACATAAGTGTGTAGAAATATAATTATCAAATAAAGCATTCAATGCAAAAAACATTATTGGAATTTGAAATATGAAAATTCAAAACGATTATTTTTTTGTTATGTAATTAGGTTATTGAATATTATGCACATATATATGCATACATTCGCCCATCATATATATATATTTTAGATTAATAAATAAATAAAATACACTGATTGTTCCAGTAGAAAAGCAACCATACATATTTAAACACACAAATTGTGTGTTAAAAACAATAAAAAAAGCAAATAAATTACGTAAATGTTGCTAATTAAATTTACGAAATTATGAAAACTGAACAAATAGGAACTGTGCAAAAAATATTTACCTCACTGAAAGTTGTCTAAATTGGATATTCAATGCAACTGGTCACTGAAATTGTACACATTTCAATGACAACACAAAACTTCGTCTACCCACTGCTTACTAAAATCATAATAGAAAGAAAATCATTTACAAGTTACAAGTGGCATGAATTGTCAACTATTATGCAACGTTATCAAGAATATGAAGTGTAATTATTATTTATCAGTTATATTTCATTTCTTGCGGTTGGTAGAAATATAAACATTTTCAAACTGCAGTGAAGTTTTCTAAAACTACCGTAAGTAATAAAAAAAAACTGCTCATGCAGGTAGAGAAAATAATTGAGTACTCTTTTTAAATTATGCGTTGTTTTCTGCGGTAAATTAGAATAATCGATTATATCGGCTTCTAAACCTTTTTTATCAGCCAGAATTGTTGTGAGATTTAGATTTTGTTATCATTTTTTTGTGTCAATTTTCTATTGTTCAATAGATGGCACTAAACCGACATTAAACTTTTTAAATCTACTGCCCGAGAGGTGGTGCTATAGATTTTTTTCTTATTTTGAAAATCGATTAATTTTACATAACCTCAACCTCATTCAAATCGTCAACAAAAAATAATAGATTAGCTACACCTCGTCCAGTATCTTTTCTTTTCAGGACAGTTTTATGAATTTATGGATGGCAAAAAAAATTGCGTCAGTGGCGACATAATAAAATGAATTTTAAATAAAAGAGACAAAAATTGTGTAACATTTTAATAAAAAAAAAATACTAACCCAGAAAACATAATAACTATATATCTATTTAAAAAAATATTATTCTTTTTGGGTCAGCAAATTCGTTAATTAATTGACAGTTGGCTACTGCTTGATGATTCGCCTCAGACGCGCCTTTTCCTTGATAGTGGACGTTTACTGATATGAAATTTAAAAAATTGGTAGGTATAAAATAATTTGTCGCTTTTACCCGTCAATATCATGTGTAATTTTTTTTTTATTGTTTACTTATTTTGTGTAGGTACCTACAGCATTATTAAAAATATTTATTTATTGCATTTAAATAAGTTTGTGAACATACTCTTTCTTCTTCTTTGATTTATTTGAGAAATCGGGGACACTCGAGAAAACCATGGCACGATCAAGTAAATCTAATACTTGAGTCAGGTCATGTCAAGAGTCAGAATAATAAAATAGTATGTATGAAACGATATATGAATGTGAATTAAAGAAGGCAACGAGTGTGTCAAGATAGGTTTAGGCTGGTTTAGGTATAGGCAGTCCATCCTCTTTACTTACCCCTGCTGGGAAACGGCGTGATAGTCGGATAGTAATTTTCTTTAGTCGTCCCTTTATAACTGAAGAAGGTGACTCGCTCTTTAACTCCTGATAGTTCTGCGCTACACGAAAAGTCATGGACGAAAGACATTGATGTTCCAGACGCTTGTAAAACTTGTTGTATTCAGTCCATCGTAAGATGATACGGAATGTCCGTAAGCTTTGTTAATAGGTATACTTTTTACTCGCAGTAAAATAGCAATATTTTTTTAGACAAAACAGAGTTGAAATGTTGTTTAAAAAAAGTAACCGAATTGCAGACATCAATACCAATATGTTGCATGCCAATCAAAGAACAAACATTTTTTTGCATATTTTATAAAATCTATTTGTATTTCTTTATTATCGATAGGTAGGTTTACTTAGGTACTAATTGGACGTAGATATGCATAAAGCGTCCAACCCACAATTTGCCAAAATCGAATTTTACATGTTTTCCTATAGATAAATTCGAGATTTATATCTCCCGAAAACATCTATGCTCCAAATGCAATAGGTTTTGTGTAATTATTTTTTTTACTCACACTCTTTGCAGATATTTGACTTAAATTGAAATTTAAAAACATTATTAAATGAAGGATGACATAAGAAATACATTTTTTTTATAAACAAGTCGATATATTATAAATAATCTGTTTATAATAATTCTCATACAAAAAAACACTGATATTCGCTTTACGAGTGAGGATTGAATACCAAAAATATCAAGGTACCCTTAAATTGGGAATTATTAAAATTATATTAGAATTAAATGGAATGGAAGTCATGAATAGTAAAATATATTGAAAGTAAAGTTGATTAGGTTAGGTTTATATGATCATTAGGTTAGGCATCAGTTCGACCCCTGGTATAAACATCAGAAGCTTTGATTCAATCATTCACAGAAACAAATCAGTTGTGGTTACCTTCAAGTGATGACCACACAAAAATTTCAACTGCCGGGAGTCGGTAGGACGATGACGCTTCCAATATTGTCCAGACCTGGTCATTAAACTTAGCTAAAACCAATTAGAACAACATTTATTTGATGAATAGTACCATTTCACCATGGCAGTACTGAATATTATTTCTTCTACCGTGAGCAACTCATTGTGAGATATCATTTATTGGGTTTCTTATAGGTATTCGGGTGTATTTTGGTAGAAAACAGTGAGCATTGACTAGATATTCAACCTTTCTTATGCTATTCCCAGACTTAACTACAAAAACTTAACTTAATAAAAATTACCCGCAAAAAATCACGGGATGTAACTAGACTTGCTAAGAAAAAATATTTAAATATTTAATCCACCCATTTCAAATAAAGAATGGTATCTGCTAAAATACATCAGAAGTAGGTTGTTTATTAGGTAGGTAGACATTTTAAGGGTTATTTTACAAAATATGTAATTTCAAATAATATCAGTTCCAAATTTGAAAAGTTCACATAGTTAATGAAAGCTGTCAGCCGGCAAGTAACCACCCCTAACTGCTCCCAACCATCTGTAGCCAGTGGGACTATGGTATCCACAATTGGGATATATTGTGAAGAGGAAGGTGGGGATGCACCTGGCTAATTAGATCTGGTTACCAAACACGGCTAAAGCTATTTCAAACAAAATTTCGATTCTGAATAGTAGTCTTTCACCAGGGCGATACTGGGAGTATTTATCACTCTGTTAAGGTTTAGTTTGTGGTAAGTATTCATAGATGTAGGTATTATTGAATTTATTTTTAAAAATTGACAAAAATTCCATGTTAGCTGAGAGTGGTGAATTCGAATTATCTATGTTGTCCCTTATATCATAATCAATGTAAAAATCCTATGCCTGAAATTATCATTATTACTAATTTTACTTGTTTTCTGCCTTATGATGATAGAACTTGCACTTGCTCTCTATTATATACTCGTATGTAATATATAAGAGAAAAAAACTCTTTACTATAATTTTTCACTTTTTATGTAAGGCCGTTCATCTCGACACAGGAACACCCCTGGCGAGATAAGAGACTAGTGTTGTTCTGTTATTTTTTAATTGTGACTTTAGATAATTAAAAAAATATTTTAATTTCGTTATACGAGTAGGTAGGTACCACTTACCTACCTTTTAATTTTTTAATTATACCTTTAAATAGGTTACCTACGTTTTTTTAACTTCATCTATGTACATACTTTTCATTTGTTAACATAGAAATTTCTTTGAAACTAAATGAATAGATCATTATTTTTATCAACTTTACGGTCAATATATTATTTCATTAATTATTACTATTATTTAGATTTTTCCATTTTTTAATTTTTTTAATATCATTATTAGCGGAAAGTTTAATGGTTAATGTAACATAGTAATCACTTTTTGTATACAACTGTGTGTTTTCCTAAATAAAATAATATTTGCATAACTTGTATATCGCGGTTTTTGTGAAAAATCACCTCAGGGGCGCTGTACAAGTCTTAATTCCTATTAATTTATCTAATTACTAACTACATGTAATCTGTATCGCAGTAATATTTATTTTTATTAATTTACAGATATTATTTACGGAAACATACTTACCTGGTAGGTCACTTCAGACACAATTATTTTACATATTCGTAAAAAGCGTTTACTTTGTGGTTTGTCATATTTATAAATAATAATAATAAAAAAATGTACTGATGATGGAAGGGTGCTTCCAAAACCGGTCGACATAATATTGAAAAATAAAAGTGGTTATAAACAAAGTTTATCTAATTTCTAATTTTGTGACTGTTAATTCATGGTGGAATTCCATTTTAATGATTAAATAAAAACAAATTTTTAACTTTATTCCACTTTTTTTATTTTTTGACTGGACCGGTTTCAGCCGTTATAGACTGAAACCGGTTCAGTCAAAAAATTAAAAATTGGAATAAAGTTAAAAATTTGTTTTTATTTAATCATTAAAGTTTATCTGTTTTATTTGCAATTATTTTCTTTACTTTTCAGAATTACAGTTGATATTTATTAAAATTATTTGTGTTTTTTATTCTTAGATTTTAGAACTTTTACCGGGCTTTCTGAATTTGTAGTCCAGTACAGGGGTTTGATTACAATTTATATATCTAAAGGTGATTGGTCTCTTAATAAGAAACAGATTATGGTGAAAATCTTCTACTGACATTACCCACGGCCGGACTACTCGCACTTTAAATTTCACCTGGCCAGCTTAGTGTGAATAAATGTCGTTTGGTAGTTACTATACTCTAGATAATGATTTTTCATAAGGTTATATTTTCAATTATTTAGAAAAACAGGCAGCACAACACTGGTGTCTATATTGAATTTAAGGATATGAGAGTCCGAAAAGGTAAGTTTTTAGTTTGAACCGACATTATATTGGGCTCGTTATACATCTTAGTTCCGGAGGGAGTTCATGCCTAAATATGCAATGTAACTTCGTAGCCAAACATGATTATATTGTGATAGTTTCAAAGTAAGAAGCATGCTGATGTGTGTGAACTCTCAAATAGAGGTATAATTAATTTATTTATTTATTTATTTATTTATTTTTGGATGATTTTTATAGCGCCGTTTTTGTGAAAAATCACCTCAAGGGCGCTAATGTTTAGCATTACCTACTAACTACCCACAATATAGATACCCTACTCTAGGAAATGCTTTTCTGATGGAATTATTAATAAAAAATATGTATAAGTATATATGTATAAATATATATATTTTTTAATATACATATCCATATATATAAAAAATATAATTAAATTGTTTAAGTTAAACCATTTTTTACGGTACCTATAATATTGGTAGGTACCTACCTACACAACAAACCATAAAATGTTAGATTAAGTTATATTCTTGAAGTAACAATATATGAAGGGATAGCTAATTTGTTTTACCCAACCCATCCGAAATTGTAATAACTCACTTTTTCCGAGTTTTTACATCGTACACCATGAGAGAGAAAGAGACAACAAATTTCTTGGACCGCTTCTATATACTGTCGCAATGATTTTAAGCTGGCTATCTTCGCTGGTTAACGGCGGGACTCCGCCCACATTTTTTACTATGCCACTAAACTTGACACAACTAAACGGTTTTTTAGGTTAGATGCTATATTTTTGTTGATAAAAATAATGTGAAAAAGTGGCTATACGAATACACAAAAACATTATGTCGATATGTGATATGAATGGATGTATAAATACCGTAGCCTAAGTCTTAGCCACGCCCAGGTGCGCCGAGTCATGTTAAAATCATCAAAAACAAGTCCAAAACTGACTTCACTGCCTTGGCTTAGGCTACCTCTAGTATACTCTAAGGTTATATTAGTGATTATTGATTAGTGACTGATTATTTATAATTTATAACTAACTGATGGGCATATTATACTCGAGACATCGCATTTAATTCCAATAATCAACCAACTCACTTACTAATTATAATATCTACCAAATTGCACTTGCGAAATATTTGTAGAATGCCAACACATTTCCGTTTACAAACAAAACCCGTTTGTCGGCACAAAGTTTTATAACAGACACATAGCAAACAATAGAGTCGATGAAACGTTCATAGGAAAATCACGCAAAAGTCAAAACAAGGCAGCAAAAAACATCTTCGCTAGGAAAATAAAGATTCCCGAAGCTGAGTATTACAAGCACGGAGATCTCAACGGCACAACACATACTGAAAATAGTAAAAACGTTGAAGAAATTTAGGAAATTGCTTTATCATACCTAGTAAAATATAGGCACCTTGTGAAGTTTTTTTTAATTGAGGCCTCTTGCTTCTGTTGGAAGCCGGGGAGAGTTGTGATCTTTTGAAAAGTGTCTCAGGTTGAGGGTAGTTTGTAGACGAATAGAACTAAATACTCTGAAATATTTTTATGGCTTCGGAAAGGGATTGAAGATTATAATAGAAGGACGGGCCTTTAGGTAGGCTTACCTTCTGAGAAGAAATAAGCCATGAGCCATTACTGTGGACCCGTCGGCACCACTTTAATGTTATCTCGGAGTGATTAAAAAAAATCGGGATGAGAAAAGGATTCCTCTGAGTTTTATTATTGGCCGAATGCTGACCAATGGAAGAGACTGATCCTAGACAACTTTTTAGATACTCAGTGTACTTGCAAGTGATCGCAGGAATGGCGAATCATTCGAAAGCGAATACAATATTATGTATCTTAGCAATTCATTTAGCTAAAAACATGTTCGTCATGAAATTTGTGCAGTTTTTTTTTGTTTCTAATTTCTTAGTTAACGCAACTATTTTTCGCTCGCAACTTTATTTACATCGTAAGCTATGGAGCTTTGATATATCTATTCACGTGTAAAAACAATTAGACAAGACGCCATATTGTCTCATTTGCATTTTTAAAGCTAGTTAATTCATAAGTTAAGAATGCTGAAAGAGAAATAAAAATCGTACTCGTTATTTAATATAAATAATAGTGGCACTGCTAGGTATTCTGTTGATT
Source organism: Drusus annulatus (assembly GCA_022651775.1). Classification (NCBI taxonomy): domain Eukaryota; kingdom Metazoa; phylum Arthropoda; class Insecta; order Trichoptera; family Limnephilidae; genus Drusus; species Drusus annulatus. Next base: position 17,538 of record JAGWCC010000114.1, read on the forward strand.
ATTTTTAATTGCTGTGCGGTAATTTTACAACTTTATTTTGTTGTTTTTTTTATACATAGGTAGGTACAAATTTAAAAGTAGATATATATATATAAAAACGAGGTAAAAACCAGTGTGTGGGTATTATAATAATAATATTCGGATAATTTGTGTAGCGCCGTTTTTGTAAAAACCACCTCAAGAGCGCTTATTGTAATTTTTATCACATATTTTTTTAAATTTAAATTTTTTTTTAAAAATTTTATTTAAACAATAATTATTATTATTAAAATTTTTTAAAAACAGTTTTTAGTTGAAAGCTCTGCGATGTAATTATTTTTACGCGTGACAGCTGTTTCGCCTTCTGAGGGCATTATCAAACTGTTTGATAATGCCCTCAGAAGGCGAAACAGCTGTCACGCGTAAAAATAATTACATCGCAGAGCTTTCAACTAAAAACTGTTTTAAAAAAAAAATTAAATAATAATGATTATTGTTTAAATAAAATTATAAAACCTAAAAATTATAATGGAGTTCTACAAAATAAACTTTAAAACCATAAAAAAAAAATTAAATGTATCACATCTCTATGGTTTAAGAGGAAGTTTTAAAGTCAAACATAAAATTAGGGTATTCATACTTTTTAAAGAAAAACAAAGAAAAATTCATAAGTGGAATAAAGAAAAAGAACAAGAACACACAAATATGACACTAAACAGTTTACAATAATAACACTAAACATAAATGCTGTCAATGAATTAAAACTATAGATGGCTGTGTTACTTTTAAGGAAAAAAAAACATCTAGCTCAATGTTTTGTAGCCAAGCTTTAATATGTTTTATAAGAACGAGTGTTTTGACACGTGATCTATTTAACCCTTTAAAACCCAGTGTTAATTCAAATTAAAAGGAACTTTGTGATATTTTTACAGTAGCCAAAGCAATTTTAGAAAGTTAGGTTTTTGTTATCTAATAGCTGGCAATCTTCTCTATGGCGTCTTTTTTCCACTAGGTTGCAGTTCACAAAAAACCTCTAATAAAACACTTATAATATAATAATAGCGAAGGAGAAAATGAGAAATTCAAGATGCTTTAAGGCGCCATTTGACTCAGGGACGGGATTTGATGCCACGTAGGTTCATAATATTATGATATTGTAACCTCTTACCTGCTATCAACATGCATACTTTAACTAGTGGCGTGCACAGAGCTTTTGATCAGGGTAGGTAGTAGGAAAAACAACGGACTAATTGATAATAGAGATGGCACCAGAAAATATCACTGATTGCTATTGAATTTGTTCTGTTAGAACAAACACAAACGAACCATTTGAACGCGCAACAGCTCACATCATACATATTTTGTGTAGTCTAGTGAACATAAAATAATTCACTCTAAAGTTGGCAGCGTTTGAGTATATGTATTACTGCTTTTGACACGTTATAGTAGCCTCTTCTGGCCCAAGCATTTTTTCATAATTAGAATCTCTTCTCAAGTATTTTCATATTCTCTACCACATAACACAATTCGATCACATTTACTAACTTCAACTCAGCACAAATGCTCCCGGTCGGTAAGATAGGAATCTTCATTATCGGATACTTTGGACCTCTATCAGAAATAATGACAAGGAAATATTTTTTGAGCATAAAACGGCAAATATCATATATGATACCTGGGGCCCGAAGAGGGTAGGAAGGTCGGAGGGGCGCTCGCGGCGGTGTTCTTAGCTAAATTTCGCGTGTATTTCCGAAAGTATAGAGTTATTATTTGCAATAATTTAGTATTATTTAATCTAATATTATAGATATTTTTATGCGAGTACGGAAGGGTGGGCAGGGTTTATATGCCTATATGGAGTGCACGCCTCTGCCATCAACCTATGAAAATTTACGCAAGACGTATATGTTTTCTATGTACGTAGGACATCTGAATAATTATCTCTCTTTTGTGAAACCCAGATCAATACAACGCGTTATTCCCATCTGATATATAATATCCCGAGTACCACCGGTTCTGCGCCCCGAGAGCGAAGTCACATACCTAATAAGGCCGGGAACATCTGCCTCGAATACATAAGAGAGGTCTTGATGTCTTGATAGATTCCAGATATAGATTTTATTGGACAAGGGCTTGGTTAAAACTTTAAACAGTCATATTTTATGGACATAAAAGCGCCTTCTCTGGGAGACTTGCCCAACGTCTAGCACCCACCTGAAATATACGAAAGCCGCCGTGAAAACCCGGCACAGTTTTACATCTCTCGTTAATCAAAAGTTTTAGTTGTAATTTATAATTATGTTTCTAGAAATATGTAGGTAATTAATTTTGTGGTCGAAACATAATGTATCAATAATCTTGAATATATGAAGAATGTTGAATATTATAATTACACTATGCACCTACTCAACTAAATTGTATTTTTTTTCAATTGTTGATTAATGAGTTTCTGGTTATTATTTGTTAGTAATTACGTCATTCGTAAATTATATATTGTACCATAAGTGGGGTCAATTGTTTAATTTTGTATTAATATTATGTTGGTGTTAGGTTTATAAAAATATAGGCTTGTATAGATAATGCTCTATATATTATTATAGCATATATACCTATGTAAAAATAAAATACTTGTTTTCATTAAGGCGCTACGTACAAAAAACGACTATTTATTACATAATTTTATTTTATAAAAATGTGAAATTTATTTAAGTTTTTAAATAATGGAAACTGTTGAGATTGCTTTAAACTATTAGGAAACATATTTTCAAAATATATGCTACATATAATTTTACGAGACAAATTAGTATTTTTTTACTCTACAAGCAGTTTAAGTGTTTGGTACTTAGCGCCTTAATTAATGAAGCATTCAATTGTCATTATTAACTAGAGGTTAGTCCGACTTTAAGATATGTCAGAAACAAACAAAAAAACATTTTATTCGTATTTTAGGAAAATGGCGTTGAAGTCAAGTTACATCCCTTGATTTTTTGCGAGGTCTAACTTGAGTTGCCAAGAAAAAATATTAGCTGCTTTAATCCACCCTTTTCAAAAATAAAATAATGTCTTCTAAAATAGGTTATAGGTAATTTCTTTATTAGGTATGTAAGCATTTGAAAAGATTATTTTTAATCAGATTATTTCAATCAAAATCAGTTCCAAATTTGAAAATTACGCCCTCGTACAGACGTCCGTAAAGGAAAGTAGTTATGATTAATTATTCGATTGTTAGGTTATAGACAAAATTATAGGTTTACTTAGAAATTTGAAATATTTCGAAGCCTTTATCTGTAGACCTTTGAAATATACATTTTCTTTGAAAAAATAAAATAAGATATGTTTTATGTAAAACTGAACCGAAGCCAGGTAGTAACATCTAGTAAATTTATAAATTATTATGTCATTGATATCACGAAAAACATATAAGCTACCTAAATAAATTATTGATTACACATTAGTATTTTCTATTTTTAAACAAACACTTCTTTCGCCAAACTGTGAATACTCAAAATCCCACAAAAAATATAAATAAAATGCCCAGATAGATTTGTATGTTTGATTGTATCTAGGAACCACAAGCGCCGTGAATAAACTACACTATATACTTACCATATTATATATATATATATTGTTTCCTTCATTTATTACCACCCTTAATTTGATTGGTAGATTTCTGGGCGTCCATCTTCCTTACGCTCCATCAAATTTAGCTAGAGTGCCAAACACAGAAGAGGTGTTGATTAAATCTAAAGTCTTTGATTTTCTGCTAATGAAGAGTTTAACTATGGTTAGCGGCGGTAGAGAAGTATGCACTTAAAGCCACGCTGCTTAACCCTCCGTTATCTTCCAGACAACTATCTTCCCGACAACTGGGGAAGGGTTATCTCATCTTCTGTTTACCTCGTAAACTTCTACTTCCATTGTGGATCTATTTCCTGAAGCGGCAATAAAATGCTCTCGTATAAATTCAAGAGTAAAATTGATAGTTTGAAACATTTCGACTGGGATTTATGTGACAAGTTGATTTATAAAACAAACATTAAATAAATTATAATGGGACCCGATACACGGCGCGACGTTGCTCGTGGAACATTGCGGGTGTCGCCGTCTGTCGGGTAGGTACCATGTTGTTTTTCCGGTATTTTAATCTTATGTGGCCTTTTTGGGTAGAATCAATGTAGGTATATAAACATTATGTAGGTTCATTGACGTCATATAATATATAAGTAAATACTGCTATTAAAATAATACGGCTTAAGTTTTTTAAGTATAAAACTTATAAAAATCATTGGGTAAAATATTATATTAATCTATTTATCGCTTGAAACTTGGACGCCTTTTTTCATGCGAGCTTTCTTTGGTGGATGTATTGAAATAATCATCTATTGAGGTAGAATATGAAATAATTTATAAAAACAGGTTTTTATACCTATCACTGTAATAATTTTATTGCGTGGCTTTACTGAAACCTTTCGGAACTCTTCGGGAATACACCGATCAACCTTAGATCATACAGTAGTAAAAAATATCCTTAAGATCAAAATAATAAATCATGATAAATATAAATAAGTACCTATCTTAAGAACATTCATAACATAACTGATAGCGCCCTTGAAGTGATATTTCACAAAAATGGCGCTATATAAATTAGTCAAGTATTATTATTAGTTACTATGATCGGGGATGGATAATAATTAGCCTATATATATTTTATTAAAATCTTTATTTTTGCATTATTATTTATCTATGTAATTATATGCTATTATATTATTATTATCATTTTATGTTACTCAAAAAAAAAACTTTTTCATTGTGTTCATTTAACTCATATGTATTATTATTTATATGGCAGACAGAGTATTGCATCCAACGCTCTCTTCTACTGAAATAAAATGTTACTATTATTATTATTTTACACAATATTTAAACTTTTGATGTTTTTTAAATTTACTGCTAGTGATATTAAAAATATAACTTTATGGTGGATCATATTGTATTTATTGATTGATTATTTATAGAATATGAAAAGTTGATGATTAGACTGATTGCTAATGCATTATGTGTTTATTATTGGAATTTAATCTTTCAGTATATGCCTTATCCTTGCAGATGTAGTCTACGCCTCAATATTGATGATTTCTTAAATATATATTTTTTAAATAAATAATGTTACTTTATCAGTTGTAGTGTACGCCATAGCTCAGACGCCATTAGACGATCCATTCAATGGTGATTGGTGATATTTTCCGGTTGACAGTGATCAGCCGCATTCACTTGTTTGCCGGACTACGAAATTATCACCAGGCACTTCTCCTGCATCGCGCATCGGCAGGAGTACGTTATTCTTGTGTTTCTCGTCGGAGGGTGCACATCAATATTCTAAAGCAACAATTTCAGAGATAGATCAGTGTTAGCAGTCCAAAATAGAGCTCTGATACCAACCCTGATATTTGACAGTGAGGCCAGTGATGTAGGGAACTGGCAGAAGAAATAATAAAATAGACTCAATGCAGTAGAAATGAGATCCCCGAGGCGTGTGTACTCGTATATTAAACCATTTACAACTGTAATAAGATCGAGGAGATTGCATACGTAAGCATAATGAACAAGCTTAATCAAAGGAGGAAAAGATGGTTTGGCCGTGTAAAGAACAGACGGAGAAAGGAGTGTTAGTAGTATGAATGACGAACAATCAGACGGAAGAAGAAGTCGGGAAAGCCCCAGGCATTGCTAAGAGCTGGAATAAAAGATGTGTATGGATGTGGATAGTTTCGTCCAGACATTTCGCGTCTAGCACATGGGCCATTTCCGACTAGTGAATAAGTTGATAAATAAAAATAACATTAATAGGAAGGTCCGAATATATTATTATAGTCAAAATTGATTCCGCACCTTTTGTTTTACCCTTTGATTTAAAAATGATTTATTTGCTAGTCGGGAACGTCTCACGTGCGTTGCCACGGACTGTCTGTACAAAGCTAATGGAGCTATGAAATTTGTACTCACTCCTTGCGTGTGCAAAGACAGAGTTGTGTCGCATTTAATCCTCTGACAAATGACTTGGTTGTTATTTAATTATATTTATTGAATAGTAGTAATATAGTAGATAGATAACTCCATCTATTTGTCAAACAAAGTAGAAGAAGCCTTTAATGACTACTGTGCTTATACTTTGCTCTTTTGGACTATTTAACCTTTCTACCAATTAACGAAGGTATTTTACCATCAGCAGAGCTAAACAAAACAAGGGGCTTGTAAAGGCTTTGATCCATTCATTTATTTACGACTGTTGACTCCCGACAAACCCACTTATTTAAAAAGACACCACTAATTTAAAATATTGTAACTTGTTCCCACATCAACTAACTTAGTTTACCTGTTCAAGCCTGGCAGACGCCAATAGGGTTTACCAAAATTCTTTTCAATATGTTTGAGCGTTTTCCCAAATAGCACATAAAACGTTCGGTTCTTTTAACTCTTAACCCTTGATTCTAGACAAGTTATACCTAAACATTGCCGAGGGTTTTAAGGGAACAATGAGTTCCAAGCTCTAGGTTCATAACAATGTAAAGGGTTTTATTTTATTGCTCGATTTTACCTGGTTTTCGGGTCACAACACAACAGAAACTTAAATTTGAACTAAAATAAATCCTCGCAATACTTATGTGTTACCTACTTTTTGAGATTTATTATTTCAACTTGCGATGTCAAGAATAATTATTGATTATCAAATTTGAATGTCTGATCTTTAGAATAACGCAGAAAATATTTATGCTGAAATGCAAACAGCCCTAGAAGTCATACCATGAAAGATGAGCACTGGCATAAAGAAATTTGAGCAGTTTTTTCTCTCTGAAGTATGCCTCTGTAGACACCTATAGATCGATCCATCTATTTTCAGCTCGCAAACGGAATTAATTCATTACATGGTATAAAAATATGAGATTAATCTGTGAGAAATAGTTAGGATGCAGGCGAATTCTCTATACTTTATGTTATATTGTTTATTTATTAGTGTCTGTATCTGCGTTTTCTCCTCAATAAAAAAAAGATAAAACCATTTTTTTAAGGAAATAAGAATCATTAGAAGATAAATAATCACATTTAGGTGTCAAATATTATAAATTATGTCCGTGCATAGATATTATTTTTGCGAAGGTGACATTTGTTGATTTTTTCCTACTTGTAATTAAGTTAATTTAAATAAAAAATACGTTTTTTTTAAGCCACTTTATTTATACACATATAACACGTCGATTCACATATAACAATTCCATTCTTTTGAATTGTTATATGTGTATAAGTAAAGTGGCTTAAAACAAAAATATTCTTTATTTAAATTATAATGTCAAGCTACAAAGTGATTGCTTCCTTCGATAAATTGTAATTAAGTTCATTAGGTTTCAAAGACCCTCCTCACAGCATCCTCAAATATAACGTAGGCCCTGAGCTAAATGGTTTACCTCACGATTTCCTGTGCGGAGTTAATATTACAAAAATATAGTAAATTACAACGAGTATATGCGATGTGTCTTAATGAATTGATTCTACATATAATTTAAGAAAATAGCTGGTAAGTGTGATGGCTGATGGAAATCATCTAAGAATATAACGATTCTAAGACTTAGCGCTTCTGACTTGTCGCTAATATCCGAGCATGACAAGCAATATCCCCTGTTAATAGTGTACAAATTCCAGATGCCACAAAAAACAAAAACCGAAATCACCTACGAGGAAAACGTGATCGGAAGACGCCAATTATTATTCAACTAGTTTGAAGAACTGATCCGGGACCGAAACTCCGGTTAAGCTGGATTCACACCAACGTCCGGATCCGCTCAGTGACGATATTGTTCCGCATGTTATGAATATCAATCAAGGAGTATGTGCCAAGACAAATTTGTGTGGCAGTATATCCTTCTGTCCACCCTTGTGATATTTAACTACTTAGTTAAATAATTATTTAGAAGTGTAAAAATACTTACATCGCAGATTATTTTTTATTAAAACCATTTTTTTTATCAATAAATAATATTTTTAATAATTATTAATTATTAAAAATATTATTTAGTGATAAAAATATTCGTAAAAAAAAAAATCTGCGATGTTAGTATTTTTACACTTCTAAATAATTATTTAACTAACTAAGTAGTTAAATATTACAAGGGTGGACAGAAGGATATATTGCCACACACATTTGTCTTGGCACATACTCCTTGATTGATATTCATACCATATCAATAAGCTCTCATGCGGAACAATATCGTCACTGAGCTGATCCGGACGTTGGTGTGAATCTACCATTATTCTGTGTTATTCACCATGAGATTTTCAAAATGGTTGCCTCAGCTTTGTCGTGACAATATCCAATAATTTCCTCGTTTAGAAAGCTTCGCTCGATCCAAGGAGAAAATAATAATAATAATAATAACAGTGAACATAGCGCAGATATGGGTATATCAGTGCATCAATTGGCATGTTGTTATTTAAAACTAAATTCGTAATGTGGAATGCTACACAACAGTAAATTATTTAGAAAATTTATTTAATGACTGTTAAAAAGAGGCTGTGCGAGGAGGGGCTTGGCCTTCCACCGCAACATTTAAGTTTTATCCAATAAAGTAGGTATTAGATACCGATGAATTATATTGAATACATTATACCGATGAATTATATTGATGCTCTAATGATCTTGTGTTGAGAATTGAAATTTCCATCACGACTCGCAATTTCATCCTGCCTCTTTTTTTATCTTTGAAACTATTGCATTATATACCTTAAAGCCTACTTGCTCCCATATTATTTCCACCCTTTAAATGTGAAACTTAAAATCCTCTATATGTTAATTTAGACAAAATTATATACCTAACTTTTTGTAAATATTAATGCCAATATGTACCTGCTACCACACTACAAAAGTAACTAAGCAGGTTTCTTATATGCATTATTAAGTTTAAAAAATTGGAAAACGTTCACCATATATATGTATAAGGTATTTCATACAAAACGATAGAATATTAAATTACAAGACAAAAGTTATAATGACTGGGGGGTAACTGTGACGTATAAAAACTGACCTGTGTATACTGTAGAGTAACAACTCGTCAAGTAAATTTAATCATAGGATTATCATGGCGGTAAACCGGCGACTGTTTCTTCGCCGTTAAGTAGCTGTCTATCAGTAAATCGTAGGATTATGTGCCGGGTAGTTTAGACAGACATTTACATGACGGGTAGCATTACTCAGCGGTGGTGAAACGCATAATATATGTTGCTTGACGAGTAGCACTAATCGATAGTCTACTCAGAGGTGATGAAATACCCCGTCTACTACAGGCTAGTTAATTAATAAATAGAAATGTTTTTTTTTTTCGATGCTAAAATGATATAAAACGGAATTTGGTATAAATAGTAAAATAAAAAAGGGTTTAATTTAATAGCTTCCCATTACAGAGTGAATAACATCTAAAACATTTAGTTAGGTGTACTTAATATATTATTTACTTATATAACACTTTTCAAATAATTTGTATGTGGAATACGTGTAGCTTTGAAATAAAACATGCAAAGTTGCTGTGGGTTGGACCGAGGCGAGGTGGCTTCAAACTCCCCGCCTACATTATCCCGTGGCAGTGTTAGTTGTTATCTTTCAATCATCGCCACAAACACCAACACCAACACCAAGCAGCTTTTGATGCCAAGAGAATCGTCGTGGATCGCAGCAGGTAGAAAGGTAGATATGTACCAACTCAACAATGGCCGCCCCTTTTTTCTACAAGGCGCAATAAAAATATTATTACGTTTAGAATAAGAGCAAATTGCGTGTAATGAGAAAAATTCTTGCCTTGATCGATTTTGGATTGAATGCGGTTTGGCTACTGCTATGGTTTGATCACAAATCGATGGGAACCGAGATAATATGCGTACATGGCCGCCATAACCATAAAACACGGCATGTTAATGGACTGCGGGAAAATTGTTATTATTCGGACCTATGGACTCGCGTACTGTTATAAACCGAGACTTTTAGGTGTACTGTTATCACTACACTCGTACTTGTAGGTAGATATATATATTGTGCCTTTCAGCCAACAGTATATTCACTGAACACACAATGCCTAGAAGTGTGGTCTGTACCAATTTGAAAAAAGTTCCGAGTGCTAGTCTCGGTTGCAACTTTATCTTTTGATATTTTCTGTGTCTTCTTCTATTTCATATTTCGTTGCAAAATATTGTCACTTTTTCAATCATTTTAAAAATATACATTTTTAATATCTACCATTCTTTAAACCTTAATCTAATTATTTAAATGAACTATTCATACAGGAATTTAGTAAGTAGAGCTGGTTTATTTAAATGCAATACCTAGCTCTGCTTTGACATCTTTGATTTGTTACATCGTTTATAATTATATTTGTTTTCTTTTGCAATAGCAAAAAAAAAACAAAAATAGAAAAGGATTCGAAATATCGTATCCTTTTCTTTTTTCAAACATCTTTAAAAATGTTTATTTTTTTAATTATATTTAACTGCAATATATTTTTTAAAGATTAAATGCTATATTTTCATTAAAAAACTTAATTACTGTTACACCTAATCTTTCTATTTCCCTTTAAGGTTACACTTTTGATTTGTAACTAATCACTGACTAGCGCTTTATTACGTTTAAAATTATTGTATTTTTATGTTGGTTAAATTTTTAAAAGTTCTGTATTATCGGCCTTAACAAATATATCGTTGTGATCCCTTATTTTAAATATGTGATAGTTGTTTCAATAGTGAGAAAGTCGAACACATCTGAAACTTCCGTTAGGTACTACAGAACATGTATTTAATTTGCCACGTTCTCATGCGGTGTTCCGCTGGACATAACTAATAATATAATATACCTACCTATGTAGATGGGGATGTAGGTAGGTAGGAACTAGATAGGTATGTGTTTGCGGTATTCTTTTGATTAGGATAGAAATATTTAGGCGTGGTAGAACCTGTATTGGGGGCACAGGTAGGTATTACACTTTACATCTCTCAAACATTTTCATAAGTAAAAATTATGTAAGAAACAAAAAGTTAATAAATAAATAAAATAAAATAACCTATGAACATTTTATGATAATCATTATAAATTAAGATAAAATACCTAAGACTTTTGTAAATTTCATTGGACTACAATTTTAACATTTTTTCAATAAAAATTTACAAACCTATACACAAGACGCAAAAATGCTGGCCAATAAATGGATACTACAATAGGTTGATTTATAAAATTATTTATTTTTTACCTTTTTAAGGGTGTTTTTCTTTATATGCTCTAGTATGTCAATTTAACATACAATTATGGAAAAAATTAATAGACCAAGTAAATTTATAATACACGTATACGTTATATAAGCAAAATGTACTTCTGGTTATTAAATTATATCAAAGTTGAATAAGGTTATCTAAGTAAGCAGGTACCTACAAGAAAGAAAAGGTTATTCCAGTACACACATAAAATCGTGATAGCGAACAAATAACAAAATAACAAGGTGCCTACAAAAAAAAAACTGCGACGGAGAAAACCAAACGTAAAAAAGTCTTCGAAAAACAAATTTGACCGTAACTCGTTTTATCGCCTAAAATACATATTTAATGATTTTGAACTTTATGAGGTTAACCTTAGAATTCAATATATTTACAGATTGTATTATGTAACCCACTAAGCGACCACCTACTGCAGGTATTTCATAACTAATATTACGTACCTGTGTTAATAAATTCCTAAATCCAGATTTTAATTTTATTATTTAATACTGGTCTTGGAAAACAATCTAAAATAGTTACAATATTATGATTAAATAAAACAAATTTATAACTTTATTCCACTTTTTTTTATTTTTTGACCGGATCGGTTTCAGCCTATAACGGCCATCTTCAGACTAGTACAGGTTGTTCTTATCCTATAAGAATATATATTTACTTTTTTAACGGCTGAAAAACGTTATAGGCTGAAACCGGTCCAGTAAAAAAAAAAAAGTGGAATAAAGTTATAAATTTGTTTTATTTAATCGTTAAAATGGAATTCCACCATGAATTAACAGTTACAAAATTAGAAATAATACAATATTATGGAACACGGAAGCCTGATGAAGCTACGATAGTAGCGAAACCTGGCGGGCATTGGTATAAATTAAAGTCCTATAATACGAAGTAATTGTTTTATTTTAAAAAATGGTATCATCTGATATGCCCTAAATGGTGGGAACCTAATTAAATACTCCAATTAACAACAGCCATATTACCAAAAAGATTTGGACGAATACACCTATAAATGGATTAATTGCTTACCGTATTAATTTATACCTTTTTTTACGCAATTTTAATTATTCACTAAAATAACAATAAAAGTGTAAATTCCGTAGTCATTTGTAATCAGAAACGGTTGACACGAGATTTTAGGACCCCTTGTTGTCTGCGCAAACAGCCTTGTTTAACTTCGAATAGGTAACACAAATAAACATTTATTGTATTATGATTTTATAAGGCTAGTATATAAATCCCTGCCGACTTTATTTATAATGAAAGATATTTGACTTTATGGACTTCTTTTAGAAATACACAGTATAAATTATTGTACTTCTAATGAACTACCGGTGAGTTTGGGTGAGTCTATTAGAATTTTCTTTTATGTGCAGTTTATGCTTTTATAAGTCCAATAAGATGGAAGTGCGAGGGGAGTCATTATTCAATTATCGCCTTGATAAAGCGAAGTGCCCTGCCCGTCGCAATACCGAACCGGGGAAGTCGGGCTGGAATGCGGGCAGATCGAATCCACCAACTTTTATTGTGGTTATCTTCTCTAAGCGCCTTTATTGGACGTAAAGTCTTATCAAGCGACTCTTAGATTCCTAATGGCAGTCTCTCACCAGGCAGATGCTGAGAGAATCATATTTTCCGTAATTAAAATCAAATACCCATTAGGTATGTTCTTAAATTGTACATTTTGACTTCTGCTTCGTAAAGTTGGTACGATTTCTGTTATTCTTTTAAATTACGATTAAGATCGTTGTTTTTTCGTAGACTAGTTAATACCTGTCAAAATAAAAATAATCATATTTGACAGACATTTTATAAATGATTCTTTTAGAAAATATAATTAGAAAAATGCCAGATACAAAAAAAAAATCACAAAGTTAGTTCCTGTTAATAAATTATCATATTAAAAATTCGATCATACGACCGATTTGGTGAAGATTAGCACAAGGGTGCTTTACAACGAACAACAGATTTGTAAAGATAATAAGTAGTAAATGAAACTAAAATCCAAAATTAAAGGACAGATAATTTAATAAAAGCAGGCTGTAATGATTACCCTCCTCTCCCCTCCATCTTAAACCCAATGTTGATGTTTCAATATTTTTTAAATAATTGCGATTTATAAGTGATACATTCATTATATTATTTAAAGGTTTAAATTTCAATATTCTGTTGTATAACATAACATTATCATGAATCTTCTAATCTATTACAGTCTCTAAGTTAATTTGTTCCATTAAAATGTAGCATTATGAATGTAAGTTAAATTCATCCCGTAATGCAAAACAATTCCATTAAATTTATTATGCACGATAAACGACAGTTTTCTTTTAACAGGAGGTTTAACTCGTGATGTGCAGTACTCCCTGGTACCAACTGAGAAATGACACCCCCCAGTGATTATACCTCGTGGTGGGCGGCCAGGAGGGCTGGAGAGCGGGGGGGGGGGGGAATGGGTGGGCGAAGGGGAGGTCCCAGGGGTGTCGTGTCCCCGCCTAGACCAAGTTTGCGGCCCCCAGTTAGATTGTTACCCCAAAGTTTATCGGCATCTCTAGGCCACCAAATTCATGGAATCTTATGAGCTAAGTTGTCGGTTTCTCTAAAAATATCTTATTTATTAAATATATTATTTCTGTTAACCTTATTATTAACGTTTATAAGTAACGTTTTAAGTGCGAAGAGAGATATTCTTAAAATTTTATTTCCTTTGTCTAAACTCACAACCCTGTCCCAATTTTGAAAGTGTCTTGCGAACGTCATTATTTCGAATTCAATTAGTTTGCCGCATTGATGAATGAAATGAATATTTTATCGGGCTCAAAGTAAAAACCTCAACTCGAAAGCTCTTTTTCACATGAGTTGATAAATATTAATGTATTTCTGAGATCGAAAGTATATTTTTTTTTAGAATTAGAATACACTTAAGAAAACGAAAGATCAAAATAAAGAACTTTCATTGACACTCGAATTTTGAAAAAATATCGTACCCATCTAGTTTACGCATTAAATTGTATATTTTCCCCCGTCATTATAGGTAGGCGTATGTTTAGTAAAACAGAAGCTAATGTATTTGCTATGTATCGTGTATATCGCGACAAAAAAGCAATACGTAGAAGTCAAAATATGACAACTTCTAAATGACATTTTTCAGTATATTTTCGGTCGGTACAATTTGAAACTTTCAATAATTGTCCCCGAAGATCAAAAAATCATGAGTTCCTGTGAGTGTAAACTATCATAGTTAGGTACTTATATTACTCGATTTATTTGATATCAAATGCAAGAAGTCAGAAACCTTAATGATTTTTTTTGTTTTTTGTTTACTTTAGTCCTGTAGTTTCATAAATATTTTTTTATTAGGGGTATATGTCTAATTTGGAATTTCGATGAGATTTTAGAATCAGGCATAAAGTTTTATTTTACCATAACAGTTTTTTTCTATGAACATATTGTTTAAAAACCATAAAAACATGTTTTTGCTGTCTTAATAAATATAATTTAACCTTTTTAAAGTAAACTATAAAGCTTATCTTTTACTGTGGGAATTGTAAAAATAGATATTTTTTGTTATTAATTAACCATAAAACATTTTTTAGACTTCATTTTTTTATAGTTCGAAATCTTTTGTAAGCAACATAGATTATTGAGTCCTCGCTTTTCTTAGACTTCTTTTCTGTGACTTTTAACGTTTAGTTTCCCATTGCCATAAATAAATACATTATTTCCAAATAAACTTGACACATAAAACGAACACACAGCCTCGTGATGTCAGCCGAGACTTTCTTGCTGACCGACTCAAATCATGAATAATAAAAACGATTTCAAATGCAAACTGGTTTTTATAATAATTTAACAACATAATATCCTCGTACGTTCATATATTATATATAAACATTCTGAATTAATCAACGAACGGAGCAAAAAAAGAATTTACCATTTTAATTTTACGATCCCGTGACCATTGAAATGGTAAAATCGATATCGTTAAAAAGATACCTAATTAATGCAATAAAATTTGCGCAAGCTTTATCGTTCTCATATAACATTTTATTCGCTTCGTCAATGAATCGGAATTAAAATTACTATTAAACTACTTGGACTACGAGCAATTTAAGATGATATTTACTTTTACGATACACAAAATATTTCCAACATTTTAAGATTAAGAGTAAAATCATTATTACGTATTAATAATACGAGCAGCTATATCAAATGAATATACTATATGTAATTTAGAACATTAAACAAAATAATGTGCAATAATTAGTTTTAAACCATACCAACACTTACCCACCAACAAGAATTTTTAAAAAAAATATTGATAATGAACCAAATTCGACAAGTTGAATGTCGACCGTGAGTAGGTTTCCATCGATTTTTAGTAATTATTTATTATGATTGAAAAGTTATAACTTACGGTATTTTTACCACTGTTTACTAGTATTGTAGACCCCAACAAACCAAGCTTCATCCGGAGCTTCATAGCTTTCGCTAACAACCAAGCTTCATCCGGACTGTATAATATTAAATAACTATAAATAAATCTATCTTTTTTAACGTTTCTATTCTTTTGTGGGAATTTAAAAATGGTAAAAGTGCAGAAACAGCTTGTACAGCGAGTGCCGGTTAGTAATCAAATGGACAAATAGAGGCAGAAGAAACCCAGGGGTCGCGGGTTCAATTCTCTGCTAGCTAAGTCCTCCTTCATTCCAAAAGCAAATTTTTCCGCTTATAATGATGGAAGTGGTAGGAATTCAAATTTGTCAGATTATTCGTAGCCCGAGAGCGTTTGTATCTCTTTAAAAAAGAATGAACAATGTAAAGAACCCTTGAGGTAATTTGAATCATTAAATGGCACTATATACATTTTATAAATTATTATTAATATTTATTATTATGTACCTAGTGCGCTTTCTGGTTCGCACACGGGATTTATCCGTGTCTCCAGCTTTTCCGAACGTGAAAACATAATTAAATACTTACATAATCAGGTAGAAAGTACTTTCTTTATAGACCTGTTGATGCTTAGAGGGACGAGCAAAACCTGATCGGCATCATTTTTTTAACAAATAGGCTGTTCAAAAAAAATCACCTTATTTAATTTTTAATATTATTCCACCTCGATTTGCTTGCTGTCCTATTATATATTTGTATTGCTTGAATGATAACTACAATGATACACGGTCGTATTATGTTATAGTTCCATAAAACTAAGTATATAATTGTATGTAATTGCACAGTACCTATGTTTCTGAAATAATGTGCAGAGTAATTAAAATAATCAACACAGTAGCATGATGGCAACATTTGCAAATCCCAGAGGATCAATTTTCCGCTGTGTTTAGATCGTGTCGCCGAGGGTAGGGGGTGGGTACCCTAAACCGCCCCTTACACCCGTAACAACACAGTAGAAATAAATTATAATAGCAGAGAAGTGTCTTCGTAGAAAACTAGTTGTATACAGTATACTCGTATACTAGTGGTAGTGTAATCTAGTAAGGTTTATAGTGTGGGTGTGTTTCTTAGTGATTTGAGAAATGTTATTTTTATTTAAATAAAGTTGATAATGTTTATTTATTTATTTAGGGTATCGTACTTAATTTAATTACCAGCATGCCTTTTGTTTATAAGGTAGGTAGAAATGACCTAATGAACCGAGGTATTATAGTTGGAAATGATATCATATTCATACATTTCGATGTTGAGTTTAAAAAAATATATAATAGACCTTCGAAATCAGAATTCAAAAGAATTATTTGGTTAGGTTAAATCCTTAGTTACAGACATCACAAGTAAAATCGTAACAACATTTTTTATTAAGGATTGCAAAATGTAACCTACCTGACATTTGTCGTTAACGTTACCTAGCTACTTTTAGTTTCTTCAGATGTAATGTAAGTTAGATAGATAGGTACATACTCGAGATTAAAAGTAGGTACAGATTTACACACTTAACTTTGCAGGCGGTCACAGGAGGAAATAACGAACGAGCGAACTTTTTTTTTTAAATACACATATTTCTTGTATCCACAAAATTTTGAACGGGTCAACTAGGCGGTGCAGCGTGAGAATGGAGCTTCTAAAATATTCATTTAACCGTCAAATTTAAGAGAATAATAATCTTGTGTGTTCCAATTAATTCAACTGTTCGAGAAGTAAAAAGATTCAGAGAAACGACAGTTGAAACTAAGGCAGTAACTACAAGTTAGGTGCTTATAAATTCACATTTCAATAAAGTGCCCACTGATCACCCGTCCAAGTGCCGACTTCTGCGAATGTTCGTAATCGCTTGACAAGGTAGTATTGTTGCAATGTTCCTATAACCGCTGTCACTATAATAACGTCTGCGAAGTAAAATGCGTATGGATATATATTCAAGTATGACTCCATTTAAAAGTAAGTCGATATCAAAACTACGACTAGATGAGGTCGGCCAAACACGGTGCTGACATAAATTACTTCGGTGGACAGATTAAATAAAATAAAAAAACCTTCCACATTTTCTGTGTTAAATTTATTAGAGTCGTTAAATTAGTTTTTTTATGTACTTGTCTCCCATTGGAGACTCGAAATCCAACCGTACGATCCCACAGGGGTATAAATTTATGTTTATGGTAGGTATTGTATCTTTCTATCTTCTACTGATGTTCGTAGGTAGGCAAGTGTGTGTGTGTTTTTTTCAATAAACTGGAATATATTCCATCTACCAGCTTTGGGTTGGTTTCTTCATAGGACTTAACTAATCAACACGCCATGTTACGCCACGGGGATAACACACACTTATTGTTTAAAAAAATATATTAAGTACTAGTTGTTACCCGAAAAAAATCATGGAATCTAATGTAACTTGACTTGCTAAGAAAAAAAAATCAGTTGCTTGGTCCACCCATTTCAAATATAGAATAATTTCTGCTAAAATACATTAAAGGTAGGTCCATTATTAGTTAAGTAGTGATTTAAAAAAAATAATCGTGAAGATCATAGAATCGATTGGCTATTGGTTCTAATTTCGGAAAGTTTACACTCGTACGTACGTACCTACCCGCAAAGGAAATTATTTATAGTCAATATGAGAATACCTCACATGAGTCCCAACTGTCCGGAGTCCGTGGAACTATATGATCCCCAATTAGGGAATTTCGTGAGGCTGAAGGGAGTGGGGAAAGGAAGGAGATATGGAAAAGAAAGTTTGGAAGGTGACTGGCTATTCAGATTTGGTCACTATCTGTTACCAGGGTGATACTGAGAATGTCTACAACTTATAGGTTGTCGAAAACATACCATTTTATTATAAACATGAATTATTGATATTTTAGTGTACGGAGTAACCTATAAACATGTGAATACGTGTGTATTGCTCAACCGCCCTTTACAAAAACAGCCTCCATGTTGCTATCCACAATTCGAGAGTGGAAGATATTTTTTAAAAAGTACTTATTCTTGTAAGAAGGTCTTTTGAAACATTTTTTTCCGAAAGATGGCAAAAGATGATCAAACTCCAAACGATAGCATTTCTGTATAAATAATTTAATGAAAAGGAAAAGGAAATCTAATATTCTGTGAGTACGATTGTTTCATTGGCTAGTGTTGATAATTTGTCGTGAAGATGGTTTGGAAATAATCCTATTTAAGTTAGAGTATGTAAGAAATGCATTGTTTTTTGTTTTATTTTTTGTTTATTATGTTTTTGGTTTAGACTAGCCAACAAATAAAATGATTGATAGCAAATTAATATTTTTTTTAGAATTCGCTAGTAATACCGGGCTACGTCCGTTGACTAATTAAAAAATGTTTGGAATACAATTGAACTGGTTTTATATTGATTGCTTATTTATTTAATTAATTAGATCTATGATTAATTCATGCATTAAATAGTCAACACTGACAAGGCACAGCCAACTTTAGGTTTAATTAAAAGATGTCCGCAATATCGCGGCAGAGAATCATATCAAAGGTTAGTCATCGATTGACAATAAATAAATACCTTTGGCGGCACTGATTACGGATTAATCCAATATGCCTCACCCTAGAAAAGGATTACCCTTGGATTACTCGTGTTCCATAAAAGATTAAAGTGACGCTATTATACGTATTCAAAGGAAAGTACGTATAATGTCTTTGTTTTATCGAATTTTACTTCACACGATTCTATTTTCTTTCTTTGTGACGACATGTGTTTTATGTGTAGGGGCTACTCGGGCAAAAGAAGTAGATTAAAGTTTGACGAATAAAAATATACATTTAGCAATGAAAATTACGCGTTTTTGTTGAATCGTACTTCTTTGATATATTTATAAATATTTTTGAAATAATATCAATAATCTGCAACGTAAATATGAAACAGAAAAAATAACGGCCGCGACTGAGACTCGATCTCAGAACCTCTACTCTATCCAGGAGTAACGATTCTGCCAATTGAGCCACCCAGACCTCATAAGAAGCCGGCATGCTTAATCGATCTTATTCTTCATTTGAAAATTATTAAAATCAATTTTTCTTCCGATATTGCTGCCATCTTTGTACGGTATACGAAACTCTAGCCGAGAACATATTATATACCTAGATGGCGTCTTGGATAAACCATTCATTTTTATTTATGGAAGATCGTTGTCTTCTTTCAAAGTCGAGAATTAATATTAAATACCAATTAGCTTTAAAGCTTTTATGATACATATTAGATGGCTGAAGGGCCACAAAAATCTTTAGAATCAAACGAAAGTCAGAGCATTCGATGCAGAAAAATAACTGATCAAAACTGCATATTTAACTCGTTTTCGACCAAAGTGTCGCTTAAGCCCTTTCGCTCTTTTCCAACGACGATATTTGTCAAAACGATTCCGTTAAATCTGGAGAGAAACACGTTAAAGCACAAAGCGCCAATCTTCGAAATATCACCGCTAAACTTGAAGTAACAATATATTTTTACCCAACCTACACAAACTTGCGAAAAATCACTTTCTCCGGGCTTTTACGTCGTATACCATGAGAGAGAAAGAGAGAGCAAATTTCATTGACCGCTTCTACATACTGTAAGGATTATCTTAAGGTCCTGGTTCACGGCGGGACTCCGCCCACATTTTTTATTATGCCACTAAACTTGACACAACTAAACGGTTTTTTTAGGTTATATGCTATATTTTTGTTGATAAAAATACTGTGAAAAAGTGGCTATACGAATAAACAAAAACATTATGTCGATATGTGATATGAATGGATGTATAAATACCGTAGCCTTAGTCTAAGCCACGCCCAGGTGCGCCGATCCATGTTAAAATCATCAAAAACAAGTCCAAAACTGACTTCACTGCCTTGGATAGATACTACTCTACCAACTCTTTGCCGCTAAATCTAAGTCACTCTGCCCGGACTACTTGCTTTGCCCGGGTCTCCTCGCACGTCTTACGTCTTGTTTTAAGCCGATCACTTTTTGATAACGATTTTATGCATCGTCGTAAAATAACATGTTAATTGCAGCCAAGGCTGATAATGTTATCTGTATTTGTACATCGACGAAACGAAACGGCATAAGTTGTAATAATACTTGTGGGTACATTTTAGCTTCAACAAGGACAATCCTTGAGATTGAATAATCGCCCCACTAGCACTGTTAGCACATCATTAATACGTGTGAACTAATTGGTGAACTAACATGGGCTTTTTCATAAAAGCAAAAATTAATACATATTTAATAAAAATCATAAATAACCAGTAATGAATATTTATGAATTTTATGGTAAAACCAAAACAACTTTAAACTATTCTAGTGTAAACTTCCCAAAATGGCGCTATAGCCATTTTGCCTTTCCGGTGGCGACATGTTCTAATATAATATAAACATGAAAATAAACTCAAAATAGATACAACAAAAATTTCAACAAATACAACAACCAATTGTTTTTGAAGCTAAAAATTAAACTTCACATATTTCCAACATTTTTCTATTCTTTTACATTGGTCGGTAGCTAGTTCTTGAAAGATTTTTGAGAATCTATCTAAGAAAAGAAAATTAGTCCGTATTTTATCGATTTCGCGTGTTGTAAAAAAAGTTCATCGTTGAAAAGCGCAACTAAATGAAAAAAACTCATGTCAAGCTTACAAAATAATAAAAGGGATGAAATTTTTTAATTAAAAAAATAAAAATATTTTTGTGAACAAATTAAATAGGTATGCAGGTACAAAAAAAAGTTGTATGTACCTACTTACTTAAGAATAAGGCAATTCTGTTAATTCATCGAAAACGATTGTTATTATCTATTCTAAAAATTCAAATGTTCGAGTGTGCTTTAGTATTTAGAATGTCTAAATCCATGTAAAGCTAGGCCGGTGTCTTTGAAGAGGTGACTAACACTATTTCAACATAGTAAAAAATATCAGATATCGTCAATACATAGCCAAATCGATGATACATGATACGTCGTACTAACTCTTGGTCAACATGGCGAATATGTAGAAGAATACTTCCATTGATAAATTCAACAATTTACATAGTTAAGTACATTGTATGCCCTCACATGTGATGGTCGCTAAATGTTCATAAAGTATTTTTTTTAATGTTGGATGGTGTGAGATGAATATTAATTATACATCAAAAGTTGCTAATTATCATGTAGACAGCATAGCTGTAGGTAATTACCTTTTTTATTTTAAATAAGTATAGTTCAATAGAAAAAAATATCCAAGCAAATTTAAAAGATAGCTTAAACAATTATAGAGAGTTATTGCATTATTTTGAAGCGTTTTTGGTTTCCCATTGTGATATTATGATTCACATTGTGATATACACAACTGGGTATTGTTAAAAAATGGTCCACCGAGAGATGGCTTACTGAAGAAATGCTAAAAGTATTATATTTATTTTTTACGTGTTTAAAGTTAAAAGTTGTTGATCAAGCAATTTTTTAATAGTTATTAATCTTACATCGCACTTAACATTAGTTTCACACCAAGTTATTACACCAAATAGCTGGTGATTTCTCCCATATGTATTATAAAAATATGGGTAGATATATATTTATTCAAAATTTTTGTTTACAATAAATTTATTCTCATGCCATAATAACACGTTATTTTGGATAAATTAGCAGGAAGTTAGTTATACTGTAGGAACTTATTCCTGTTGCATTGATTAATTTACAACATAATTATATGTGCATTCATTTGCTAATTAGGTACCTGCCTAGCGCATTATAAAATAATTGTTTACCTTACAATCGATTATTATTATTAGATGATACATACACCATTCTGCATTTCTTTTAAAAACGTATTAAGTCTAAAACTTTCGGTGAATTTCACGATACGCTTTAAAAAATATTTTATTCTGAATTTTGGTACCTACCTACCAATTAATATAACAGTATTTAATGTTTTGACATGCCAATATTTCAATCAATGGTATCATCATATTTATATCCATACTACAACTTCTCTTTACAGTTGACTCTTCCCAGAGTTAAATCGTTTCTACCTGATGTTATAATATCAGTTTTATTTTCATTATTGTCACTTAGTGAGTTGCAATATATTTTCATTTCTGACTTTCCTTTTTTCTATTTGTGCATGTTTTCGGTCACCTCCGCATGATTCTTCACTTATTAATTGTCAGCAATATCTGAAAAATATGTGAAAAAAATCAGTACAATATATACTAAGATATTTTTTTGAGTTATGCAATATATATAAAATTATGTCTATTTTTATATCACGTAATCACTATTATCAATTTGAACATCATGTTCAAGGAAAGTTGTAGATAAGTGAATTAGAAGATATCTTCTCTCTTATAGAGCTTCTATTATATTTCACTATTGGCTTACGTATGATAATAAAGATACTTGGATAATTTGTATAGCGCCGTTTTTGTAAAAAAAAATCACCGCAAGAGCGCTTGATTGGCGTATGGATTATAATAAATAATAAATTGTAGTATGGCACATACTATAATGCGCTGGGATCTCTTAGAAATAATTCAACAGAAACTGGTCTGTCTTCACCGCTATGAGATTGAGCTGTAGTGTGATTTTTGGTTTACATTTATATGCAGAGTATCTATCTATCATTACTATTGAAGTCGTCTTGGTATATTGAACATAAAGGATTTATAATACTTTACGTTCACGATATTTTTATTGAAAACTTGTCGTAATAAAGTGTTTTCGTAAAAGCCTAAAAAAAGTTATTAACGTAAATTAATGGTTTATGTAACCGATCATTCATATAACACATTATTCCACCAACAATAGACGGTTATCTACAGCTATTGGCTCGCTAAATGCAAAATTTGTTTGATTGACCGTAATCTAAGGGCTGGTTTTTTAAATTTATTTTTAATTTATTTTTATATTAGTTACTTTGTACATTTAAGTTTACAAGTTTCTAATTATTTCATTTTCTTTTTGACTAATAATATTTTAACTTAAACACTACTTATTATTTTGGTTTACATGCATTTTAAATAATATTTACAGGCTTTTTTAAATTTATTGAGAGGCATAATTTTGATGGTTTCCGGCAGCGCATTATACTTTTATTTATTTATTTATTTATTTATACTGGGTTTTAACAGATGTTATCACTTACGTGAAAAAATCCAGTTATAAAAAAAAAACCAGTTAGTGTACAATCATTGTTAAATACAATACAAATAGACAAGATACATTAAATTTTTTTTTAAATGTTGTTTTTGTACTTATTACTACTAGATACATACAAAATATACTTAGGGAATTACTCTAACATCCTTTTAAGCAATAACATGACATTCCGTCTGAAACCGTACAGACCATCAACAAAAATGTTTACATCAGCACACTCTATTAGATTATATAGTCGGCACATTTGCGATAGAGGGCTAAAGTAGGCAATATTGTTTCTGAATGTATTCAGGTGGAATGTACTATGGCGTCTTAAACAATGAGCATTGGGTACATTAACTTCAATAGCGCTAAGACATATTGCAGTGTCGAGATGACCGTGAATTATTTTATGTAAACATATCAACTCAGTTAATTGCCTTCTAGTTTTCAGTGTATCCATGTTAAAGTATTCAAGGCGTGCATCATATGATCTAAGATGGTCATGTAGACCACATTTGAAAGATAACATTCTTAGCATTTTTTTTTGAACAGATTCAACAGTGTTTACATACTTGTGGTAATGAGGATTCCAAATAGTGCTACCATATTCCAATTTACTTCTAACCAAGCTGTTGTAAAGGGTTAGAATTGATTGTGGGTCCTTGAATGGTTACGATTTCATTCCTTTATATAGTAAGCTGTTTTGGGTGTTGGCTTTATTCTTTTCTGGTAGTCTAATTTCTTTGCATGCCCTTGTATTATACTTGTGAATATCAACATTGTAGATAATTTTGTCAGAAAAATACTCTGGTAACAAGTTGTTCTTCATTTTATGTATAAACATTAATGTGTTCAATGTCAGCATCTGTTTCACTGTCAGCCAATTTAGTAAAGGTTGGTAATGCACATAGATAATTATGCTAATGAGCTAACTACGCTCACCAGATTTTAGTGATGACGTGATAAATGTATGGATCCATTGAAAACCTGCGACCACAACACAAGTTTCCGTGATAGACGTATGGATCCATTGGAGAGCTACGACCACGACAAAAGTTTTCCACAACTTTCAAATAAAATATTGTTTTTGGAAAGTAGAATTTGCTCTGTTTGAAATGGAAATAAGATTGTTTTCTTAGAATATCGTGAAAAATCATCTCCAGAAGTTTTTCGGTAGGTACCTACCTATCACCCTGAAACATGGTGCGTTACTAATCTTGTAAGACATCGCCTTAGCCTATATGATGCCGTAAAAGTTAAGAGTTTAACTGCAAGTTTATTTTTGTCTTTTTTTTTACAATAACTCCACACAGGAGGCCTTGAGGAAAATAATTTCCCACAGGGCCTATGTCATCTTTGGGGATGCTGTGTGGAGGGTCTTTTGGAGGAAAGAAAGGAGTGAACTTAAAGTCTTGAAGGGACCCACGTTGAAGAAGGGAAGAAACACAGAGGCCGGCAAATCGTTCCATAGCCGAGCTGTTGAACATAAAAGCGAGTCGTAAAAGCGACTCATTCTCATGTATTGAATGTCAACCGTGTACAAATATTGGGCGCGCGTTTAGCGAGTTTTCCGACTATGCACCGGTGCCGAAGGGATCAATGACACAAGTTCCTCGGAGTATCTTCCATTGAAATACCTGTAGAACAAGGATAGCATTACCACCTGACGTCTCTGCCCCAATGTTTGCAATCCTTTTGTTAAGATAGGAGAATCTATCAAACAGATCGCCCGTTTCTGCACAGAGTCAAGGATTTTTTCAGGTATTTAGGGGCTCCAGACCAGAGGCGGCTGTCAAATTCAACATTGGGGCGTACTTGCGATTTGTACAAGATTGGCAGTTGTGTACTATTGAAGTATCTGCGGGCCCTGTACAACACGTCAAACTTCTGAGAGGCCAACTTTACTCTGGCTTCGATGGAGCCCCGGTGCCTTAACTGGTCACTTAAGGTTACACTAAGCATTTCAATGGAAAGTTTGTTGGGAAGATTACTTCCGTTGAAGGAGACTAAATTGTTATTTGGATCCCTTTTAGTCGTAATCAGACATGATTGGGTCTTTAAAAAATTGAATTCGACGAGATTATTCCTACCCCAAGAGGAGATTCTCTCGGGGTAATCGTCCATTCTCTGCTTCAAAGCCCTCCGAGCCGTTGTTGTTTCTGTGCCTTTTGGGGGCTTGTCAAACAAAAAACCATCATGAACTGTACTGTCATCCGCGTAACAATGTATTGGTGCACATGACAAAAGGTCGTTGATGTGCAACAAAAACAAAGTTGGAGACAGAACCGATCCCTGTGGGACGCCAGCATTAATTGAATGAGAGGAAGAAAGTAATACAGACAATTGCATTTACCGTAAGACCTATGAAATACCTAGCAATCAAGAAATACATAAAAAAAACGTTCACGTGAGTAAAACTTATTCTTTAAAATTCCGTCATTAAAATGAGGTTCAAAATGCTTGATAAAAAATTATAGGTATTTTTGATAATTAGCCAGCATTTTACAATTTCAAACTCCAGCTGAATCTTTCATACATTTATCGGAATCCGCGTTTATAAAATAGCTTATCGCTCATCAGATTAATATGGCCTACAGGCGATAGTCAAGTAAAAGTGGTACCACATTCGAATATGTACTGCATTGCTAATTATTATTCAGGATTATTGTGGTTCCAATTCTTGTATTGTAATTCAATCGTTCGTTTGTCCAAGTAAAAGTGGTACAATCGAGTAGGTACCTACTGTACCGCTCATTATTATTCAAGATTATTGTAGTTCCAATTATTGTATTGTAGTTCAATCATTCGTTTGCCCAAGTAAAAATTATACAATCGAGTAGGTACCAATTGTACAGCTCATTATTATTCAAGATTATTGTAGTTCCAATTCTTGTATTGTAGTTCAATCGTTCGTTTGCCCAAGTAAAAGTGGTACAATCGACTAGGTACCTACTGTACCGCTCATTATTATTCAAGATTATTGTAGTTCCAATTCTTGTATTGTAGTTCAATCGTTCGTTTGCCCAAGTAAAAGTGGTACAATCGAGCAGGTACCTACTGCACCGCTTGAGATTATTGTAGTTGTTCGACACGACTCGTTCGTTAGAAATCAGCGAGCACACTGAGGCCGCCATCTTGTCGAGCGATGTAGCCATTGCCATATAACCGTCCATTCGTGTGATGGAAATGCCGATTGTAATTGCATCGCGGACATAATCGCTTTATGGCCCCGGCACCGCTCCATTACGGCGAGAAATGATTGCCATTTGCGCGTGTTCCACCGTGGAACGGAGAACGATTCAAGCCGAAGGTTCATAAAAGGCGCTCGGCTGGGAAGCATAATTGCCATTTTACAAAACGAACGGATTATTATTGCGGAGTTTGTTTTTTTACACATCGGACGCAACGCAAAAACACAAATTTCCCGGTCCACTGATCATAGATAAAAAAAAACAACTTCGATGATCGATAGCCTTGCTACGTTTCGTTTTCAAAGAGCTGACAAAAAACGTGCCTACGTATTTTTATTTAAGGAGAAAACACAGATACAGACAGTAATTTGATTAAAAAAAATACATCCACTTAAGAATTTGTTTCCACAATTTTTTTTTTAAGTGCAGTGTCTAAACAAAGTAGCAGCAGATAAACAACTTTTCCAATATTTTTTACAATGATTGAAAGGGAAACACAAAATAGATAATTAAAATAGTATATTCGTAAAAAGCATTAACTTTGTGGCTTGCCATATTTATAAAAAAGTGGTTAAAAACAAAGTATATGTGTTCTATTTATAAATTAAAATAGTGTTACACAGAGAAATGATCAAAAGCACACAGTGTATAAACTAAGTACGACTACATACCAACACAACTTATATGTACTAGACACTGCATATATGTTGTATTGGTATGTAGCAGGTATATACGCCTTATGGTTTATAACTGAGTCAATGAAATGTTTTTAATACCTACATACACACAATGAAGCCGAAAAATGATAACTAAGTAGATAGTCAATACTTTCCTGAGGGATGAACTAACTTGAACAGACCCTTGCATCATTTCACTGTAAGCCAGGGCTATCAAACCTATTTCAGTGGTATTCGTTTAGAAAGTATTAACGGGCTCGCGTTTCATAACTTGTAAGGTAAATACCGATGTCTTTTCAACAAGCTTCAATCGGAGGAATGGTAATTCTCTTATTATATGAACTGTTGAGAAAAACTGTATCTAAACCTGCGTTCTTATAAAAATATACACAAAAAATAATTTAAAATATCGAACTGGATACCTTTTTCTTATATATTAAAATTAAGTAATCATTTTCCTTTATTTAGAATTTCACTCACGCCATTACAACAGCTCTCAATGCAAAATACAATATATTCTCAGATTTAAATTTGTTTTACACCGGTTTTTAACAGTTCACTTTTTGTTAAATATCATACTTTTATGATATGTTTGAAACTTCCAAAAAGTGCGATAATATCTCTGTAATACCTGTGCACAGGCTTAGCCTTTGTAGGATTTTTTTCATTTACGTATTTTTTGTTTTCTCTATTACTCTTATTTATTGTTATTATCTATGTATTACCTATGTATTAAATGTACCCGTATAAAAAAAAAAACAATAAAAAGTTTATAATTTCTAATTCATCGTGATGTTCAAAGCCTTTTTTCAATGAACTCTCAACCATATTAGCATCCAGTTTGGCCAAACGAATTTTTATGTAGGTACCTAAATACATACTCTTCATTATGTTTACATGAAGAAAAAATTGTAAGACTTAAAAAATGCAATCAGTGGTTAAGCCGTAAAATCAGTATTTCAGACACGTTTAAAACAATGTTTTGGTTCTGCATATTAATTTGACCGTTGAAAATTTTCTTTCAGTTGATAAACTTGACTCACAACTGAAACACACAGAAATATGTTATTATAAGTTACCAAACGTGTTACATAGAGACAATGATATCAACGTAATTTTAGTCGATTTCGGATTGCGGTGATAGCAGCAATGTGGAGGGTCTTGCATTTATACACTTGAGGTGATTTTTCACAAAAACGGCGCTATACAAATTATCCAAATATTATTATTATTATACAATTATTTGTAATTAGCTTTCAAGAAATGCTCTACAACAGTTCTTATAACTTTAGTATCACTGAAATAGCTATGCATTATTTCCTTCTAGTTGGCATACCCACGTATAAACAAATGTTTATGTTTTTTCTTATTTAATTCATTTATATTATTACGAATAAAACCTACATGCAAATAACAATCCATATTTTCAAGCTTCCGTGAATAGTTTGTGTTTGATTTTGTCCATCGCGGTATTTTTTATAATGTCCTTACTACAACTCCTCGTACCTCTTGAATGCGTATAAATTTTAACAAAAACTGTTGCTTCTTTGTAAATTACTCATTTTTTTGTTTTCATTAGCACGTGAAATAATTATTACTTCTAAAAGGTATCAACTAATGTGATTATGTTGTATATTTCCAATAACCACGAACTGATTTTCTTCTATCTAGATTATTGCCTTTTGGTATTTATTTACCTAGCTACTGTATAATATTTGTGTAATATTTTTTGCTTTTAAACATTTTTTGCTTTATTTAAAAATTTATTTAATTCTAATGTGAAAATATATAATAGTGTATGCTCAATTCGAATAATATTAATGACCAAGCTATGTTTAATTACTTACTAGATTATACACCGAAATTTACTATAAAAATGCCTAAGTACTAAGGTTGAAATAATACTAAAATACGCTTTATATATACCTACGTATAACGTGTAATTGCTTATTAAAAAATAGTAAATAGTTCAGAAGAAAGTTGAGATTACCTACATATTTACCTAATACCATTAAACTAAGTATTGTCAATTTCATTTTGTTTGCGTATTACCCGGTGCTTAGAGTAATAGGTAAAAAAATATAAGAATACAAAATTTATTTTATTTTATTGCTCAATGTCGATATTTTTTGACATTTTGTTTAAAAAAATGTTTGCTTATATACCTAAGTAGATATTAGTGAAATATAACAAATTAGTATTGGCGGTTGTCACGCCAAGAACACAATCTGCACTTTAATCAAAAAAAGGAGTTGATAAAAATATTTGCTCAGCATTTTTATGCAAAAGTTAGCTAGCGCGGTCTAATTTTATTGGAGTTATAATTGCAACAGTGCACTTTGAACATCTGTCTGCGATTGATTACTTTTTAGAAAGGAATTTCTCGTGAAACGAGCAACTGAACGAGACCGACGACTGTATTTTTTATTGGTTAAATTACTTTTCGTTCAGATAGGTTTTCTGGCTTTCATTGAAACATATTTTCTGGAGATCCATCATGTCCACAAAAAAGCTCGCCTGTATACATTGGATGTAAAATGTTATGATACCTAAAAAAAATAATCCTACTTATGGAAGATGTCTATTTTTTGATAGTAAATAAAAAAATAATATGGTGGTTATTACGGCATTACGTCAAAACTTAGCGATCGGTCATGAAGGATACATAACGATTGTATATATGTGCCTCCATAGAACCCCTGTTGGAAAGATGAATCACCCTCATGATGAATTCACAACTACAATTTAAAACGATTCTGGAAATTGCTGAAATTATGTCTACTGAACAAATCTGTGTTGTAAAGTGATTTCAACCGTGTTTTTTTTTACTATTTTACATTACAATAATCCCAGTTTAAAGAGAACAGGAAAAGTTCCACTCGTTTTGATTAGTCGAAAAACTAAAGTCTAGGCAAATTAAATATTATTTACGTAAAAAAATGTAGACCTCTTAAATGAATTGAATATTGGTGTCAAATGTTAGAATTTATCCATTTTCACATATAATATAATAGTACAATACCATTAAAAATACAGATTATACTAACTTTGTCATTATGAGGCTTATCATTATTTTTTGTTTGTTTATTATCACCTAATAGTTTTTATTCACAGAGTCTGCGAAACTTAATACGTTTTCGGGTAAAAAGAATCAAAGTCCAAGCAATAAAATACGGATATTGTTTATATATTTTTTATTTATTTTTATGGATGGAAAAAATACATGCAGGTAAATCTACGTCACGTCAGTAGATGGGTTCATCACGATGGCAAGTGATTCATACAAAATAGCAAATATTTTTTCATCAGAGATGGAAAACATTTTTTTTCCTTAATTTACAAACATCGGGTTAAACAAAGTATTAACTATAATATAAATAAACCTATTAACTGAACTTAACGTATTTTTAACAAAAAGACTTTTTTATAAAGACATAATAAAACATGTACTTTTAACTGCAATTCATGATGCTAAATTCAGTAATCTGTACATAAGCAAGATATATTTTTTAACTTATCGATAAAATATTTTCCTATCCTAATGACAGGCTGTTAAAAATCGTTTTAAAGCTGATTTTTCATCGTTTTATTTTGTTAAACCTGTATGAAAGGAAAAACTCATAAATATAGTGGTTGTGCCTATATGAACGAATGCCACTTTAGATTTTTTTTAATAAACAAAATATTTATGTTATTTTTTTGAGAAACGATATATGTTCAAGATTTTGAATATATAATGAAGGATTTATTTCGTGTAATTCTGCTAAAACATTTTTTTAACAGGTAATGTAATAATAATAAAAAAAATAACATACACTAATAAAAATGTCGAGAATTGGAATGACATACATTTATATTTCACTTAATTACACATTTAACACAATATCACCGGAATTAAAAGAAGTCTTTAGGAAAGTCTTCAATAAAATTAATTAAAATATATTCATGTATTATACTGAACAAAATCACCACAAAAATTCCCTTTTGTCTGTTATTTTGTTTCAAATTGTCCAAACCAAACGTATTTTAAAAGGTTGCTATTAAGATTGCCTATATTTAGGAGCCAACCCCGAGAAAGAGACATTTATGTAGATCATTAATATCATTTTCTGTTTCTATTGATTTTATTTTACATTAATCTATGCTGTTTCAAATTATCAAACTTATCACCAGTACTTTAAAAAAAAAATGTAATCAAAAGAGGATATGCGAAAACATGCCTAAATGAGTTTGGTGGCTGAATATACTTTCCCAATAAATTTTTCGTTATCTTATTACCTTATGAAATACTATTTTATTTAAATTTTTAGATTGAAAGGAAAGAATTTTGAAACAGGGTTTAGTTGTGTTGGCCTTAGAATAGTTTGACTCATTGCAATAAATTTAAAAAAATACCTAACAATTTTCTGAAGCTGCTAAGCATCGCGTTTTATTAAATACTAAGAAGCTTTTTTGTGTTTATACATTATTTTAACAAGTCTTGAAAATCGTTTTCAAAGGCACACCATACATATTTTAAACAACACATTAATCTAAAAACCTTTCCGTAGGCATTATCATTATGTTTTATGTACAACATCCATCCCTATGAAACTAGGTGCCAACATTGGTAATTGAATTCAATATGTAAACATTTGTATATTATTGTGACGTTTAAATCAAAGAATTATTTAAGCGCTGGACAAACTAATAGCAAATATTAATTGTATCTAACACTTTACTAAAACCATAGAAAAGGAAAAATTATTACATTTTTTAAACTATTCAAATGAGTGGATGAAAATGTTAATAATGATTTACGCTTTTATTTATGTTATTTGGCTGGTCTACGTGTTATTAAATGGTGCATTTAAAACAACAAAAAATACCAGAATATTAATACGCTCAAAGGATAAATGCTAACTAAAATGCAAAAATGCGTTTTATGCGAAAAAAAACCTGAAAAAATGAATAATGCTTTTTTTATTTCGATTTTCTGGAACTACGGAATTAAGCCGCAATATTGTTTATTCCATATTCTTCAATTAAAACCTTAGACAAAGCGGGGTAACAAAGCCTATTCAATATAATAGCACTGAATATGGTCAAAAATATGAAATAAAAAAATTATAACCTCCTGGGTAGGTTCATTTCCAGAAATTAGTTAAGATTTAGATCAATTTAATTTATTGCTTCGCTTAAGTGAAACTCATATTTTTTTTATTAAACACCGGGCGTCACGATAAGTATACATTTGTTTTGCGAGAAATTCCAACTATTCAGTTGTTATGATATTTAATCCTAATTTTAAACATTTAATGAATTTCTTACACGCGGACGGATTGTAAACATGACGAAGATAAATCTCTTATTCCTTAATTTATACATAAGCTATGAAATAATAATGATATTCAGAGAAATATAATATTTTCACAAAGTTGCATAAAATTACTTGATTAATCTCAAATACATACGATGAACATAATAATAGTAAATCAACAAGGTATAAAACATGAAATATTGTACTGTAGCATTTAAATACGGAACTGAAGCCATGAAGATTGCACATATGTTTTTAAGTTACGATGTGGACGTTTTATGTCCTTAAACATTAAATTATTGGTAGAGTCATCTTCCTTATTTCACCGCAATGTCTGGGACTATTGTCTCAAACCGTAACAAAACCACTTAAAACTATTTTAATAATAAATCTTAATCTATCACCGAAAGTCATACTTTGCATATAATATTAGGTATGAGCTTAAGCAATTATTTCAAACGATTTAAAACAAAAGATCTTACATTGCACATTGTTAAACTTCAATTAAAGCGGCCGTATAAGGCTTGACGTCGCATAGCAACAATCATCCACAAGTGTTCAAGTTTCATGTAGACGCTCGTAAACTGTTATCACATCAGTATTTGAATCTCACGTATTAAATAATTTAAGGCAGGATCTCGGCGTAGGAAGAGATCATGCACTCGTCTTGCTCGAACCAGCCGCCGGGCTTGGTATGGGAAGCGCAGCGATCTTGTCAGATCAGTTGCACCGGGGGCACTCCGTGGATGGGCTGGCCTCCGATGCCTTGGTGGAGGCCTTGGTGCATGGCCTGGTGGGAGAGGCCTGGGTGGCCCAAGCCTTGATGGCCTAACCCCTGGTGACTCAGCCCTTGGTGACTGAGGCTTTGGTGGGCAAGGCCCTGGTGTATCATGCTCTGCTGGTGGTGCAGACTGGTGTGTTGGTGCAGCTGGTGCAGAGAGGGGGTGGTTGTCTAAGACCTTGTCCTTGTGGCTGACCTCCTCGCGCTTCTTGACCTGCTTGCGCTCTTTGGCGCGGCGGTTCTGGAACCAGATCTTGACCTGCCGCTCGGACAGGCCCAGGTTGGCGGCCAGCTCCGCCTTGCGCCTGATGGTGATGTAGCGACTATAGTGGAACTCCTTCTCCAGCTCCAAGCGCTGGTGGTCGGTGTATACCACGCGGTACTTGTCTTTCGTCCTGGTTTTTCCTGCAACAAACATATTTCATAAGTCTTCTATTTTCCTGTTTTTTATTTGTCCACTGTTTTTTTAATGACGTGCATATCAAAATGTAAGACATATAATTCAATAATAAATCATGCGTAACGCAATTTATAGTTATTCGTATTCCTACACAAAATTACACAAACGTATGTATGTAAACACAAAGGTTCACTATTATCAAGATATGTTGTGTAGTGAAGTGTAGGAATATGAAAAAACCGACTATCTTAAAATAGTTCAAAGAACATTATTTCCGCCGGCGTGTACAGTGCCGGCACATGACAGAAAACAAGAAAGACAATTTTCGAGTGTTGTAGGAACTCGTGCAAATTTAAATATAAAAATATAAAATATGCAAAATCAAACACAAATCTATAAAAATCTAAAAAAAGATTCAATTTTGAAAAAGTTTTTTAAAAACACGTTTTCTATAAATTACTGTGAAAAATACCTATTTTATGATAACTTTCATTCTTGCGGAATTTAATCTAACCTGGTTTATTATAGTAATAAAAAATAATGATATAAATACTAGAGGAACTTTGTTCAATCAATTGATAGTACTTTTTTTTAAATTAACCATTTTCCGTTCATCATCGCAGTCATTATGCGTAATTTATATCATAATCTGTATGACAAATGAATAAATAAACAACAAATGCATTTTTGAGAGGATTCTAAATTATTTATTAAAACCAAACTTAGACACTAACAAACAACTTACGTGAAATCATCTACGAGTATAGATATAGGGCCCTTGAGGTATAATTTTCAGTTGCTTGAATACCTTTTAGAAATATTATTCGTTGCTGGATTATAAAGAGTAGAAGCCAACATGCATATTGTTACAAACCATTTTGTTTAAATGATCAAAATATATACAAATAAATATCTCGTAGTCGCCTATGGCAGCGGTTTATCCAAAGTTCCAAGTAATCCACAATCAAACTCTAAGGCTTAAGGAAAGACATCGCTTATCGGGCGAGCCCACACCACACAATGTTCCTGTGTTTGTATTGTCTGCTACATTCTGCCTGCATACCAAATAAAGTGTGAAGATACTGACGTAGGATTTAACATAAGTTGCAGACTGATATAATGATTTCTGAAATGAATCTTTGTGTGTACGAAAACATTAGCTTGCAACCGTGAAATAGCGGTAAATGATATAAATGCTATAAATATTTCTATTAAGGCTCTAGCTTTGACTTTGACAAATTGCTGTTTCAAAGTGCCTCTGAATATTACTTAGTTAGCGTATGTTGCCATCATATTGGACAAGTAGGTATTCTAAATCTCGTTGCTGTAAGGCAAACAATTTGTAACGATAAACGATATACATTGTACATAAAGTAACATAATATTTCATTCAAGAATTAATAAATGTTTCCGAAAGAAGTGCGGAATAAAAAATAATTAAGAGAAAGCGTTCACAATTCAAATAGAAAAATGCTGCTAATAATTCTGTATATACCTACTTGTATAATTTAATAAAAAATATATCCCAAAATACCTGAAAAAACCCAAGACTGTGCAGATACGAACGGTCCGTTTGATAGATTCTCCTATCTTAACAAACGGATTGTAATCTTTGGAGCACAGACGTCAATTGGGAATGCTGTCCTTGTTCTACCGATATTTCAATGGAAAATGCTCGGAGGAACACAGCATTCCCAAAGATGACATAGCTTCTGAGTGAAATAACCTCCCTCCTATTTGGACTATGTAAAAAAAAATTGAGCCAAAAAATCATTAAAATAAATTATTTGTAACTCGCCTAATATAACCAGGTAATTAATTTGATGAATTTAGTTGATATACAGATTTTTTTAACACATTTTTAGTGCCTACCAAAATAAGATAATAACTCTTGACATATCTTCAAAAATAATCTAAGTAATGAAAAATAAAGATGATTGAACCATAAAACTATTGAGATAGCTCAAATACCTCTTGGATTAAAGCCTTATTATATAGGACCGGCCGCAGCCCAGCAGCCAAACAAATAGTTTTATAACCTTTTAAGGAGTTTTACAATCCTTCAGTAAGCATTACAGTAACCATTGCACAATAATCATTGAATGTTATGGATATTATAAACAGCCTCCATTTTTTTAAACGGAGAGATTTTTTTTTTGTAAACACTTGACTAAAATTGAGATTGTCATTGGGATGATTAAGTAATTCGCATATTCCTGCATTCAATCTTACTGAGGTACCTACGTACTTAACGCAAATTTAAAAAAAAAGTCAGTAACTACTAACTTTTTGGAGAGCGGTAAGCTCCAGTAAACTCTAGACCCAGAGTTCACTAATCTAAATTCCGTTCAATGAATTTGCTCCTCGTCGCAGAGTGAAAAATACTCTGCTAAATATAATAAAGTATCGCTAAATATAATAAGGATTAAGCTTTTTTTAGCGACCAGATATCAATAGTCAGCAACCTTCCTTTCCTCTTTCTTACTTTTCTCATTTTATAACAATTTTTCAGGCTATCAACTATCAATGTGCCTTAAATTGATGTCATAGTTCCACTTCCGTGTATTCTAAAAAGTGGTTATAACAACTATACCATCTTAAATCTACCGAAAGCATTATTTAGTTCTCAATTGATGATAATTGCAGTGACGGACAATTTCTTTGGAGTGTAAGACATTTAGATTGCAAGCCGGCACCCGTACGTTTCACGCGTTAGAACTTAATCCGAAGGCCCTCCAGGCGTCGAGTCATAAACGGAAATAAACATTTTCAGGTTTTATAAATGACACGCGAGTGTGAAATCAAATGGCAATCATGCAACCAATTTACCGATTTTAATAAGAACCTAGTTTCGAACTTTTGGTACTACAAAAAGCACTCAAATACGCATGTGTTGAAACGGCCTGCTATGCAGGAGTAATGATACAAAAGGTTATTGGGAAGTTGGTACAAAATTGAACTGGTGTATCATTTAAGTAATGACGTTTAACAAGTTCTGAAATGTTGTTTTCGATTTTTACCTCTACATAATTTAACGCAGGCGTCTAAAATATAAAGGAACGCCAACCGTGGAATAGTTCACACTCAGATATTACATTTGACAGTGTTAATTGTCACGATCTTTTAGCATTCAATACAAAATTTAATTTTATAATATGATTTCACTCGACGTACGAACTATTTTTGATCTGAGCACATGTGATATCTAGTACCTATTGACCATTATGGTAAATCACAAGGCCTTTTCAAAGTTTTTGAAAAATAATTATTTTGCTTTCATGAATTAAACCATATTTGTAATGAAGAACCTTCATTTTCAAAAAACCGTCAACAATTTCATCGTTGGAAATGTAAACAGGCTGAAGCACCATTATAGGAAGTTTACACCAGAGCACTTCAAAGTTGTTTTTGTTATGCAATAAAATTCATAAGTCTACAGTACCTGGTTGGATTTTGAATAAAATAGTTAACTCAGGTAATTTAATGCTCTTACTGAGTTACCTAAAGCGATAAAAAGATTAAAAAAAGTCCCAAACTTATGTCGACTCAAGTTGAGTCAAACCTTCTCCCAAATGCTAAACATATTTAAGATGGCTGAAGGCCCATAAAAGTCTTCAGAATCAAACAATCTCAGAGTATTTGATGAAGAAAAAAATCTGGTCAAAGCTTCATATTTAACTTATTTTTGTCTAAAGTGTCGCCTACGCCCTTTTACCTTTACAGCGACGATATACTATGGTTGGAATACGGTACGAGTACGTACCTACGAACATAAGTATACGATGTGTTTAGAAAATTATTAAACTAAAAAATGATCTTTTCAAATTCCTACCTACCTTACAAAATACGTATCCATTGTAGATTTTAGCAGACTTTATTTTCTATACTCGTATTTTAAATGATTGGATTAAAGTAACTAATATTTTTTCTTCGAAAGTCAAATTACATCCCACGATTTTTCACGGGTGACAACTAGTACCAAATAATAGTAATACCATTAGTAATACGAGTGTTTAATACTTTCAGAAGGTATAAAAAAGAAATGTTACTTTAAATGGCTTTAGCCAAGTTTAGTAAGTAGATCGTAAGAGCCAGGTACTTCCAAACATTTCTCTGAGCTCTAATCTTGCCCCTTACAATTATTTTTACATTTGAAAACACATTTTAAACTAGACGTCTTGAATATTTTGTTCGCGTAATAGATACCAATAAACCAAAATCCACCTCAAAATACTAAAATTAAAAAATATATATTTGTTTATCGTTTGTTTCCTTAATTGGATGCAATTATCTCACTGGTGCTCACAACAATTTAACTCTTGTGTGGTAATTACATAAAAATTTAGAGGTTTTGTAAACA
Source organism: Drusus annulatus (assembly GCA_022651775.1). Classification (NCBI taxonomy): domain Eukaryota; kingdom Metazoa; phylum Arthropoda; class Insecta; order Trichoptera; family Limnephilidae; genus Drusus; species Drusus annulatus. Next base: position 56,092 of record JAGWCC010000114.1, read on the forward strand.
ATTGATAAGTAGAAAGAAGAAAAAAAAACTTTTGCAAATGTCACGAATATTTATAATTTTAAAGGAGTCTTAGAAAATGATTTGATATTATATGAATAATAAAGAGATGAGAATATTGCTATCAAAACGTTGCAACAAAATATAGGGAACTACCGGGACACCATAGCATGGGGCGGGTGTTTGCTAGCAAACATACCAAGGTGTTCCTCAGTCGGGCTCGGGCTGGCTCGCGGCTTAGCGGGCAAACAATAGAGCACATATCATTATCTTCTCACGGGGAATTATCGCAAACACCCAGGATCGTTATCTGCCCAACCAACGCCAAATGTTAAACTTCTGTCCGGACGCTTTATTCATATTTTGTATGTGGGGTTCAAATGACAGTACAGCAATCGAATTATGTTGTAAGAGATAATACCAACAGGTAATAAGTACCAACCATTAGTAATTAGCTAATAAGTATTTCATTAAAAAAAATATAAAACAACATTGATATTTATGAATCTAATCCTAGTTATTGCGAAATCATTTTTACGGCAGAATATATATTTCAAAGTTCCATAACTCTTCATGAAAATAGTATTGCAAGCTGAATAATTGTATTGACCTTGAAAAAGCTGTGCAACTTTCACGAAGCCAGGGTTAATTGTTTGGCATTTGTTGTATTTTCTTCAACACACAGATTTTATTCGCGGTTCATAAAAAACTGTACAAATAAAATAAAATCTGTACCTTTGTTTGAAATAATAGTTGAGAGGGAGAGTAAAGTCCATCTCAGGTGTTGCGTAAAGCAAAGTTTTTTATTTCTGCCCTCTGCACTAACGCAGCTATTATTGTGCAAAAGTGAATGATTTAACTATGTTAAAAATAAATTTAAAGCTTTTGTGCTTATTATTTTTTTATAATAATTATTGAAAAAATATCAATAATCTTCAACGTATATATGAAACAGAAAAAATAACGGTCCCGACCGAGACTCAAACTCGGAACCTCTCCTCTATCCGGGAGTAACTCTTTTTCTAATTGAACCACCGAGACCTTATAAGAAACCGGCATTTTAAAATTATTAATATAATTTTTTTCAACCTATTTTGAGTCTCGGTCGCGACCGTTATTCTTTCCTGTTTTATATTACCGTTGAAGATAATTGATATTATTTCAATAATTAATAGATTTATTTATGATTATGATTTTCTTACATTACGAGCCACAGTTTAAATTGAGAAGTTGGATATTTTGATAACGCCTTTTCTACCTAGGTACCTACTTGCAAGGTAGGAGATAGGTACCAAACATAAATACATTCAGATCTTGGCAAGACTGAGTAAACACGGTGAGGAATGACGAAGGTAATACCAAATATAGAAATTAAAGTGTTTGTTTCTCTATCTGCTCACGTGACGTGGGCAGGTACCAGTGAAAAAAAATGTAATTCAAAACAGTTGAACTACGCATAATACATACAGCTTAATACACGGATGTAGCTGTAAATATAGTTTTTCAGGAACCTAATTAAAGAGTTTATATTTTTCATACTGCTTTTAAATACGAATTAGTATGTCAATTATTTTTTAAAGTCTGAACTTTTGTAAATACAAGACATAATCCCAATGGAAAAGCAATACTTCAAAACGAACCTGTGTCATATCCTCTGATTAAGCCTTGAAGCAATACTTTAAGCCATTAAATTATCGGAAGGTCAGATCTTTATTGCGATTGGTTTGATGGGTGATGTAAATGAAACATGAAAATTTATGGATTTTTTGCACTTTTGCCGTACATTAAAAGGCTGTATTATTATATTATCAGCGACAGACACTACTGACATGTAGATTCAAGGAAGATTACATACGTAATGCATTATTAAAGTCTTATTATGGATTTAATGTTCACAAAGTAAGTGCTGGAATTATCCTCTTTCCGTCTCTTATTTCTAAACCGATGAACAGAGGTCATATTTTTGTAAAATGTGATTTGACGTATTGAAACAACATTCCTCCGTAAAAGTAAGTTTACCGGTAAGGTTACGTACGTAGTGGTACACCACGTAAATTAAATACTGCACTTGCGTAAATGCCCTTTTCATATCGGAAGTTAAAAAGCTCCCGACTACTTTTAATAGTCAACGACAGTGCTCAGTAAAGGCAAATATTCCATTCAAATTCGTACTTTTTCTGAACGAACCCCATCGCGAATGGAGCGTTATTCTTGTTTAGCAATTTACTAGGGTATTGTACTAATCGCCAACAAAAGGGTGATTTTGTGAGAGCCAATAATAGCACCTAACAATCAATTGACATACCCCAAATGCTCCTCAATCTTAAAATGCATAATGATAAGGGAATCAATTTGGTGGCGCTCTTCTTACTAAATCACTCACACAGCTATTGTTTAAGCAACTTAGCTTAGTCAAACCGTAAGACATGCATTCTGGTGTTGTTAAAATATTGATCATATTCAAAATGTAGAAGTGCTATGAGAGAGGGAAATATTCAACACAGTAATAAAAATATTTAATAAAAATGAAACAATAACTTTGTATAAGACCACTGATTTAATTTTAATTTTTATGACCGACTGGTTTTGCTCGCCTAAGCATCATCAGAGTACAGAATAAAACTAAACAAAAAATACATAGTGTGTTTATACATACTCATACATACAGAGGGAGAACACAATATTAAATAAAATAAAAGAACAGTAAGAAAACAAAAGAATAACATAATTATAACAAAGGAACAGAGAAAAAGAGACAGATACTATGAAATGCTAACTTACTAACCATCACGATATTTCTCCGCAGAGGTAGGCAGAGGACGAACCGCAATACAACTCTGTCTTGGCACACGCTCCTTGTTTCATTCACATTCATACAGGAATATCGTCTCATACATACTCTTCTGTTATTCTGACTCTTCACATGCCCCGATTCGAGTGTTTGATTTACTTGATCGTGCTATGTCTTCCTCGGGCGTCCTTGACTTTTTCTTCTTCTTGAAACGAAAGAGGCAAAACGTCAACCGTCTTATACATTAAGTTTTTATTTCTTTTTCATTAAATATGTCAAACCACAAAGTGATTGCTTTCTACGAACAAAAAAATATGTAAAAAAGTATTAGAAGACACTTTGATAAAGGAAAATCTCCCTTGCGTTTGGAAAATTAAAGGTGTATGTTCCCTCCCTCGTACAATCCAATGCGAACAAGCATTTCAGTCGATATACTCGTAGTATCAGTTGGCTAAAATAATAAATAATTTCCAGTGTCGCTATCAGCAAAGAGCGGCTTTGGAGTGATCGCCATAAATAAGGCGTCCTCTTTGATCGTGCTGTGAAATCCGATAAACTTAATCCACCAGTCATTGTCGGCTCACATCATATCGAGCTCAAATAGGCCGATCCGCGGGCCCTCCACTCGGCTCGGCGGCTGCTATCAATGACATAACGTTGTGCTAGGCTAAGCGACGTAAATGACGAGTCAAAAATACAAATCAATAACAAATGAAAAACGATTGGAAAATGCCAGACGTGGAGGCAATTTTTGATTATTTATTCTACGAGTATATATTTTATTCCAGATCTCAGGGAGGGGGGGGTGGTGCAATCCCATAAGTTCCATATAATACGTAGGGTTTTTTTGTTTATAATAATCATGGCAAAAAAAAATATGCCATAAAAAATAAATTAAAAAATATATTAATAAAAATATTAATGAAAATGAAATACAGTCGAAATTGGTTATAAAGATCACGGCTATAGTGAGCAATTACTCAATGATATGTTGGTTCGGGCTTATTTTCATACAATCGTGTGGGGTTATAACGAGGTCGCTTCACTGATATAACGTTCAAATAATATTGTCAACTCAATGCGCCCGGTATGGGAAAAAACCCAATTCTCGAAACAGTCAAATAATGTCATACACGAGACAAAGAAAGCCGCTCGTCCGGCACGGCGGCGGACTTTTCGCAAATCACATTGAGGGTTTATAATCCCTGATAGTTGTCGCTCTAAGAAACATTTCTATCCAGTACTGTGCGTACAGTTTATTATTAGTGTAAGCATAAATTAAATCATTTCATATTTAGGTAAGCATGATTTTCAGATTAAAAAAAATGTGTTGCTTTATAATATGCAAGGTTTCATACCCTGGTGTAAATATCGATCTTAGTAGGTAGGTACTTTTTTTACCTACCTACGTTTATAACGAGTAATGGGTATAAGGAACAAAATTGATTGGTTCCTTCGTGCTCGTTATAATATATTTTAGCCTTAAATTTGTTAATAATCATACAAAAATATAATTAACAAAACATACAACGTGTGCGGTTATGTAGACATACAGAGCGAGAACACAATATAAAATAAAATAAGAGATTAGTGAGAAAACAATAGAATAACATTTAAATTATAACCAAGAAACAAAGTGAAAGAGACATAATATGAAATGAAATAGGCAAAACGTCAACTAAGAAGATTTTTGAAAGCGCTCTTGTGGTGATATTTCTTTCACAAAAACGGCGCTATAGAAATCAGCCAATTATTATTATACCTGATATTGGACTACTGAACAAATTTAACTAATTATTAAAAATATAACTTTTAATTTTAAGGGCTTTCTTTATTTCTAGTGGTTGTAAATTATTTAATCTGTTACTATGACTATTTGATGGAGAATATGAACACCGGATTTAATTGTTTATTAATGCTTATTTACGATTTCCAGTATACCTACATAGTTCTTCCACTCAGAGCTCAGGTGTTATCTCTCTTTCTGTTACACTCGTTTTTTATGAAAAAGAAGGAGAGATTACAACGCATCCATCAGAGTTGTGTTGTTAGTACCGATCTAGTTGATGTAGATACTAATTAAGCAAAAAACAAATACGATTAATGATGACAATACGATTTTTAAGTAGATACTTCATATATTCATACAAGATGGCCTCTGCGGTTGAGTGTTAAGACCCTCGACTACGAATCCAGAAGTAGCGGGTTCAAACCCGGCGTGCGCAAATAACTTCTTTTTTTTTTTATATGAATACCGCACAAGAGTCTCAACTATTCCCAACCGTCTAGAGCCAATGAGACTATGGCATCCCGAAATAGGGTATGTTGTGAGGCTGAAGGTGTTGGGGAGGGGAAGGAGATGGGAAAGAGGAAGGTTGGGAAGTACCTGGATATTCAGATCTGGTCACCACGCCCTGGTGAAAGACCACCATTCAAAATCGTTTCGTGAAATGGCTTTAGCCGTGTTAAGTGACCAAATCTGAATAGCCAGGTATTTCCCAACCTTTCTCTTACCTTTCTCCTTCCCCTCCCCACTGGCTCTAGACGGTTTGGAGCATTTGCGACTTTTGTACGGTATTCACTTTTAAAAATACTACGAGTTAGGACATATATTATATATTATATTTAAATCATAAATATTAATGAATATTTATATTTAATCACTTTGAGTGTGAACATATTTTACATCACTGCTTTCAAACGGCAGGTATTTATCTATTTTTTCGTGTTTATTTTGTCTTTAAAAATGTCTTAAATTTTTGTAATTTTGTGTTTTATTTTTATTGAATTAAATACCGTGTCAGTCTAGATTTCAACATTCTAGAAAGGTTAAATAAAATACATTCGAAGTGGAGTTACAATATAAATTATTAAAACGGTCTTTTGTAGGTAGGTATTTGTATTTATAAATAATATATATGGGTATGGTAAAATAAATGCGTAGGATTGGACTACCCAACAATAACCAATAATAAACCGAAACCAATAATTTATAATAATTATACTCCACATTGTTGGTTGATGGTTAAAGCAATTAAAAATCGCCTTTTCAAAATTTCAACATTAATAAAATTCCGTAGCAAATAACATAACCAATTTTTTTTTATTGTTCGTTACGCGAAAATTTTATTTGACACTGACACAGAAATTAGACGTAAATATTTTTGAGCAAATATTGAAACAGTTTATTGCGTGGAGATATATGCAGCACGTACCTAATATTCTATTCGCCGCGAAACAGAATCATGCGGTGAAAATGATTTACAATTTATTGTAGCTTGTGCCGACAGACAAAACCTCTCCTCGAGGCGGGGAATTTTAGGTGTTGTAACAATTATCCAAACATTAGGAATGAACGATAACATTGTTGTTATTTAAGAATAATTATTATTGTCAAAAAGAGCTTTTAAGTTATTCCGCCAGTCATCTATCATCTCGCCAACACTTTTATAGGATCATAAATATACAAGTTGTAATGTTAATTGAATTAATTAATCAAATAGGTTATTGCATGAATAAATTATTAGGAGTAATTGCTCCATTGTTAAAATCATTTATTGTACTATCTTTGGAGTGTTGAATTTGTATACAAAATAAATAATCTATTATTTCAGTGAAGCAATTTTCTAAGAAAACTTTCAGTTTAATTTTCTCTTTCGAAATTTAGTTTTTCTCGATAATACTTTTTTATGTCGCCATTTTTGTGAATAAAACCGCCTTACGAGTGCTTTTCATTTATGCAACTATCTTTATTCGTGAAATTATAAAAAATATATTATGTTGCTACAAGTCAAAATTAACGTGACCACAATTAAAAAAAAAAAAAAAAAATAGGTACCTTCCTACCAAATACGGTTAAACAATCTGAGTAAGTTAGGTGCTCTGATCATTTTCCTCCTATATTTCCATAGCAAGAAAGTGTTAGTTCGCGAAGACAGACAAGCTTAATTATTTATTTAATTAAACAACTCGACGAATTTTCACTATCGCATTTGTTAATTAAGTGAAAGTATGAAACTCCAGGAACATATTTTTGGGGTAGGTACCTCTTTCGATGATAATTAATAAATATACGAATACATTTTTTTTGTATTCTTTTGTTTTTGTGCATTATGTATTGTTTAAAACATTTTGTTTAATAAGCTTTTTTATAAAAACATTTCAACAATCAACGTATTAGATATGTTTTTTGATGACTTTGCGTAGGTAGGTAAAATAATATCTTTTTAACATTCTAGTGAGTCATTAATCTTTAGATAGCTTGAGCTATCTCAGCATTACCAACAAAACAAACCCAAATTTAAGCTATTTATAAATAAGATTTAATGTTTTAAATAATTGCATCATGTCCAAAAAATACAAGAAAACACCAAGCCAAAGAAAGAACTAAATTCCTCATTCCAACACTGTCTCTAACTGAAAGACTCCACCGGACAAACAATTATATTATGAACAATGAAAACAGTAGAAAAATATCACTAGAACCCAAATGGGCGGATCAGCAAGCTATTAATCATGTGACGTGTCAATACACTGCGGCAAAGTGTGCAAACTACATGGGATTACATCTTCCGAGCAATAGGACGTATAATAGATAAACGAGAACACCCAACTCAAAAGAGAAAAGATTTACGCCAATTGAGCCGAAGTGATCTGTCAACGATGTCAAATTAGCTCTCAGATTTTCAAATATTTACCCTCCCGCTGTTCAGAAAGCTCGGTGGGCTAGGCTTTGAAAGCTCCAACACGTATGGTTTTGTATGTAAACAGCAGATGACAGGATGACAAATGGAAGTTAATTTGTCACGCCTTTTGTCAGAACGAAACGAGGGAGCTACTTATGAATTCCTATTGGTGTTTTTTCTTTCTTCGAATTAGTGAATAACGAGGCAAAGATTTTTGAAGTGATAATAAGTATGGAGGTATCTATCTTAAACCAGTCGTAAAAACAATCATAGAAAAACAAATCCATGTATATTTATCAGGTGTAAAAATGCATTATAACTAGACTTTTGTTTGGTAAATAGTAAAACTACGGTAAGCCTTTTTCGTTAAATAAAAGCGAATATTTTTACGGTAGAGAGAAATGGTAGCAATCCAAAATCAATTGACCCGTATTACATTTCTATTGGCGTATTATTTTATGACTCGTGTACCCGCTAACAGTTGTGCCCAAACGACAGTTTTACAACATCTTATGGACGTACAATAAACCCATCACATAATCAATATTTCCACTCTGCTCGCGTGCGAGGGGAGGAGCGAACTCGGAAAAGCAGAGATGGCGGCGCTACATCCGGTGAAAGTCGGCTTCCGGGAGCGAATGAAATTCACCGCGCGCTGGATAGTCTTGGCTTTTGATATATTTCGATTGATTCGAATAAAATATATGTTCACGTATCACATTTGGACCAGGTAATTTTTGTAAATATTTTGTGATTATTATTGTTTATGTAAATGAGACAAGGAACATATCAAACATAAATAACTAACACATTTAAAGTATATAAGTATTTTAATGGCTTCTGCTTCAAAAAGCAATCATAATTATTAATCAACTGTCCATTGATGCACCAGCAAAGAGTTCAGTGGACATGAGCAGAAAATTTAGAGATGTTGTCAAAATCATGTCTTATGTATAAGGGCATGCATGTAAAACGAACTTTCGGCATTTCTCCTCCATAAACAAATTTCTTTATATAAGTGCTTTCTTAACCCGCCTCACAACATAGACAAACCGGGTGGCGATATACAGTCAGGGGAGCTTTCCTGGGGTGTCATTTAAATAAATAAAACAAGGAACTTAGAATACAGGTGATAGTGGTTTTTTTTAGAAGCTTTCACATATAAAATTATTTTGTATCTTTCTTCAAATGGGTGACAATTTAATTCACGGCTTGAAATTGAATACCATAATTCTGGATCTTCAATTTTAATTTTAATTTTAATTAGAGAGCGTTGGAGTTAGGTTCATTGGTGGTGGTGGAAGATGTTTTCTGGTAGTCAGGTTTGAGGAGATAGAGAGGCAAGGGTGAGAAAGGTGGCGCAGACGCCTCGGCCTTTACAACGTCTGCGCAAAACGGCCATAACAATAAACGTCTAAATAGACATAAACAAGGCGTTATACTGCGGCGGTGTGGGCTGTAAAGGGCGGCACTTTATGGCGGGAGCCGTGGGCGGGGGCGGGGCGGGGCGGGGGTGCGGGCCGGTGGAAGAAAGGGGGGAGGGGTCTGGGAGGGTGCTGACTTCATGGAGAGATGTTTAATCGATACTTAATTCGAGAAGCAACACTAACAGTTTCAACATCAAGAATCGTGTATTTTTCTCTAAAGTCATCGAGTGTCATGCAAAAATTTGCACTTTAATGATTTTGTGAACATTAAATGCGTTGATATGTTTATAAAACAAAAAAGATATATTCTTGTCCTTATTTTTCGTTTGCTATTTTATGTCGTCTATTATACATGTATTAGTTTTTTTTTAGTCAAATGCAAACAAATTCAATCACTTATTAAAAAAATATAAATTACAAATTAAGAATGTGAATGCAGAAAGTTCCTTTGATTAAATGCAAAAGTCGCTGTTGAAAAGTTATCAAGTAAAGCGAGTTTTTGAGACAACAATGACGTTCTGATCGGGGGGCGGCTTGATCATAGATGTAACGCTGCATATCACCCCCAATACTGTAAATATTTTAAAGAAGACACCCCGCACAGAATTTGGAGCACTGCACAGGTGAAAAATGTGCGTATAGGAATAACCGATTCGTTTTCCGAGGTCTTGCATAAGTGATTGGGAAGTGGAAATTCGTGAAAAACAGCCTGGCGGTCTAGCTTATTAGTCAATAGCCACATGTTGTGACGCGTATAGATCTCACATGTAGGAGTTCGGTAAAAAAAACTTTGGCTATGTATTGAAGAATAAATTTAACTGCCCTTTTTTCAAAAAAGAAAAGGAATTCGTTATTAAGGAGCACTATACCTATCTCAAAACATTTGTCCATTCCAAACTTAATCGAGTAATCCATGTATTTTTAAACCTCCATGGGTGGTAAAATATTATTATTATACATTTATTTTATTAAACCCTTTAACTTTAGGTCACCGACCGTCATTGGTTTTGATACCAACCCTATTGAGCTATGGAAATGACAACGAGGCAGAAACTTGTAGAGGAAAGACATTAGAAGGCTGAATTTAACAGTATACAATGTGATAAAGCCATGTACCTACGAATGAATTACGAGTAAGCTTAAACGATGTAAACGTAATAATTAAGGTTTATAAAGCGACGCTTAGATGGTTTGTACTTCTTTTGGATTGGTTAGGAGAATGTTTAACGCGCAAGTGGATGAAAGAGTTGATGACGCTTTGAGAACACATGGCACAATAGGGCGAATCAAATAAGAAATATATCTATGCCAAAAGTCAAGCTACCGCTGTGTCATTCGATCCTAGCTTGCGAAGAAATTGTAACATTTTAATAAGGTTCTCATAATTTCCCAATTGACTCCGGATTTCCTTCCCAACCGTTCTCCATTTCTAAATGGTGAAATTGACAGTGCATTTACAAGTCCACCTCCCCCGTGGTCGAGTTCCACTTGACAAGCTAATTTATGTCGCAATTGTAACAAGTTTTAGAGTGAGTGGAATTGCCTATTTCCGTAAAACGACATCCCATCAACAATTATAAATTCCCGCCGGGAGAGAAGGGTGGCTGCGTGGAGCGGAATATGACTAGAGTTTCAATGGTGCTCCAATATTGAGGAAAAAACATAATGAAACAAATAAATTGCTACACAATGCACGCAACCTATAAAATAAAGTCTTTACGAACATAATACCTAATAATACTCAAATATGTGATATTAAAGAAAACTATCTTCAAATCAGCTTCGAGTAATACAAACTTGCATATTTTTTTTTCAACGTAGTTATATTTAATATAATTGATCAACCTGTAATTGTTATTTAGGAGTTTGCGGATTTCAAATATGATGCAGATTATTTTATTATCTTCCCCTGTATAACAAATAATATAAATATGGTAATTAATATATTTTTTTATTAAACTTTTAAATAATTTGGTAATAAGTTGGATATAAGTTTTATTTTGACTTTTATTGTGTGTGTAAATATTAATTTTTTTAATGTTAGGATCTGTTTCACTGTTAGCCAATTTAGTTCGTCTGACATTTTTACTACTTTTGAATATCTATTTCGCCTAAGTATAATTCTCATTGCTCTTTTTTGGAGAATTTGAAACTTCTTCTATTATATGTCGTTACACAAAAAAGCATCGTTGAACAGTAACGCAAATGTGGAGCAATCATGAAAAGGTAATGAAGTAATAATAATGAAATCTTATGTGCAAGTCACTAGTTATTAGTTATACTCAGTAGTAAGTCAGAAGCTATAAGTCCTTATTGTAAGTTAATAGATGAAAATATTTGTTGTAAGCCATTAGTAATAAATCTTAACTGTAAGATATTAGTTATAAGCTTAAGTGATAAATTATAGGTTAGATAAATTAATTTGTAAAGCGCCCTTGAGGTGATTTTTCCACAAAAACGGCGCTATAAAAGTTATCCATTTATTATTATTATTATTCAATTAATAACTATTTTATTTATGGAAATTAGAATAAAACATTGGGTAGATACCATTTGAAATGAGAAATATTAAGAATGTACTGATTTAACAAAGAGTAAGTAATATAACAGTTTGACCATTTTAATTGTGATGAAATATATATCGTATGAAGCATTACTAAAGATTAGTTAAACATGGAGGTAATAGCACCACTAATGGATAATAAAAGTATTCATAGAGATTCTAATATTCCTAGCTATTCAGATCATGTCACAGAATATGTCTGAATCCATTAGGGGTAATAATGAAGGCACTTTGCACTCTAGACAACATGCATATTCAGTTATTTATTTATAAATAAATAAAAATTAAATTAATTTATCCTTTGTGGTTTCAAAGCAAATAATATCTCATGTCTCTAAACCCAAAGTTATTAGGAAGCCACAAATTCACTAAGTACGTAATATGTATGAACACTATGAGAAACTTTGCATTGCATCCCCTAAGTAAATCAACGCCTAACAAATCCCGTTCCGCAATTTTTGAGATGATACGCCCCTGGGGGCACATAGGGCGGTTATCACGCATTAACTCTCCCGCCCCACAACACATTTCCATTCTACGCCCCTGGTAGCTAGTACCTAGTCGCCCACCGCCCCTAACTAAACCGCCTAACCGCTAACCGAGTGTATTCGAGTACAGTTAGACTGGGGTTGATCAAAATAAACAACTTATTGCAATGTTTATTTGTACGTAAATGTGTGCAGTTAATTTTCTCTTTGAATGTGACGTAGAAGTACTTTTTATAATGTTGTAAGTAGAGCGAATCAAATGTGAAATATTAAGCAAATTAAAGAAACATACACGTGCATGCACTAGAATGTACACTTTATTTTTAAATTAATTGTTTAAACAATATCAATACTGAAAATCAAAAGATAAAGTTGCGACTGAGACTTGATTCCTCCATGTCTGATGTAAACCAAATTATTACAAATTGTTTTTAAAAAAGTAACCACCATTGGTAAAACCCTTACCGTTTTGTAGCTTAACTTTATGAAGAGATAAGCAACATTTTAAACAGGATTATTTTTAATAAATCTGTTAAAATTTTCCATGCCATTCAACACGGGGCCATAAAGCATTTCGGGGACCTTGAAATGCCTTTTGAAATCGGTCTGCCTTCCAAATTTGACTTCATTATGTGCATTAAAACTGAACCACTATCCTAAAGAAAAGACTTTGTCTGGCTGATATTACGAGAGAATGAATCTTTGGAGACAAGTAGAAGAATTCAATGGACACAGAACTTTTGTCATAATATATATACTACATTTTGCATAAATGAAAAAAGACCGTAACGAATGGTCAAAGTTGTTAATTAGCAATGTTATTCATGATATTATCACACTGACTGCGGCAACTTCATTTAACGTTCATCGATATATTTGTTTTTCATTATGTGGTTAACTCTAACAAAACAAATACAACCTTCGTAAATTAACTGGTGTAGGTTTTTATTTAAAAAATTATATTAATCTTGGAAGAATTCATTTAGAAAGAACCAATCTTATATGTAAATAATGCCCACAATGTGTAAGTATTTATCAAGAATAACGTAGGTAATACATACATTCCTACGTACGAGTACATGTTATTTTTAACAGCTGCGAGTTATTATTTAAAAAAAAATAAAAAAAGAATCCCGTTATAACTCTGTTTCATACAATTTATACTAGTACATATCGTCGTCGGAAAGGCAAAAGGGCTGAAGCGCTTTTATGAGAAGTTTACAACAGAGCACTATAAAGGTTTATTTTGTTTTATAATAAAATTCATAAGTTTTCATTACCTGTTAGCATTTAAAAAAAGAAAGTTAACTCAATGCTCTCACTGAGTTACCTGAAGCGAAAAAAAGGAATAAAGTCTCAAACCAATATTATATTTCTATACGACAGATATTATTATATCTGTCGTAAAGAAATCAAGCTCCTACCGAAACTAATTTACTTTGAAACTTAGGCCAGGCGCGCACGAGTGACTTTTGTCACGCCGACAATTTCGTCACTGTCTTCCAATCGAGCACGCACACGGTGAGTGACTGTCACCCGTCACCGTTTGATTCTGGCAATGGATTTCGAATAGGCGGATGAGTCACCGAATGACATTTTGTCACCCGTGCGCGAGCGCCCATACAAAAGTACTCTCTACAGACACGGTGACAGTTTCGTCACTCAAACATCGCCGGCCAGTGGAACTAAAAAGTCACCCTAATGTCACATCGCTGCGTGCGTGGACATCCATACACTCCAATAGATTTGGAGATGGTGAAACTGTTGCCGTGACAAAAGTCAACCGTGCGCGCCTGGCCTGAAATTAACTCCAAATAAGGTTTCTTACTTGATAGGTAGGAATTTAATTTGCCATTAACTACAAATCTGAATGGTACAACAAAATGTCGGAAATGTACGAAACATACATTTGGTTATAGTTTTATTTAAATTTGATTTGAGATTTTTAAGAATTAACAGCAGCGTGCCTATAATTATCCTTTTTACTTTTTTTCACCAATTGATGGGATAATTGTTATTTGATGGTCAAATAATATTTTTTTTAATTGCACATGATGTGTGGGAAAGGAAAATTTCTCCCTCGATTCAGTTTCAGCTTCAGACAGCTTTTGAAATGCAAAATGTTAGCTTTGGAACACAATTTTGCTTTAAAATATTAACTGAAAAGTCGGAAGAACGAGACATAAGATGTTTTTAAAATCTTTTTTCGTGATCTTTCAGTTAGGGACCTATATTTGTTCTTTGTCCGTAGAAGTAAGTGAATGATATTATCTAAAGAAAATCAGTAAGGGACCCATCTCTGTTTCAAACTGTCTGAAAACAAACAATGCGGACAAGGTTTACCGAAAGTCATAAACTTCGGCCTTTTACTTTATTGGAGGGGCAATTACTGCAAAATATTTCCAGGTTTTTAACCGAGCGAGGGGATACAATGGCTCCAAACCAAACATAAACGTAAAACATTTTGTTGTGACCACTATTATTGACTCCGAAAATCGTCCTGAAAAATTTTGGCCAAATCGGCAAAATCGTTTTTGCTTAGACAGAAATCACTGGTCAAACAAATAAGAATAAAAAAATTAGGGTGTGGTTATTATCATCTAATGAAGTTGCTCTCTACAAGAACTCCAATTTTGCTGGGGGTGTTGGAACTGGTAAAGTTTACTAGTGATACAGGCTGCATAGCTGACTCAATGTTAAGATAATCGATATGTTTTTGACCACTCGGTAGCTGAGTGGACGAACGTATCGGATTCCAATCCGGGCTTCGTGGGTTCAATTCCTCTGCTGGCTAAGTCCTCCATCATTTTACAACATTTTCCGCTTATTATGATGGTAGTAGGAGTTTTTTAAACATTATCAGGTTATTCGTAACCCAGGAATGTTTGTCTTTCTTTTTAAATTAGTAAAAAAAAAAGTTTATATTTCTATTTTTGATAGTTCAGATATATTAGTTGAAAGGTATAAATATCCATCACTGATGTGGTTCTTTGGCTCTCTTAAAGTCATCGAAATCGCGAAGGACGTTGATTTTCGCCATTCTTTTAACCATCCTCTGAGAGTTCGTGTGCATCGAACTCAACTTACTTATGTGGGGTGCACATGGTTTATCCTGATCACTTATTTTTTTTCTCTATGGAAGTAATTATTTTCCTTTGGGGTAAATTCACCGCATGTATTTCTACACGTTATAGGCATTTTAAAATTCTAAAGACGAAAAAATATTACAGATTTGACACACTGGTGTTACCAGTGCAAATGATACAAACAGGGTTGCCCTGTCAATATGTTTTTTTTTTACAAATATTATTATACCTGTATATCGACTGTTCCAAGGAAGACGGCAGAAAGTCATATTGGGTAATTTTGCCGAAGAGCTAATTTAATATTGAATGTTTTTTTTTTCATATTCTAAGGTAAGTGTTTTTCATGATTTAAACTGATGAAAAAATAAATTTGAATAAATTAAAAACTGATTTAGTACTTTACTCAAATTAGCACCAACTAAGGACTCTCATAAATGGAATTTAGTCCAAAAACCTCAATTTGGAGTTACTGCCATCTTCCTTGGAGCAGTTGATATTACATCTAAAAAATCCGAATCCCTCCAAAACCTGACATGTTCCAAAAAAATATATCTTAGAAATCAGCACTCACTTTTCCATCAAAATCAGATATCTACACTAAAGGGACAACAAATGTGTAAAACAGTGAAATTTAAATTCTTGATCGTAACAGAATTTAAGATACCCGGTAGGTAGGTACACACGTACTTTTGAAATGCAACAGAAATCAAAACTTAAGCATAGCCTTTTTGGATCGCTCTCTTTATTCACTCTGTATAAAAATACAAAATGATTTAACATCATAATGTATGGCTTGTTTTTACATCAATTCAATGGCATTGTACACAGAAAAAAATAAACATATATCATATAGTAATCATTAATAGTTATTAGCTGTTCTTTTCACCGTTATTAATTAACTAGTAAAACGTGGTTTACAATAAACCAGGGAAAACATTTTCTCAAATTGAAAAATAAATAAATTTTACCAATGCTTCCCATAGACATAATTTTCAGGGTGAAACTGTTCGTGGTTATATTCGTAAACATATTTAAATATACGGGATCTACGAGAGGCGTGAATATTAAAATGTTTTTTTTTCCTTCGGTACAGGCGCCATTTTGATTGAGTAATCTGATGGCGGGACGAGAGTGGGTAGAAACCTGCCTTAGCACTAAAAGCTTTCGGATCATATCAAGCTGGTGTGGCCCGTATGCAAATGTTATCGTTATCAAAGGTTCGAATCGCCGCACAGATCGCTCGATAGAGGACAAAAATAAAACGAAAGCAAAAACGAAGCGCCCGAGAGCCGCTTTTGATTGGCCGCGGGAAGAAAATGTAGGAATTAAATTAAAAATGGCGACTTAATGATGGTTGCGTGACCGAAGTTTATGGCGGCAGCTCCAAGGCATGCATTATTTTATAGACCATAATAACACCTCGCAGCTGAGTGGAAGCGACCTGCAGCGGCCGGGCACAATGAGGAAGGGCCCGCTGCAACCATTAACGGGCACCTACCTGCGTTATTATTGCATTTCAGATTGATTGTAGTTATGAAAGAAATTGCAATTTATTGGATAAAAGCACTTTATTGTCGGTTGATATTAACTACTAGGACAAGTAATTGTTTTAGTATTAATTATTGAAATAATATTAATAATCTTCAACGTAAATATGAAACAGAAAAAATAACGGTCGCGACCGAGACTCGAACTCAGAACCTCTAGTCTATCGGGGAGTAATGCTTCTGCCAATTGAGCAATCGAGACCTTATGGAAAACTGGCATTTTTAATCGATCTCACACGTCATTTGAAAAGTATTAATTTTTTTTTTTCAACTTTTCTATGAAGTATGACATCGATGTATGAGTAGAGGTTCCGAGTTCGAGTTTCAGTCGCGACCGTTATTTTTTTGTTGTTTCATATTTACGTTGAAGATTATTGGTATTATTTCAATAATGAATAAAAAAATAATAAGCAGCTTTAAAGTTAATTCTAATTTAATATTTTGTCAACTATTAAAAAAAACGAAACACGTTAACATTTAACAAACCTACCACTGCAAAGGTGCTTTTCGTTAGTCATCGTTATATAACGGCTAAAACAGTTATTATTTTATGTGTCCCATCTCAAGTCAAAACACAGATATACTGTTGCCTTAACGCGAAAGAGATATAAAATTGGTAACTATCACACAATTATTTGCAGATCTTTTTGACTTGGAGTTCGGCGTTTTTAAGAGTGACTAGCCGAAATTTACGATTTTTAGAAAAGAGGAATAGGTAGGTACCTACAATACGTATATTTTACATATAATATGAGAATAGATAATTTATCAAAAAATGCAGGTTCTATATTAATATTTAAGCCCCAATATTGTAGATACATTAGACGCGTAAACCGGCAGATCTAAGTTTTTTTTTTTTACTATAAGAATAAATTTATTTTGTTTTCTAAACCTCATATTATACTAAATAGTCTCCCCATAAATGCCGTAACGTTAAAGTTTCTGAAAAACAGATTATATACAGGATGTACATAATTACACAATACCTGTGATTCCTGAGCTTATTCGGAATAAAAAATGTATATAGCATTTTGATGTCTTTTGACATTTTTTTTCACGTAAAAATGAAAATACATACATCAGCATTATATATACATCAGTAAGGTTTGGCACGGGGTTGGCCGGTTACTCGACTGAGTGTCTATTCACGACATGTTACAGATTTTTTAAATATTGAAAATTTATAAAATAAAATAAAACCAGAGACCATAATGCTATCTACACTTTTACCCAAAATGGCCAAAATTAACTCAGAAATCGTAATTTTTTTTCTGTACTTCCTGCAAAACACCCTAATAATAATAATAAATCGATAACTTTTATAGCGCCGTTTTCGTGGGAAAATCACCTCAATGGCGCTTTACATATTGATATATTTAACCTACTACTTATCACTTAAGCTTATAACTAATAACTTACAGTTAAGATTTAATACTAATGGCTTATACTAATATTTTCCACTAGTGACCTAGAATTAGGACTTATAGCTAGTAACTAGCTACTGAGTATAACTTATAACTAGTGACTTACATCTAAAATTTCATTGTGTAAATTTCACCCTGTGTAAGTTTTTTGAGTGATTATTAAAATTCCCTTCATCAGTGATTTTGACGAACGGTTTTCGGGTGGCCACTAAAAGCTCTAACGGTCGAAGTTGACTTCAATATTTGTATAATTTTTTTTAGTACGAATTTTAACATTTTAAAATATGTTAGTGTAAAAAAACAGTTCGAAGGTTCAAATAGTATTGCTACCTAGCCAATTAAAACGCAATTATTATTGTAAATGGCCGCGTATCTAAAAATAAGTGAAAAAAAAGTAAATTTAATGAAAAACCGTTTTTTTAACCTACAGCATGAAAATCTTCGTTCGGCTCAAAAATCTTTCATAAAAAGTAAGCTTTGTGTAGTACACAAGAAACAGCCTTATCGTCTGTTTGAATGGCAAAGAGGCGTAAAATGTGTGACACTTTACTTTCTAGTGAAGAAAGCAATCTAAGAACATAACAATAATATAGATGGCACTGGATGTAAAGAGTACTTTCTTAACAATTTAGAAAGTCTGACCATCTATAATGACTATTTTTAGGATCAATGAAAACAAACATCAACAACAGTTGCACTAAGCTAAAAAAATAAATAATTATACAGTGAAAGGTGTAGTACAGGTGGACCAAGAGGACTAACATGAGCACATCGATAACTAAGCAGAATCGATACGATACATTAGGCTGTCGATGTTTTTTTATTAATATCCTTAACACGAACATGCATCCATAATTTAATCAACGTTGGAAAAAAATCGCACTACAACGGCAACACTAACGTTTTGAAACGCGTTCGTTTTTTAAAACTGATATTAACCTAGGCATTTGCTGATGTGTTTTTCAAATATTTCTTTCTGTTGTCCGTGATACCATGAATAATACTAATAATAAATAATAATAATAATACCCCGAAAAGGCAAAAGAACTGAAGCGCCATTTTGGGAAGTTTACATCAGAGCACTTTTAAGTTTTTTGTTTGTTTTACAATAAAATTCATAAGTTTTTAGTGCCTGGTTGGATTTTGAAAAAAAATTAACTGAGGCAACTCAATGCCCTCACTGAGTTACCGGATATGTAATATGTATCATAGAATAATTTTCCACCCCATAAAAAAAAGAAGACAGAAGACCACCACTCACAACCAATATTTTCCGCTTTTAGTTACGGTAATAGGAGGCTTACAAATAATATTGTCAGTTTATTTATAATTTGTTCTCAATTGTTCGCATTTGTTAGGATACTCGTATGATTCAGTTTTCATACAAAATATTATTATATAGATACATATACAGGCACCCTCTTTTATTGAATTCCTAGTCCTAATCTTAAGAGTTTAAACTTAAGAGACTCCATAGCACACCTATATAAGTGCATAATATTCAGTTTTTCAAATTACCTTGACATTATATATAATATGCAAGATCTACAGTTTCTCGTGTCTAGGATGAACCAAGTATGTATGCAAAATGAGTTGATGATGAATGTAAGTAAGTCCAAAGTCATGGTGTTTGAAAAAGAGAGTACGAGAACAGCGTGCAATGTAGTCGCGAATGATAAATACTTGGAGCAAGTGAATGAGTTTGTGTGCTTATGAAGTATGTTTACGAGAAACGGAAAAGCTGATAAGGATATTTAAAGAAGGGTGAATGCAGGAAACTGCATTAACGGAGGACTGAACGCTGTTGGCGCAAATAAGAAATTGTCCCAAGAAGCGAAACTAGCAGTCCACAATGGAGTGCTTATACCAACCCTGATGTATGGCAGCGAGGGATGGAACTGGCAGAGGAAGGATGAAAGTAGACTAAATGCTGTGGAAATGAAATTCTTGAGACGTGTGTGCGGTATAACCATGTGTGACCGTATTAAAAATGTGGATATCCGGAAAGAATTCAAGGCTGATGTGAGCGTAATGAATAGGATCAAGAAAGGGACGCTTATATGGTTTGGGCATTTAGAGCGAATGAACGAAGAAAGGAGTGTGTAAATATATGGTGTGAAAGTGAATGGAAGAAGAAGTCGAGGACGCCCGAGAAAGACATGGCACGATTAAGTAAATCAAATACTTGCATCGGGTAATGTGAAGAGTCAGAATAACAGAAGAGTATGTATGATACGACGTATGAATGTGAATGAAGCAAGGAGTGTGTGCCAAGACAGAGTTATATGGCGGTCCGTTCTCTCTGCCTACCCCTTCGGGAAAACGGCGTGATGGTAAGTTAGTTACCTTGATAGGTATGGCCTTGTTCAAACACTTACTAATGAATGTACGAATGTAATTTTTTTTGTACGGTTTTAGCATGCCTCAAAAAATTAATCCAACACGTAATTATTCAAATAAAGCCATCCGGTACGAAATGATATTACTTTGTTTCCAGTGGGTAGGTTCGTACGATTTTGTATCTGATTGTATAATTCAATGCGAGCCTAAACCAATGACGCACCAGGTACTGATAAATGTTCCTATAGTCTTTACGAGAAAGAGTATTGCATTATATACTACGTCGTTTGCATATCAGAAAATTAACGCATTACTGATGGCTTCCTTGTGCTTAGTTGTGGGTATTTAGAAATAATAAAGCACATCATTTAAGAAGGTACATGGTCTTGCTCGTTTTAAATATGTATATAAAAAGATTATTTTTACTAAAAGCATCAAACATTATCACTAAAAATAATATTAATAATATATGCTATAACAATACACACATTATTTTTACATCGCAAGATTAACATAAGTTAATAAGGAAGTAGGAAAAATTATTTTAGGTAAATACCGAAGACCCGTAATAGGTATTTTAAATATTTCTCATGTTCTAGTATTTACTGTAAAATGCTATAAACGAAAATAAAACTACTTATTATAAATAATTTAGAAAGCTTACGAAGCAACTATAGTCATTGAAGCAAAATAGAAGAAAAATTAATATTAATATTAATGTTAATATTTTCTATCTTTTTTCTAGCGTCTATGTTACAAGACTGAGTGGTCGATAGGTACCTACCCACGGGCGTATTGTCCATAAAGTACCTATATAAAGCTGTATATTATTAATTTTTAAAATTGTAATGGTTCTACAAAAAAATAATACAAAAACTATAAATATACAAAGCTGTGCAGGCCTCAGGAATTTATTTTTTGTATTATTATTATTTTTCTTCTGCTTTTCTTGGGCATGCACATCTTTACATACCATATGGACTGTACCCGTCCTCTCAATACGTGAAAACACAAAGATAGATCTTCCAGAAATTTGATCAGTTTTCCAGGACTGTCAGGCAGTATTTATAGTATTCATAACTTTTCAGAAAGCAGGCAGATTTAGTAAACTACTTGAAGTAAAGCAAGCACTAAATATTAATGTTTAAATTAGTATCTTTATTTAGTGTTCCATACCACTTGGGTCCAGTTGTGTAAAGTCTAGGAGTGACGGGGAGGATGTTAATGCAGATACTAGAACAAAGAAAGGGATGTGCTTTAGAGAAGGAATTAGAACATTCTAGAATAATTCTGGATCAAATACTGTACTGTAACTACACATTAAGTGGCAAGGGAGAGGAAAGGGATGACCAGAGATCTAATGTAATAAATTGTTGATGTATTTTTTCGCAAGTTTAAAGAATATTAAAAAAAAGGTTTTTGCACATTGTACAGTTTTTTTTAAATTTTTCTAGAAATCGCGGTGCAGTCATCATTAATTTCAGAATATTAACCACCTTATAAGGGTCAATTTATGAAAAAACTACCTTTGTAGAGTTTGACAAACGAAAAAATGCGGCTGATGCGCAGAAACGCATTTTGGTAGGAGGCGGGTTCAGCCGAAAAAATCGCCATCGCCATTGTACGGATTGTCTGCTTCCCGAACAGCTTCGGTAAAGCTGCGCAGTAAACGAAGGGCTATCCGCATTCTTTGATTTGTTGAGATCTACCACACAACTTTTCAACCGAACGAGAGACGAATTGTAGGCAGGTATTTCAAAATGTATAGTTTTAGAAGGTGTTTACACCATTTAAACCGACCATTTACAAAATAATATGACAATTATTGTCATTTTTGGACAAATATAATCGACTTAAAATAATATTTTTCCACAAATAACTTGATCATTAATCTTTTTTTTTCGAATGAAGCTAAAACTTGGGGGTGCGATATTGTATATTAAATAAAACAGTAAACTTTGTAAAGCACCACTTTATTTAAGTTAACCGCTAACCAGGTTTCGCTTTTCTCAAGCTTCGTCAGGGCTTTTACATCAACTAAATAACATTACATGCAGTCTATATATATATATATTTTATCTATCACCGTCTCTTATATATACGAGTATGTCTGTATGTAATGTTATTTAGTTGATGTAAAAGCCCTGATGAAGCTCGAGAAAAGCGAAACCTGGTGGGCGGTTAACTCAAATAAAGTGGTGTTGTACAAAGTTCATTGTTTTATTTAATAATGAGCATTAATAATTTTCACATCAAAATTCAAAGAAGGTTAGTTACGACCATAACTTCACTAAAGTACTCGTATATAGCATCATTTTTGTGAAATATCACCTCAAGAGGGCTTAAAAATCAAAACGATGCTTTGCTTAGGGTAAATATTCTCCAAATATGCCTTATTATCCTAAAACAAAGCGGTCTACACAAATATAAAGTTACCATTGATAATATTGCACCACAAGGTTACTATTCATAGAATTATGTTCATTAATATCATAATTTTCTTTAAATCAAAATAACGCCATCGATTGCTTGGTCTCAGTTCTGAGCGTAACTACCTGCATATACCTGCAACCGTACCTCTTTATACTTCTTAGAAGTATACTAGTTTCCCGGCAAGTACTAATTCTAGTAATTTAATAAGTCCACGACCCAAAATACGTCTCGGTTAGTTGTTATGAAAGATAACATTATAATATTAGTACATTTTAACTCGGGTAAAACCTGAGTCGTGGAATATCAGGATTAAGAAGACATTAAAATAATACTGTGAAATTATTGATTGAAATCCAATTGATATAAAATTTGAAAAACTGTGAAGTCGTCAAAAAAAATATTTTGAGGGGGTCGATAGTCTAGTGGGTAGGATAACCTGGTACCGAATTACACCCTTTTCAAAACAAGTTACGCTTGGAGAAAATATCTAAAGGTAGTAAAAAATGTATGGTTTTCAGCTTGTTTCCTTTGTTTTTCGATACCTTACGGTTTTACGAGAATGCAGTGTTTATCGTGTTAGCGTGGATTGTTTACATGATGTCAACATGTTTTTAGATTTGGGGATGAAAAGGGATTCCCCTAAAAAACCAGGACGTATCCATTATCCATGTCGGTAAATAAGATAAAAAAGCAGATCTTTTTAGGTGTGGATATACCTGTTGACAAGTCAAGCTTTTTACTCATGGGTGAGAAATTCCATTTCTTTACGTGGAAGTGTAAAGAGAGTACAACAGCTGATCTATTCGACCATTTTTTTTTTGGGTCAATATTTAAACTTTTTCCCTATTTACGTTAAGATCGAATCCTTCGTTTCATATTACCATTATTGTCTTCAGATTCACACAGAATAATATTGGAACGACAGCGGGGCATGTTTAAAATATATTTTTTTTTTTTAGATTTACGGCTAAAATACCTAACTAAATTGAAAATACGCTTTTCGTCAAAATGTATGGCATGTTATATCTAGAATCTACGATAGAGTGAGTTTATTTGTTTTTAAATACAAGTAAAGGCCACAAAATATTTCGATTTTTCCTGATTTTAGAACCAGCTTCGGTAATTATGTGTGACTGATAAGAAGTTTTTTTTAAATTTCTCGCTCCGGCTACTTTGGAATTAGTCGCCACTAATGTTACCCTCTGTCTTAATATATGTTAAAGTATATTCACAAGGGATGCAGGTCGCCGTGTTATGTAGGTAACCTAACCTAACGCGTGAAATGCATTTACTAAGTACCTAACAAAACATTTAACGTATTGCAGATATTTATTGAATATCAACCAACCGTGGGTTGATAAAGTAGAAAGAGAAAAGTATAGACAGGATTAAGGAGAACTAAAATTTTGCAGCAAATGGTTATGCAGACCAGATTAGGGAGGATAAAATTAGCGCAAAGATCTCGACCAAAACTGCCACAGCACGCTAATTTTATGTAAAACTCTTGAAAAAGCATTCTGGTTTAAATGTTGATCAATATCAATGTTATCTTGATAAAATGGCAAACGATTGCATCTTTCATCTCCCATTCTCTACAGAGAGTAAAGATCCACGAATATAGTACGAGGGGTTTTATTGGCCCCATAACCATTAAGCCCGTTCGAATCCCACCAACATTATAGAACCGTGGCGCGGCTTATGAAAAGGTCTCTTCTAATCTATAGTCACTCGTTTCAACGCAGTGTAGTGAATTTCACTCTTTTAACAATTCCGCCTGTTTAGTAGGAGCATTTTTTCAGATATTACTGCTCGATCCTTAAAAAAGCGGCTCCTTACAACCAACTGTTCGTTGTATACTAACCCATTAATATACGAGTACCTACAAAGTGTGTATTTAATTGCAAAGATGATATTTTTTATTATACTGCAGTCAATAAATTTAAATTAATGGTTAATAAACTATAGGATCTACGTACATTGAGATATGTTAATTAAAATTTCATTAGGTAAAGATGTATATGGTATATACAAAGCGTAACATTATTTTTCTCTGAAGATTCGAGGAATAATCGAGTAGTTACCGATAGATCCCTACAGTATTTAAAAGGCTTCACTTGGGTGATATGGGTCAATTTATTCTTATTAATTTCTACTGAATTGTTATTTTTATCTGTTGATGTACACATGCACTGTTATATCTGAACAATATTTTGTTATTTGTGATAACAATCATAATTTTAGATAGTTTTAATTTGCATACATATGAGTGATATATTATTTTCTCGTTATTATGGTATATTACATTCACGCCATAAGTATCGAGCATATAAGGTACGCAGGTGATCATCTCTGTACTATTCTAGCCGCCGTATACTCCAGTCTCCTGAGACACGGACATGAGTCAAACCATAATCAATTGTTGAAAACCTTTTGTTACGGAAAATGGGTGATACCACTGGAAACATATTGTTCTTCCTTGCGTGCCCAAAGCTTTATGATTGATACATCAATAATAACGTAATAAATTTAACACATTTTTTTAACCATTTTTTTACCAAATTTCATACTTTAAAATGTCATACATCAAAATGTAAATATAGTAACAATTAACATATTCTAGACCAATTGAGTTTCATTATAGAATAAACATATAGTATATCAAAGTTGTTCATAACCTAACCATAACATAACCTTACTTTTAGCTAACTAAGGTGTATGTGAGTCCTTAATGAGAACCTTCGAACGGTATTAACGGATGGTTTCATAGGAACACTTACTAATAATATTAAAATATTCTTAATTTTTCGACTTAACGGAATCGCAAAAATAACTTGAGAAAGAGCACAGCTCAAAGGTAGATTATTAAAAATAATTTTGTCTGGTTTTAATTCGTTACATTGAATGAACAATTCCGGTATGATTATTATATTTCTTAGAAAGATATATTTGTGATAATGACTTTACAGCAGAACTTGACACGCTGTGAACACTACGCTATAAATATAGAGTTGAATCATAATCAAATATTTGTCAAGGTATAAATCACCCAAGACAATCTTTTCTTGTTCCGTTATCAAATAATACGAATTAATTATTGCAGTTTCGCGAACATAACTTTGCGGTTGTATTTGTCGCATTTAAATTAACTCTTAAAGAACGATTAAAAAAAAACTGTGGCGTTTGATGGTTTTTTTTTTTGGAAAACTAAAAAAATGAGGGTGGGATCAATTAAGGCTTTTAAGGTATACGTAAATACATAATTTCTTCGCGAGTACGTTGGTACTTACGTACGAGAAAATTTAAATTAATTTTAGTAAACTTTATTTTATATTTATATGGGGTGGATGCAACTAATATTTTTTCTTGGCAATCAAGTTAGATTCCGTGATTTTTCATGGTTAACAACTAGGTAAACAATACAATTTATTTTATAAGTAGGTACATGTTGTAAACTTTCAAAAATGGAACTAATTGATATCTTGAGATAATTATCAAGAGAACCTTTTCAAATACAGACAAGTGATAAAATACATATTTTTTATAAAATGACAGTTTTTATTCTATATTTGAAAAGTGTTTTTCTCTTTTTTTCTTAGTTTTCATTCGGCATGTCGAGTTGTCATCCCGTGATTTTTTTAGTACCATTATTTTGCTTCTACTGGTTGTTACTTGTTACCTATGAAACATCGCTTCATTAGGCAAGTATTTATATAATAACTGTGAGATGTTTTTATTTTTTTTAAAGTTCACACCCCTTATTATGTATTGTCAAGTTTAAGAACTCTTATATTGACCAGTGGAAAGCAAGATTTTATAATGTAATTAATACAAACGTTTTAATCTATTATTTTTCACATAATTATATGTTTTCACGCTCAAACCGTGAAACTTTAGGGGGCGAATATTACCGTGTAGGTACTGAAGGAAAGCTAAGTTGTTTTTTATTAATTTTGCTTTAGTTTATTAATCATTGCGTTACTTTTACTTAGTAAATAATGTCATTAAAGTTACACGTGTCAATTTCGACACCACGTATTCTTGTTATATCTGTAAATTAAGGGTAAGAGTTCCACATACTAACAAAGTAATAATTTTGTGTTTCTTTCAGGGGACACAAAGCTAGCACCCCTGAGGTAACTTTACACAAAAATGACGATATCTAATATTTTTTGTGGGATGAATAATGAAATCCCCTAATTTTCGCGGTATGTGCGTGAAACACGCAGTATAACATTAAATTTACTCTGCGAAAATAAATAGGTACCTACCTACTTTGAACGCATATTTTTCACGTCAATGGTTTATACCTGGGGCTGTGGTACAAAACGAAGACTGTGTGTGTTATATTTAAGAATAATTAATGCAGCCGACTACCCAGAATCGGGTACTAAATTTCTCGATTTCGGGAAGGTAGGTCAAATGGGTACTCCGTATAGGTAAATCTATAGAAGTGGGGTTATTTCGGTTTCTGTGTTAAAATAACACTGGGGGTAGTATTACTTGTTGCTAGGTGGATCGAGGGGAAATATTTAAACAATTTGAGCTGGAAATTGCTAAAGCTGCCCATCTAGCTTATGTTGTTTCTATGGAAAATTAAAGCAGGGAAAATATCTCAGAGCAATAATATACAAGGAGAGTGCTGTAGAGAGAGCTGTAGTCAGTTTTTACAAGGTTTGCCGGACTCTGCTAGACCTGGGGGTGGCTAGGAATAGGGTATATATAAATCCATTCATAGCACATGTCGACATAATGTTTTTGTTTATTCGTATAACCACTTTTCCCAGTATTGTTAAAAAATGTATATAGCATGTAACCTAATAAACCGTTGAGTTATGTCAACTTATTTCACGTATAATAACGTGTGGGCGGAGTCAACGGAGACGCGGGACACGAAGAACATTCTAACAATACTTTAAAGCGGTGTGATAGTTCGGGAAAAATTGTTGTCTCTTTTTTTCTCATGGTGAACGACGTAAAAACCTGGAGGCAATGATTTATCCTAAATATGTATAGGTTGGGTAAAAAAAATTAGCTCTCTCCCATATATTGTTACTTCAAGAAAAATTATTAATCACCAATAAGTGATATAATTAATTCGTAATACACTAATTATAGAATGTTATTTTTATTATTTTTCTTGCTAAAATATAAGGGATTGTTCCATGTCTGTCTCACTAGAAATTTTTTATGTAGAGACAGACGTAGGATACATAAATTTTATAGAAAGGTGAAATAATACAGCGATAAATATTTACTTTTATGTTAACAGAAGATTAAACAAGACATAAAGTAAGTTTAATCCCAAAAATGTAAATAATAATATTTAAAAAGTAATGACAACGAAGAAAGAACAGATGAAATAAAATTAATACAAAAAAAAAATTATTATATGGATGTCAAATTTTAAGATATTGTTTAGGTGTATAGAGGTTAGGTTACATATAATGTATTGGATGTTTTATAATCCAGTTTAAGGTAAATATAAGAAAAGGATAGTAAATGACTAGATATAAAGATAGTACCCATAAAGAAAGTTTTGATATAAACTAATTAATATAAATTTATTAGTGATCGGTAGGTACACAAATTTAGATTCTGTATTGAAAATAATAGGTAGAAATGTACATGCTGTTTTACTGCAAATCAGGATGGAAGAAAAAATAGAATGATTGACGTTTTATTTATCAGTACACATTATAACTCAGTAATTCATTTTAGAAGTAATGGAACAAAAGTACTTTATAACTAACCTCTATGGGTATGTATTACAAAATAATATACGAATAATAGAAATGTTGTAAGATGATGCTTTTATTTATAGGCAATGTGTAGGTATTGTGTTGAACTCACTCATATTTGTAAACGGTAGGTATTTAAATATACCTACCGAAAATCAAGACTAAAAAAATAGGAGGCAGGTATTTTTTTTGGAAATTTAGGGTAACATTTTCTTCTCGGATGCGATTGTAAAATTATTACGGAATTAATGAATCAACCAGTACCTCATTAGTTATCAATACTACAGGTTAGTCGTGAGATTAATTATGGCACTGCTAAGTCATCGGTTGGTAAGCTCTTGGTTATAGGTAAGTTTCAAGAAGTGCGTTCTTAGTTTTTTGTAAGTTAATGAGTAAGTTATTGAGTAATTATTCGTACAGCGCCTTATTATCGGATTATTTTTCAGAGACGACACATGAAAAATCACGGTATTTATTGTCATTATTACGTTTTATGTCAGACAAACTATTTTTTACTTCCTTTCAATATGGAACAATTTAGTTTTTCTTATAGTGAGGTATGAATAGAAATTCAGATTCCAGTCTCATTCGCAGCACGTCTCACCACGAATTTTCTTAATTAAAGATTCAACAAAGTCGAGAAACTTTAGTTCCTTCTTGGTTGATCAAAACGAAACAGTTAAAGGTTGTGTTAGGTAAAATAGGAGCACAGGATAAGTGGAGGAGAAAGTCTAGAACAGGAAATCAAATGGATGGAGTGGTACAGGATGCTTGTCATGCATGAGAAACCGCGACTAACCTGGGTTGGGCTGGCTCTGATAGCTGGGCTTCTTCATCCACTCGTAGGGGCTGCGCGGCGCCGGCGGGCGGTGGGCGGGCGAGCCCGGGCGGGGGCTGGGTGGCGCGCTGCTGGCCCGGTCCGGCACGACCCACTCCGCGCCCTGCCAGGCGTGCGGGTGCCCGGCGTGCGCGTGCCACGGCGCGCCCTCCTCCAGCATGGGCGGCTGGTACCAGCCCGCGTGGGCGCACTGGGCCGCGCCGCCCTTCTGGTACACGCCCAGAGGGTTGTAGTACGAGACCATCCCGTGACCGTAGTCGCCGAAAGACCTCACCCCGTAGGGGTCGCCGATCTCGTCTTTGACTGTTACGTCCGCCACGATTTGTGTAGGAATATTGTCTGCACAAAACTACTGCCAGTGGATTTTATTGGCTTCGCAGCTATCGGCTTTCTACGAATCACTGACAATAATCAGATCACGTAATAACCTTGCAAATATATTTAAACTTTCTTCCGAGTGAAATAACTCAATTATGCGAAGTTTTTGGTCTGTTGTTCCCGCTTCACTTAGTTTCAATTAAGTCAAAACACTTGCACGTCATTTAAAGTCATGTCAGAGCTATTTTAATCATAATTTATTTTGAAATTATTATTAATAACACCACATGGTAACTTCAAACGTTAGTTTCACTTCAATTTAACACGAAATTATCTATTTTTATTCAAGTTAAAAAGTAAACAAACACTGTGTTTTCAAAACCATCGATTTCCATTGTCAAATATCACTGTTTTTTGCACTGACGGTTAATACTGTTGATTTGTATTGTTGTATATAGAGGTATTTGACGTGAAATGAACTCGGGCACGGGAGACAAGTTGACGATTCCCGGGTAACAGAGGATAGGCCAAGTGAGGGATATTCCTTGAGGCGCTCCGACAGATCCCACCCGTGTGGCCCTAGCTTTCTTTATGAGGACTGAGTACTCGCTAATCTTATCTCTCCCCTAGCTTTCTGCTCTCCGTTCCTCGGAGGCGTGGCCCGGGGACGCCCGCCAATAGCGGCGCATCATGGCCGCATATCCCCTCCACCGCGCTTATTCCGGCCAATGGGAGGCGAAACGGATTAAATTCACCTGCATGCCTGAAATTTGACTGAACTCACGGGATATTATGGATCAAATTAAAGTGACCGTAGGTATAATTTACGACGCTAGATGGTGCCGCGGATAAACAATTATTATTATTTTAATGCAGCCATGTTTTATTTTTTAATTCGAATTTTTAATGTATTTCTTGTGTATAAATTATCCTCCGATCGCGATAGGGAGTAATCGAGCTTTAATCTTTTGACATTTAAAATAACCTTTTCACTTCAAGTTCTATTTCAAAACACAATAATTTAGTGAATTTAGATTCAAGAAAATGAAAATCATGGTTTATTGGCAAGATTGAGTTAAATCTATTTGTTAAATCAGACTCTAGAACACTATTAATATTTCCGAATAGATTATCAATTTCGGCAACGTTTTCGTCAGTTCTTTATCACAAATGGCGAAAAAAAGCAATTCGAAGTACTTGTTTCGCAATCTACTTTCAAGTCTTATTTCAAACAACCTATTTGTAAATATTAAAAAAAAAAACATTTTCTTAGTTTTCTGTTCTCCCTTCACAGAATTTCATATTTTATTCACCCTCCTGAAACTCCGCGTTTCCCAGTATTATTTTTTACAAAGTTGGCAGCATTCCCTAGAGGGATAGCTTTGGGGAGCGAAGGCGCTAGAGCCAGGGTTACCACCCCCTCCCACTCACCCCTCACCACTGGCTGAAATCGGGAAATCCCCGGCGCGTAGAGACCTATTGCCTACTGCCTACTTACCCTTACGCTAGGCGGCAGATTATCCCCGGAATATAAAAATGAGCTAGATTTCTCCAGCTTCAGAACTTTCAGAATGTTGAAGGGCTAGTGGGCAAACCCAATTTCTTGGGATAAAATAATTTTTTGATGAACCGTATTAAAGGTAATGTTTTTAAGAGATCCTTACTAATAGGAATCACCACTAGGTATGTATCAATCTATTATTTATTCATATTAAGTTATTACTGGCAAAAGTGAGGCCAAATATATGACGTCTTAAATTTGATTCTACGATGGATTTTTTTTCAATCAATTGCCTACGTAAAGCCTTTCTACTACACTCAATAAACTCAAAAAATCGCCTTTAAATGAAAATTTACATCAATAGAATATAATTCACTGCCTGACTTCAACTAATCGGTTTTTTTATTTAGCGAACCTATCGATACACCTATGGAATAATAATTTTATACCAAAAATGGGGTAGGTACTAATAGAACATATACGTTATGTTTTACTTACTCCTATTCATACCAATCCATAGATGGACCGGTAAATTGCTTTTCGAATGTTTTAAAACAAACTTTAAAAGTAAGTCATTTAAAATAGTGTTGTGAGGGGATGACATGCACATTTTTTGGAAAAAATAAATCGGAAACATCTAAAAATTACATGGCACGATCAAGTGAATCAAAAACTTGAGCTGGGTCATTTTAAGAATCAAAATAACATGACAATATATATATATATATATATATATATATATATATATATATATATATATATATATATATATATATATATATATATATATATATATATATATATAACTCGATGTATCAGTATGGGTGAGACAAGTAGAGGTGTTTTCCCACCATGCTTAGTGGGAAAACGGCGTGATAGTTGGGTAGTTTTTTTTAGATAAAAAATGATTTGTAGTAGAGGAAGGCATAGTTAACCTGGTCATTAAGATATAGTAAAAATAGCTATGCCCATTTCAAGCAATGTTCAGAATTCACAACGGCGAGGCTGAAAACATATTCCCCCACGTGAATTAATTTTATTGTTAATAATAAGTATCTGCCTATATAAATACTTCCAAGGTGATTTAATGGTTTTGACACCATAAACATTAGAAACGTACATCGACCATTCACAGCAAGTCAAAACTCTAATTAAATATTATAGATTTATTTTGTTTTCTTATTAATCAACCCACATACCCGATAAATAAACTGAGTAGGTACAATTATCGTTAAATCTTTTAAATAAGTAAGGGTTTCTTTTGGGAATAAGTTTATCATAGCGATCAAACCTTTAAAATATTGAAACTGAGTACTTTCTTACGAGAGTCAATTGGAAAAAATGGTGCTAACCTCCCTAGCCATTTGCTGTCGATATTTAAATATTAACATATAGCTCGGTATCATCTTTCATCAAGGTAACATTGAAAATGTGAAATAGTGACCCCAATAATCAAAGATAAATCGTGGTTTCTGTTCAAGGAAATACGTGTAGACAATATAATATTGAGATTTTGGTTGCTAGTTTAAAGAATAGTGACTAGTGATACAAACTTAATAAGTAATAAGCAACATTTGAAAGAAGGTAAGAACTTAATTAACTAAAGTTTAACTCATTTAAGAAAGAAACAGAAGTATACGAATTTTCTTCAGATTTCAAAAATACTGCATCTTGATTAATTTTTCAAACTTACGAGTATTGACGAAATTTAGGCATCACACATTAATGACAAGCATTTATTTTTTCAAATATTTTTACTAAAAGAATTGTTAATATTTAACTTAATGATATATCACTTATGGGTAATAGCTCGATCTTTTATAAGAATGTCTGATGAACGCTATAGTAATTAATTTATTTATACTGGATTTTAACAGGTGTCAAATCCAGTTATAAAAACATAGTAATTATACATACATTTTTTTAAATTAAAAATACTTAAACAAAGGATACATAAAATATAAAGTTACGAAAACTCACTCAATGATAATAACACAAAAAGAAGCAAGATACATAAGTGATACTCGTACATAATATAATTATTCCGATCATTTTTACATATTTTAGAGCAACAGCAGAACATTTTTTTCTGAAACTGTACAAATTATCGACAAAAATGTTTGCATTAGTACACTATATCTTAT
This sequence comes from Drusus annulatus, assembly GCA_022651775.1. NCBI lineage: Eukaryota > Metazoa > Arthropoda > Insecta > Trichoptera > Limnephilidae > Drusus > Drusus annulatus. The sequence continues at coordinate 89,412 of JAGWCC010000114.1, forward strand.
TATATAGTCGACACATTTGAGACAGAGGGCTAAAGTAGACAACATGATTTCTAAATTTACTCAGGCGGAACGTGCTACGGCGTCTTAAACATTTATTTCAATACTGCTTGCTAAGACATAATTTATAATAGTATCGAGATGACCGTGAATTATTTTATGCACACTTATTAAATTAGTCATTTTCCTTCTAGTTTTAATTTTAATTAATGCTCAAGAATTTAAGACGTACGTCATATGATCTAAGATGGCCATGTAGAGCACATTTAAAATATAACATTCTTAGCAATTTGTTTTGAACAGATTCAAAAATATTTTCATATTTGAAGTAATAAGGATTTCTAGTAGTGTAAAATAAAATACTAAATATAAAACATGAACACAATCGTATTACTTAATTATACCCTTCTAGTAATTACTCGTGAAAGATCACGGGATATAACTGGGCTTGTAATGTAATCTGAACAGAGAGTAAAAACCAAGGATCTGACAGTTAAATGTCACTTAATTATTTTTATAAAATATGTTATAGGTACCAACTTAATTACTTGTCCGGATTTGAGAAGATATATTTTTTAAATTTGATAAAAAACTATCAAAACTCAATATTTAGCAACAATGTATAACTTATAACTGACAAAATGCAGCTTCTGAACAACAAATCATCAATAAAAAAATGTAATTTAGGTTTAGTCGGCGACATGTATATATAAATCAAATGTAATTCTAACTATAGTTTGATTATTGAGTGCGAATTTCGTCACAATAATTTCCAAAGATAATATGTTAGATGTTAGTATTTAGAAAGCCGTTCTGTAAGTAAGACCAATAATAATAAATTACTAACATCTAACACCCCATCTTTGGCAATTTAAAATAGGTATATATTTTTTTAAAGTAAGACAAACATTCACGGGTTACGAATAACCTGACAATATTTGTAAAACTCCTACTGCCATCATAAAAAGCGGAAGATGTTGCTTGTGCAATGATGGAGGACTTAGTCAGCAGAGGAATTGAACGCACGACGCCCGGGTGGGAATCCGACGCGTTCTCCACTCAGCTACCGACCGGTAATTATATTTTATATTTTTGAAAATTAATTATTAACGATTAATAAATTCCCCAGTTTTGTTCGCCATGGGAACTCATATTAAAGCACAGCCTTTATTTAGTAGTGATATCACCTAATTATGATTTAGTTTCTAAGCTCCTCAAATAATACCTGCCTATACGACCTAGAATATCCATCTTACCTATCACAAAAATTCAGTTCTCATAATTATTTTACCCACCTTCCTAAACACTTTTATAAGACGTAAAAAGTGAACATCTTCAGTTGCCATTACAGGGTACCTACCCATCATAATAGCATCTCCCAATAAGTTCCCTTCCGTCCTTATCTCTGTGAAGGTCACCCTGCCCCCGGGCCGGCGCAGGGCGTGGGGCTGGGATCAAAGGGCCGCCGTGTTTGGCCGGTAATGCCGCCGTTACGGCCGGGATGCTAATGGAATGGGTCCTCAAGGAATCTCTCGCGTCTGTCCCTAGAAATGATTACACTATTGTATTGGAAGCAGCCAAGGCGTGACTGATACTTAAAACTCTTTTAGAGATTTCTAACCAGGGAAAAACCTCACGTTTTTAATGAAACTACTTTTTAAAATATCAACACCACATTGATTTTCAGGTTCCCTGACATTTGTTTTTTGAGGGTGCTTGCGAATCACTATTATTATTCTTACCGCACAATTTTTATAACGCCGTTTAATAATAAATATCACCTCAAAGGCAATTTTTAACAATATTTTTAAAGAGAGGAACATAGGTAATCTGAATACCATCCAAAAAAAATCATAAAGTACCCATAAGAACACCTTCGATAGAAATTTTCAAAAATAAACTATTAAAACTATTCAAAAACACGGAACCCCTGACTGGACCACGCATCCATGACACTAGATTGAATCAAAACGACATTAAAAACATACCATATTATAAAACCACATTCGGACAAAGAAACTGCATATATTTTGCAACAAAACTCCACAACATCCTTTCTCTGGATATAAAGGAATAGAAACGTTGAACGAGTACAAATCAAGAATTAAAGGTTGGCTGAAAGAAGTTAATAAGATAACCTTAAAAGCAGCACAGAAAACGACATAGAAGATGGACCAAATTAGTTGATATGGAATTAAATATATCTAGTCCACCTGAGCACAGGACCCCGTAGTGAGGAGGGCTAAGAAAAATGAAACTAAATAATATCAAATAGTGTTAAAATTATAATAATTTAAATACCTTTTTAATGTTATTTCTTACTTTTAACTGTTATTTTGAAAAAAAAAATACTCACTTCTTTATATTTTGTATTTGCACAAACTCATTTATATGGAAGCTAATAAATAAAATGAACCTGGGTCATGAGATGTTCCAAGAAGGAAAAACCACAAAAGTTAACAGATCGTTCCACAGTTCAAAAACGAGTCATTTCCGTATGGAAAATGTGAAATTAATAATTGATGAATACTTAAATTTTAAAACTTTACAAAAACATTTAAACTGGGCTCGTGAATACTTTTGCATTTAAATGTTCATGTTTAAATTTTTTTTTAAATAGTAATAAGTTCTTTCCTAAAAACGAAACCATTTTGAAAAATGTAATATTTCCAACAGTTTTTCACGTGACCTAGGTAAGAAAAGATAACGAGTTAGCTATCTGTACACTTCTCCATAGTTCTTTTGTCCCGCCGTCTGCAAAGTGTCTCACTGATGTTTGCTGTGTTCATTCTTGTTACATCCGGTCATTGTAACATTCGGAACTAAGCGACTCATCTACAGATGGACATGAGACAGCCTCCACTCACCAGTTACCAGTCACTAGGCATCTGTCAAACGGTGATTTCAGAATACGTACTTAGTCGATGGCATAATTTAATAAAGCCACGGGAAGATTTAATTACATCTTGGAGTAACAATATATGAAGAGAGAGCTAATTATTTTTACCCAACCTATACAAATTTGGAATAAGTCACTTTCTTCGGGTTTTTACGTCGTACACTTAGAGTATACAAGAGGTAGCCCAAGCCAAAGCCAGTGAAGTCAGTTTTGGACTTGTTTTTGATGATTTTAACATGACTCGGCGCAAATGGGCGTGGCTAAGACTAAGGCTACGGTATTTATACATCCATTCATATCACATATCGACATAATGTTTTTGTGTATTCGTATAGCCACTTTTTCACAGTATTTTTATCAACAAAATATAGCATCTAACCTAAAAAACCGTTTAGTTGTGTCAAGTTTAGTGGCAAAATAAAAAATGTGGGCGGAGTCTCGCTATTAACCAGCGAAAATAACCAGCTTAAGAACATTACGACAGTATATAGAAGCCGTCCAAGAAATTTGTTGTCTCTTTCCCTCTCATGGTTTACGATGTAAAATCACGGAAACAGTGATTTATTACAATTTCGGATGGGTTGGGTAAAAAAAATTAGCTATCCCTCCATATGTTGTTCCTTCAAGGTCGTACATTATGAGAAAGAAAGAGACAGCAAAATATTCCAAATTATCACACCACTTCAAAGTATTGTAAGAATGTTCTTCGTGACCCGCGTCTCCGTTGACTCCGCCCACACGTTTTGATATGCGTCATAACTCAACGGTTTTTTAGGATATATGCTATATTTTTGTTTATGACAAAACTGTGAAAAAGTGGTCATACGAATAAACAAAAACATTATGTCGACATGTCCTATGAATGGATGCATAAATACCTTAGCCCTAGTCCTAGCCACGCCCAGGTCTAGCCGAGTTCGGCAAAACTCATAAAAACGCACTACAGCAGAGCTCTGTCTTGTATATTATTGCTGTGAGGATTACACTTTACTAAAAAAATGGATAAGTGTGTGTTAGAGGTCACGGGTTCAAGCCTGGCGTGCGCAAATATTTTTTTATTTAATTAATAATATTTAATAAATATAAAAAACATATATTATATTTTCGGTACGTTCCAGAGTGGTAGATACTAAGTAAGTATCGCCCTGATGAAAGACCACAATTCAAAATCGAAACGTTGCTTGAAATGGCTCTAGCCATGTTTAGTGACCAAACCTGAATAGCCAGGTACTTTACAAACTTTCTCTTCCCCATTTTTTTCAGCCTCACAACATACCCTTACTGGGGATGCCATAGTCCCACTGGCTCCAGACGGTTAGGAGCGGTTGGGACTCTCGTGCGGTATTCACTGTAATTTATTTTTCTTCAAAAAAATTACCGACTCAAAGGTCAAAGATAATGTGCCAAAAGTTAGACCCACAATTTTCACCTCGTACATGTTCGACTGTATTTTTATAGCGAGGATTTTGAAAAAAAAAAACATAAAGCGCGCTAACATATACACATATTATGTATCTATAGCACAAGACGTATTTAAGATGATTTCAAACAATACTGTCAAAATAACAAACAAAAAACCCTGAACCTTAAGATCTTTAATACAACCTTTGAAACTAAACTGCCACTTCCATGTAGCTCTATTGGCGGTCTAGACACAAAGTGAAACATCCTTTGTTGTAGAACTGTCTCATTTTAAAGGAACGTGTTGACGTCTAAAGTGACTTCATGAATGGAGAAGAAATTTAGAAAAGAGGCTTTTTTTTGTCGGCGGTAGGCAATTCGTAAATTTGTCGTCGCCACGGGGAAACAAAGGAACAATACATGCTCCATATTATTCGATGATGGCTCAATGGCACTGTTGAGATGTTTCTTGTGAATGATGGACACGTAGCCCTAAATTAATCATGAGTTGTTGTGCCTTTTGGGCTGAGGAAGGCGGTGTGTTATGAAGTAACGTGTAGAACCCCGAGAAGCCAATAAATACAATTCAAGAAACGAGAAAAAATTTGTTCTATTTTTAATGAAACTGATATTTTTAAGCAGCAGTTAAATACCTACTGAAATAAATTAAATGATACCTACCTGGCAGATGGCGCAATCAAAAAATTGTCCAAATAAGCGAACCAAGTAGTCCACAATGGTGTGCTTATACCGACCCTGATGTATGGTAGTGAGGCATGGAACTGGTAGAGGAAAGATGAAAGTAGACTGAATGCTGTAGAAATGAGATCCCTGAGGCGTATGTGCGGTAAAACCATGTATGACCGTGTTAAAAATGTGGATATCCCGAAAGAATGCAAGGCTAACGTAAGTGTAATTAATGGAATCAGGAAAGGAAATGTGGAACGAACGAACGAAAAAAGAAGTGTGAAAAAATAAATAATGCGAAAGTGAATGGAAGAAGAAGCCGGGGATGCCTGAGGAAAACATGGCACGATCAAGTGAATCAAATACTTGAGTCAGGCCATGTGAAGAGTCAGAATAACACAAGAGTATGTATGAGACGATGTATGAATGTGAATGTAGCAAGGAGTGTGTGCTGACCCACAGTTGTATGGCGGTCCGTCTTCTCTGCCTACCCATGCGGAGAAACGGCGTGATGGTTAGTTAGTCTAGTTAGTCAGTTAGATACCTACCTAGCCACCTGTCATTGTTTAGTAAACCTAGCTCATTAGGATATGAAGGAATAACGAAGGTTCTATATGTGCCGATTTAATTAATTACCTTAGGTACATTTTCCCACTTTCTCAAAATCTACTACCGCACCTACCTACTCACAATATAAAGTTAAATTAGGGTTATTTATTTTGCCATACAAAAAATATATATTAATTGAGTTGTTATAACTCGAGATTGATTTGTAGCAAGATATTAAAAAGAAAAAATAATTCTTTAAAAAAAATGTTATTAAATTACATCACTCGTGCTAGATAAATATATCTATAGCACGTAACTATGTAGTTTTTTTTGTCTATAACCTTTATAGGTGATCTTGACACCACATAAAGATTTATTTCCGGAGATCGAAATAATGACATGAAATCATACCATAAACTGAATTAATTTGAATATGTGAATGATTCTTTGAAAAATTTTGTTGGGTTTCAAAACAGTGAAAAAAAAATTAAGCAATTGTTTTTAATTCTGCGAACTACAACAATAAACACAATTAGCGATAACAGCTTTAATAAAAACAACGGAATTAACTACACGTGTCATTAACATGGGACGCCACCCTATTTGTCGGAAATGTACACTCTAAACGACGTTAATACCAGGCAAGCAATTCTTCAATCAGCAATTTTTTTGTAGTAGGTCCAACAGCTTAGAACAACCTCCCTTCACATTTGCAAAAGATTGACAGCTTAACTGAGTTCAGAGCAAAACTAAAGACTGACCGATTTAAATTATTGTATCCACAATAACGTTTGTATTCGTTCACTGGTGTATTGATTACTCAGTTCAAGGGCTTCACTTATACATGGCCTGTTCAAAAGAAAAGGTGAATTTTGAATTTTCGCGGGCTGTGTGCATTCGATTATCGATTTTTTTGTTGTTGTTATGTTGGTACACATACGTTTATCATATGTTAGCATTATCAGCCATCTTGGATTAGTGATCAAAAGTAAAAAATCGAAGAACACACAAAAACGTGACTAACCTTTCCAGTTCTCAAAAACAAACCACTAATCCAAAATGGCTGATAATGCTAACATATGATAAACATATGTGTACCAACATAACAATAACAAAAAAACGATAATTGAATGTACACAGCCCGCGAAAATTCAATATTCACCTTTTCTTTTGAACAGGCCTCGTATATCGATGTTTTCCCTTGATTACCTTTTTACACTTCAACACTGACATCATTGGCAATAATTATAACACATGCTTTGTTAATATGTTTGTTGTAATAATAATAATATTCGGATGATTTTTATAGCGCCGTTTTTGTGAAAAATCTCCTCAAGGGCGCTAAACCATTCAAAAACCCAATATCTCTCTAATATTTATACACATCTATAATTCGCAGCATTCTTGAGTTTGGTTCTGTAGTTTGGAGTCCAATTTACGAGATTCACGATTGACGATTTTGTAAGTCACTAATTATAAATCTTTGTTGTAAATCACTAGCTTCGTCTAGTTGAAAGAAACCAGTTGTTAATCTAAGTTTTAAGTCACTAGTTATAAGTCTTAGTTGTAAGTCTAAGTTTCAATTCACTAGTTATAAGCCTTAGTTGTAAGTCATAAGTCTTAGGTATAAGTTCTTAGTTGTGAGTCAATAGTCATAAGACTCATTCGTCTTAGTTGTAAGTCACCGACTGAAAGACTCTAATTATAGGTCTTAATTATTAGTCAATAGTTATAAGACATAGTTGTGAATCTTTAGTTAAAATACTTTGTTTTAGAACCAATAGTTCTAAGTTATAAGTGGCTAATTATTAATAATTGTGACATGTTGTACGTTAAATTGTAAATCGTTCTTAAGGTGATTTTTTTTGAGAAAACGGTGGTATAAAATTCATCCACTATTATTATTAGGGCTAAGTATTCGTTAATAAGAAGGTTCTTTGATAAATTGTAAAGAAATAATCATTAGTAAGATTTAATAATCAATTATACTTAACGACAACCCAATATTTATTTATCTCGGAAAACCCCAAGTAAGTAGTTGCCTGGTGGTATCTTTTTATGTATCCCCGTCTCAGTCATAATTTTCTCTCTTTTGCGCTGGATCTAAATTTCTTACAGTTATGTTAACCACTGTGGTTTATTTATAAAAAATCATATAAAAATATATATATTTATTTTTAAATTATTTGTGTAATAATGGAGACCTTAGCTAGCAGAGGATTGAGCCTGTGACGCCTGAGTGGGAACTCAACGCATTTTTCCACTGAGCTACAAACCTATCTTTACTAACTAAGCTACTTATTATAGTGAAACTGGTGAATGCAACACTGTAATGTTGACCAGTTAGTGGCTAAGTGGATACACTCGTCGGATCCCCACCCGGGCCTCGTGAGTTCAATTCCTCTGCTGGCTAAGTCCATCATTTTTTTAAAAATATGAATACCGCACAAAAGTCTCAACTGCTCCCAACACGGCTAAAGCCATTTCAAGCAACGTTTCGATTCCGAATGGTGGATCATTGCACAAGCAACATCTTCTGCGTATTATAATGGTAGTAAGAGTTTTTCGAATATTGTCAGGTCATTCGTAACCCGGGAATGTTTGTCTTTCTTTTAAAAAAACCCTTTTTATTAAAATATAAAATATAAGGGATTCTTCCCTGTCGGTCTTATTAGGAAATTCCTGGGTTGAGACCTTAGAGTACATAGAGTAGTATCTATCCAAGGCAGTGAAGTCAGTTTTGGACTTGTTTTTGATGATTTTAACATGACTCGGCGCTGTTGGGCGTGGCTAAGACTAAGGCTACGTTATTTATACATCCATTCATATCACATATCGACATAATGTTTTTGTGTATTCGTATAGCCACTTTTTCACAGTATTTTTATCAACAAAAATATAGCATATAACCTAAAAAACCGTTTAGTTGTGTCAAGTTTAGTCCCGCCAGTGTTACTTCAAGGAACCAGCACCTTAAGATCATTATGACAGTATATAGAAGCGGGCCAAGAAATTCGTTGTCTCTTTTTCTCTCATGGTGTACGCCGTAAAATCCCGGAGAAAGTGACTTCAAGGTTGAGACAGATGTAGGGTACATAAATTGTTTAACAAATTGAAATAATACAGTGAATTGATTTTCACAGTTTTTTTATTGTACAACTGTGAGTTTAAAACAAACAAAAAAATAATGCCAATATTTATTTTTTTAACACATTGTCGTCGGGACACGGCATTTGCCGTTTTTCGCGGACTGTCGGTAGACTGCGGGACACGGCATTTGCCGTTTTTCGCGGACTGTCGGTTGACTGCGGGATACGGCATTTGCCGTTTTTGTTGACTGCCGGTTTTTGGCGGGAAATGGCATTTCACGGGTTTGTTATCAACGTGAAATAAAACACCTTGAAGGGTAATTTGCTACCTGGGTGCTAGGCGTCAGTCTGTCGACGTTATTTGAGATGCCTTGTCCGGATTGGCTAGTGTGCAATGATTGTACTGTAATCCTTTGCAATACCAGTTTTTCGTAAGTACTTACCAATCATCCATTGCTTTTTACATGTATTTTTATTATTTCTTTACTCAATTGTCATTGTTGTTATATACAAGCATATACTTGGAGGAAGTTATGTGATACATGCACTTATAGTATGTGATGGATTATCAACATATGAAGTGTACTGATTCCTTGAAAGAATAAATACTATGATTCATAAGTGGAATGGGTTCTTCAGTTAGGCGAGGCAACCGCAAAATACCCTTTTTTGACAACAAGCAATTAAGCATTATTTTCAGGGCTTATCAAAATAGCATTCAAAATGTGTTGCGTCGCCGAGCATGTTAATTAAAAATAGGCTGTCACCAATGGACGTACATATCTCAACAAAAGTTCAAAATAAATACTTAAGGTGGGTTTTCTAATGTCGCGTCGCGCACAGACGGTTTATTCGTAATTCCCAATTAAGCACATGAGCGCGGTGAATAAACACTATGTCTAACATCTTTTAAATGTTAATCTTGAGCACACGAGTGATAAGGAGATATGGTGCACCATAAATACTAAGCGGGGATAAACTTTTACAGCCGGACAATAATAATAATTGTAGTGTCAATACGCCGCACAAATATTTTATCACAGTTCACAATCGTGGATTGTTGTGGAGGACGTGGGACGAGGCATAAATCATTTATTCATCTCTAATAACACGATCCAAATGATTGTTCTCTAGTTTTCAGAAAGTGTCACGTGCCAACACTACTTTTTGATAAATTGGCACAAAGAGTACCGGCCAATCACGCCTCTTGCTCTTTCAAAATTATTAAAGGTTGTTAACCTTAGAGTATATAGAGCGGTATCAATCCAAGACAGTGTAGTCAGTTTTTGATGATTTTTACCGGACTCGGCGGACCTGGGCGTGGCTAAGACTAAGGCTAGGGTATTTATACATCCATTCATATCACATATCGACATGATGTTTTTGTTTAATCGTAAAACCACTTTTTCACAATATTGATATGAACAAAAATATAGCATCTAACCTAAAAAACCGTTTAGCTGTGTCAAGTTTATTGGCATAATAAAAAATGTGGGCAGAGTCCCGCGGTGACCCAGGAGCCCAAGATCATTGTGACAGTACATAGAAGCGGAATATTATATTTGTTGTCTCTTTCTCTCTCACGGTGTACGACGTAAAAACCCGGAGAAAGTGATTTATCGCAAGTTTGTATCGGTTGGGTAAAAATAATTAGCTCTCTCTCCATACATTGTTTCTACAAGCTGTTAACATTATGGAACCTTTACTACTAACTTAAGGGGGGGTTGATCCTTCCATAAGATTTTTTTAATCTTGCTAGGATACATTCGTTCTATCGAACGAGGCTATCTTTGGACACTTTTTTATTTTAATTTTTATAGTGAATACCGCACTAAAGTACCAACTGCTTCCAACCGTCTAGAGCCAGTGAGACTATGGCATCCCCGATTGGGGTACGTTGTGAGGTTGAAATGGTAGTGGGGAGCAGAAGGAGATGGGTAAGAGGAAGGTTGGGAAGTACCTGGCTATTCGGATCTGGTCACCAAACACGGCTAAAACCATTTCAAGCAACATTTCAATTTTGAGTGGTCGTCTTTTACCAGGGCGTAACTAAGAGTTTCTACCACTCTGAAACGTGCCGCAAATGTACTATATATTATTTAATATTAATTAAATGTGTTATGATACACGATCATTAAAACTTATTTGCGTACGCCGGGTTTGAACCCGCGACCTCTGGATTCGTAGTCGAGCGTCTCACCATTTGACCACGCAAGCCGTCAATGTGGGTCACTATAAGTGGGGTAAGATGCCTGCCTAGAAAGAGTCCGCAAGTATTTTTTCTTTAAGACGGTAACTCCCGAATTTCGATGTAATTGGGAAACCCTCATCTATTTTAGGGCTTCCAGGGCTGGCCGGATGGCTTTATTTTGAAATAATGTGTCATCTCCATGGTGTGATTGTACGTGCACTTGGACGCTTATTCGGAGTCTGTGGGCTGGATTAACATGTGATGAGACTAGAAGGTAAGCGAATAAGAGGCCAAACTTTTATGTTGGGAGGGGGTGTGAGTACCTAACTCAAAGCGTTATCTTTTTTCCCGAGTTTTTATATGACTAAATCTTGAATTTCATCATTGAAAGAAAACTTACTTAATTTATCATCATAAAGTTTATTTTTTCTTGTAGCATGTTTAATTCTCTCAAACCCACTGAGCTATCGCTCTCAAAATTTGTTATTGAAATATAAATTTAATTTCATTAACATAATAGATAAATTCTTCAGTTTTCGTGATATTTTTTCAAAATAGTGCAATAATTCTGTTTAGCAGAATAAAAAAAAAAAGTTTTATAAAGTTTTTCAGCAGTAAAATTTTATAGAACTTTAAAACTTTTTTAATGTTTCAAAACGTCAACAGACCTGATAGGCAGACTACTCAATACGTGTCAATACTTAATATACGTATTTCATATTAGCAAACATTTGACATAGGTATTTGACCCCTTGCAAATAATTCATAAAAGTTTTTTTTTTAAATGAGTCCGAACACACTTGAAGGGTGAAAGCCAAAATAATACATTAAAAAAGGCTTTAAAATGTTTCGAAAATGCTCTTGGGTGATTTTTCACAAAAACGGCGCTTCACAAATTATACAAATATTATTAATATTAATCTCAGGTATAGCATTATATTCGTATTGACTGATGGGAGTTGAATGCACAAATAGTCGCAGGAAATGTTATCAGGACGATGAAAACACCATTCATCTATGGTGCTAATATCCCACAATCAATGGTGGCGTGTGTTTTAATTATGATCTAGATTGAAGCTTATTGGTGTAGTTGAAGCCGATTTTTTTTAAATTTTAAATACGTTTGGTGTGTGAAGATTCTTTGCAAGCTTGTACAAAAAAGTGTTAAAAAATCAGAAAAAAACATATTAATAAGTTCGTACACTACAATTTTTAAAACCTAGTATATTCTAAAGTCATGTACTGACACAAACATAGGCTCTTATGCCTAATAATAATAATTGGACCGTTTGTATGTCACCGTTTTTGTGAAAAATCACCTCAAGGGTGCCTAGGCACCATATTGTCGACCCAGGAGACATCGCCAGACTCTGGTGACTCCCGGTGAACTTTACAAAAGAGGCTGGACTGTTGTAGAATAAAAGGGTGAAATATTAAAGACTTGCTTCCACCCCAAGCGACTACGTCAACACTACAGATCGAAGTTAACTGAAATTATTAAAAATATCCCATCGATCTATAGTAGATGCCTACTACCATTTCGTCAATCTGAATATAATTGTAGTTTTAGAATATTAAGTAGATAATAGATAGAGGATGGCAAAGGGTTATAATGATAATCACAATACTAGCATAGATAACTTTTTTTATGTTTACCACACAAAAGCTTACTTAATGGGACCTTTGCACCCACAATGTCGAGAAGTCGTGTCAGACTAAAAGCATGAGAGGAAGGGAACAGAGAAAGATAATTTAGAGAAACGGGCCTTTTTATCTGATGACTAAACATATTACGTTCATCACAGCAGTACTCGTATGTGAAAATATTTCAAATGCGAATTTAAAAATAAATGATGCAGGTGAGTAGCTCTTTTAAAACTAAGCAAATGCCATTTTTTTTTAACAAAACTAATGCATTTTTTTGATATTTCACGTTAGAAAATATAAGGGTAACAAAAAAATGAAACACTTGGCTATTTTTTTACTGTATATTAAAAAAAAATGTGTACCTACGTGACTACTAAATTAACACATGTCAATAATTCAACTCCCATATTCTCAAGTTTATAGATTCTAGACCGTATACGAAAAAGGTAGCCGCTTTTGACTGCCATTTCAGTAGAATTACGTTTTCAAAAAATCTTTCCAAGAAAGACAGCTTCTACCTGATTACGCAACGAAGTATTTTCTCCAAAAGTTGCTCTAACAGTTTCATAGGAAATCCCTACCGCGGCATCCCACCCAGTGGCGGTGGCTCAAAGGCCGGCCGAAAAGGACTGCACACATTTGGGAGATAATTCCGGGAAAATTTGCAATCGGTTTCATTGAACCTCTCGAAGGCTCATAAAAGTCTTAGGGACTTATGTCCTACTTATAAAAATGCGCAGCAATATAATAAGTTTAAAAAACATTGCAAAAAGTTTTATTATCGGTGTTTACTGAAATTGTGAAAAAAGTGTATTACTTACTTTGGACCCTTTCTTTTTACTCGTGGGTTATAACGGTATTATTTTACGTTAAGCTTTTTGCGCAGCGAGGTACATACGTATGTACAAATTTATCTGTACAGTCGGGATGTCGCTATTGTAAATATTTTGGATATAATATCTACCCACAAAATAATTAATTGATAATTGCTACTCCTCTTTTGGCTGCCTACACAGATACGTTTGTAAATCGGTTATGATATAGTATGTTTTTACACTGTTTGCATTTTAAGAATCGTTTACCTATAATACTTAAATACTAATGTTTAAGTACCAACATGTTAACTGCCCTCAATATAATTTCCTTTTCTTTGCTTTAAGAAATTTGTTAATTTTCATTCATACGTTTCATCTGGATTGTGAGACCCTTAGCTTCTAATAAATTGTTTTTTTTTAATCTGTTGTTGTACACATGCACTGTTATTCTATTCCCATATCAGAACCTTTCTCTCTCGTGATGTATGATAACGATCATGATTTTAGATAGTTTTAACTTGTATACATATTATTTTCTCTTTGTTAGTTAGTCTTATTAGCTTAATTAATTTAGTATGAAGCGCACTTGGGGTGAAATATCACAAAACTGAGCTATTTAAGTCCACTGTTATGATTTTTTTATTGTGTCTATAGTTTATTTATACTATTATTCATGATAGACTTATTTTTCTTCTCGTACTCTCTCTTATTGAAGGTTGACTATCGTCATAGCAAATTTTATTCTGGAGACCGCAACTCGAAATAGTCACGAAAGTTTCGAAGCTATTAGTTGCTATGCCTTATTTAAAAAAAAAAAAAAGAAGGATAAAAATTCTATGGTTTTGAATAACCTGATAAAACTTGAAAAAAATAGTTGTCTACCTTCATAGTAAGCGGAAAATATTGCTTGTGCAACGATGGAGGATTTAGCTAGCAGGTGAATAGAACTCGCGATACAACTATTTCGTTAGGTATAATGTCGATGGCTTGAAGTAACAATATATAGAGAGAGAGCTAATTCTTTTTACCCAACCTATACAAATTTGGCATAAATCACTTTCTCCGGGTTTTTGAGATTTTCATGAGAAAGAAAGAGACAACAAAATTTCCCAAATTATCACACCGCGATAATTTAAGAGATTGTTCGCGAAATAAATGAACATAACTCAACGATTTATTAGGTAACATTCTATATTTTTGTTTATAACAATATTGTGAAAACATTATTACGACAAAACAAAAACATTATGTCGACATGTGCTATGAATGGATGTATAAATACCCTAGCCTAATGCTAGCCACGCCCAGGTCTAACTGAGTCCGGCAAACTTCATAAAAACTGACTACAGCAGCGCTCACTCTTATATATTATTGCTCTGAGGTCGATGGTATGCTTCAATATGGAATGAGTAAATAATTTGAGTGGAATACAGCTTTGCAAAAATAACTTCACAGTCGAATCAATGTCATCGCTTCCTTTGATATTTAGGATGCACACCATCAGTGGGTATAAATAAGTTCATGAATGCAAAAAAAATCGTGGATTTTCCCATTTTCATCGCTATATATCGTTGAAACAAAAATATCTGAAGAAATGCAAATAAAAATATTTCGAGAGCCGAATAACAAAAACATGTCTTTCTTTTGTTTCTCTTCTAATTGCTTGCAAAGATATCGTTATCAAACTTTAGTAAACATATCAATACTTTTTAGTACCTAATAAACAAGATGGCGTTTATATATTGTGTTTCAGGGCTGTACCGCAAACATCGGGAAGTGATTATTCAGGATTTTCTAAGAAAAAAATCCAATTTCCATTTCAAACAGAGCAATTCGATTTTGTTTTAGTTTGTTTGGTGAGTATGTGCATATCCAATCAGTCATTAGGTTACGATCGGTTAAACAGATTTCGCATTTAACGAGAAAATAGTGGTATATTACCGCCTGTAGAGGGCGGTATAATGTTTACTATAAAGGATCGGTTACACGTCACTATACAAATATATCTACCTTTTTAATTTGGGCCTAATGTTTTTTTCCCCTCAAATTTTCGTTAATAATCATCCCCCGAAATTTCAAACTACCACCCCGAAACAAGTTGCATTCATTGTATTGCTATATCGTTGGAACCATTGAGATAGACAAACCTCAATGGTTGGAACGGTGAATCCCAGGTCACGTTTAAATTTTGATTTTGGCTCTAAAATTAAACCCATCTTTGCATTTCGCCAAAACATCCAAATCATCAACTTTCTTACGAAATATTCAGAAACGTTTAAAAAAAATTAGGTTAGGTTAACAGTAAGACGACAACGTTCATTGGCCGTAGATATTATTTTGTTTTTTCTTTCTTAGCTTCCATTAACAATTGTTCGTGCTCAACCCGTTCAAACTTTAAGGATTTTTAGGTTTAAAAAGATTTTGGTTAATAAGTACCTAAACACCGTAATAATTTTATTTGTGAACATTGTTAGTTTTGCAATATTCTAAATTATTCGTTGAATAATAATGATGATAATAATAATGATGGTACGAGTGTTTTTGCAGACATTAGCGCTCCACACGGTGATTGAACAAATCTTGTACAGAAGATGGCTTAGAGTATTAATACTATCAGATGTCCGAAATAGTTTATGTTACAAGCAAATCCTTTTTCATGTATCTATTTTTTTTAAATATATATTAGATGGGTGAACTAATACAATTTAATTTTCCTCAGGTGTGAAGGTAATATACAAACGAGTATATCTACGCTGGGTACGTTTTTTATCTTCCAGGGTGTCAGATACTCTCAGTGTGATCCCGCTAAAATACCCCTATTCGGAATCTTCGAGTTGCTTTGAGCGGTTTTAGTGACTAGATCTGAATAACCGGGTTAGTCAACCATTACATTCTCCATCCTCACTTCCTCCAGTCTCATAACATCCCCAAATAGGGAAATCTTGTGCGGAATCACAAGAAAATGTTTATTTTTGCCGAATTACATTTCTGAAAAATCGATACTAACGGCATCTACCATCAGGAGATAATTAGACTATGATAATAACAAGACTAATTGTAATTATAACTCGGTTAGAGTAACCTCGACTCCGTATTATTTAAGAAAATTAGTAATCGTTAAATAATAAACCGTTTTGTTAGCCGCCAGCCATCTGGCCAGGTATGTTATAAGTAGAAAACTATCAAACTGTTTTGCAATTTATTAGTTGTGTGCCTTTCGCTTTTTTTTTTATCAGTTCACCTACCTATCACAAAGTCCATAAATCGACATACTTATCTATGCAGTCGGGGCGCCGCGCCGCTACACAGATATTGTGGGAACAAAAAAAATATTCGTTCGTTTGTTAGTTCCAATGTTGAGTTTTAAGTACATTATTGTTATGTCACTTTCGAGGAAGTTTATGAAGTTGTCCGAAAAAACCACGTTTTGATTTAGATCTCCGAGGCGTCGAGGGGGGGAGGTGTGTATGACCGATTTACGAATAGCTTCGTTCAAACATCGCGCGGCGTGCGTCGAACGAGCTAGACTTGTACTAGCGTATCAAACAATAGTTGAAGATTAATGAAAAGACACGAATATATTATTATGCTCGCAATTGATTTTATACATTATATTTTACCCTTTTGACTGCTAAATGATGTATTTATTAGTTGGGAACTGCCTCGACGAATCTGTTGAGAAGATTCAAAAAGAACGTCAAGCCGATGTCAACGTGACAAATTAGGGACGCCAGGATGGTTTGGTGGACATGTATGGCAAATAGACGGAGAAAGAATGGTCTGGAGAATACATGAGCCTCGAGTGTATGGAAGAAGAAATCAGGGATGCCCTGGGAAGATATTCCACGACCGATTGAATCAAATCTTGAGTCTGCTCATGTCAAATATCGGAATAATAGAAGAGTATGTATTAGCGATGGGAAAAACTTCAAAGTTTTGTGAAGACTTCACGAAATAATGAACGGTGAACTTCAATTGAACTAACAGTTCAATCGCTCAATTCGCGCCGTAGTAGGTAGTGTAGCGTGTAGTGTAGGAACTCGAGTGACTGCTACATAGTTCGTTTGTGCAATCAGTTCGCAGTTCATACATTGCTTCACGAACTCTACACACTAAAAAAATGTGCGACGATTTGTCAGAAGTAGCGTTGTGACCGCTCCGTGCTAACTACTACAAAGAACTACTTCATTTTGCGGCAAGATAGAGTTGTGTAGGGTTCCATCTTCTCTGTCCACCTCTGTGGGAATTGGCGTGATAATCAATCAGTTAATTAGAAGAACCTTTTCATTACACTTTCACTTGCGGGTAAAATCGCACGAGTTTCTCAATCCCAATATCCTGTTGCGAAATCCCCACTCAGTATAGAAAAGTAACTTGTAATGGCTTTAGCTATGTTTACTGACTTTAGATCTGAAGAGTCAGGTAGGTACATCCTGATCTTCCTCTCATTTTTTTAAACTTTCTACTGAAATGGGGATGGTACCTATGGTTCTACTGGCTATAGGAAGTTGTGAACTCAACACAAACAAATTTAACTAAAATTAGACTATTTCACCGCCAATTGCTTGCCAGATGTCAATTTAGTCCATTTTTCGTACTAATATCTATTATTGAGAATAATATATATAAATACATATATATAGGTAATGGCAATTTAAACCCTCTAAATACAAATGTGAACAAATGCGTTTCTAATAAGGTCGTACTTTTGGGGTTTTCTGGCAGTTAATAGTTACAGACAGCAGACATGCTCGGGTCATTCCTAGTTCTTATCAGGAATAGAAAGGGCAAGGCAATTATATTAAACAGGATTATCTCAGGTATGGAAACATTCAATCTGGCAGGTACTCAAATATTTACAGAGAGACAATATGAACTGAAATGCTAACGACAAAAAGATGTAGCTTCGCTGCCAACCTAGAAAAACGATAGATTTATGAGTAAGTAGGTACCGAAATAGATACTTATATAAAGCTTAAGTTTTTTTTTACTTTAAATGTAATTTTTTGTAAACACAAAGTAAAAAGACTTGATTTTTACTGAACTCTAAACCTATCATAAATGATTTGGCTCTGTTCAGGTGTTGTTGCGAAAATTGATAAATGTTCAGTAAACCCAGGGGCCGAGGGAT
Source organism: Drusus annulatus (assembly GCA_022651775.1). Classification (NCBI taxonomy): domain Eukaryota; kingdom Metazoa; phylum Arthropoda; class Insecta; order Trichoptera; family Limnephilidae; genus Drusus; species Drusus annulatus. The sequence continues at coordinate 107,818 of JAGWCC010000114.1, forward strand.
TAAAACCCAGTCGAGGCAAATCAAAAAATTGTTAACTTAAGTCAACTTTTTTTTTACCCCATTTACAGATTTAAAAAAAAACACGTTTGACCTTATTCCAGAGCGGAAATATTGTTAATAGTAAGTGTTTCCCAGTCTCCATCTTTCCCGTCACCTATATTTCCCCACTTCCTTCAACTTCACAACATTCTCCAAATTGGAAATGTGATAGCCCGATTGCATTCGGGCATTCGGGAATTGTGCTGAATTTAATGCTGCTTCTGTCATAATTAATAAATAAGGCAAAAAGAATCAAAGCACCATCATTTTGAGCTGTCCTGTTGAATTCTTTACATGCTTACGACACGATTTAATAATCGTAAATAATTATAAAATCTTTTTTTTTATATGGTAATAACCAAGTTCAACTATTTATAATAATTCTTATCTGAAAGTTCGTTCACATACCGGCGACTCATTAATGCAAATTGTATTATACTACACCTTTGTTTGTTTACTGAATTTCACCTAATTTGGTAGATTTGATATATTTCCAAACATGTAAAAGTATTTTTTTTAATATCAATAAGTACAAGTACCTAAATAAGGTTCAATCGATTTTTAGTTCAGTATTTTCATATTTTGAGAGATACCTACCTACTTACGCTTAAGTCTAATATTAATCTAAGTTTTATTCACTTTTTAATAAGTAAACTTGTCTACCTGCCGTATTTCTACATTTGTCCTAGAATTTAAAGAGTAGGTACTAATGCAAATCACGATATTTAATAATTTATTATATTACTAGTTCTTCAAGGTGAAAATCACGGGATGTTTTGAAACTTTTTTTATTGTATTTATTAAAATGATAGTGTACGAGTTGTGCAAAAAATACATTTGTGGTATATTATTCCCGAGCAGTTTTAAAAAAAACTCATTTCGAGAATGACAAAATTATAAAATAAAAAGGCTTTGCCAAAAAAAATATTAATGTACTTGCTTTAATCCACCCGTTTCAAATGTAGAATAATATCTACTAAAATACATTATAGGTAGGTACTTTATTAGATGGGTAGAGAATTTACAATTTATTTATTTTTAATTTGTTAATTTCAATTTACATCAGTTCCAAATTTGAAAAGTTCACACTCGTGCGGAAGTACTTACTCACGAAGGAAATTATTAATATTAAATGTTTTGGAATGCTTCAATTTAATGCATTAATTAATACTATTATTAAGTAAGAATATGATAACTAAAATAGGGACATACAATTTCAATCTACATTCATTACAATCTGGAGACGTGCTTTTTTACAGTGAATACCGCACTAGAGTCCCAACTGCTCTCAACCGTCTAGAGCCAGTGAGAATATAACATCCCCAATTGTACGTAGTTATGCAGAAAGCATCCAACCCCAAAAAGATGAAATCGAGAAAAAGACGCATAAAAATATAACGGTTTAAAAGCGTTTTTTAATCGGCATTTGTAAAGTGAATATCAGTGTTTTTTTTCTTCTAAGAATTACTATAAACAGGTAATTTATAATATATCAATGCATTTATAATATATCAATGCATTTATTTAAGAAAAAACTTATTAAAAAAAAAAAAAAGTGTTTTTAAACTTCAATTGAAGTCAAATATCTGCAATGTGCGTTAATAAAAAAATGAATTGCCAAAAATCTATTGCATTTATAGCTAGGATGTTGTCAGCAGGTAGAAATCTGGAATTTATCTATAGGAAAACATATTCAACTCGATTTTGGTAAATTGTGGGTTGGACGCTTTCTGTATAACTACGTCCAATTAGGGTATGTTATGGGTCTGAATATGATGGGGAGGGGAAGGAGATGGGAAAGAGAAAGGGGTTGGAAAGTACCTGATTATTCAGATCTGGTCACGTTTCGGTTTCGATTCTAAATGGTGGTTTTTCACCAGGGCGATACTATGAGTATTTACCACTCTGGACAAACAGTGTAGGTACTTCAGATAGCATAATTTTTTCTAAGTGAAGACATTCATATACGTTAATTGAGGGGAGATCGAAAGTAAACGAAGTAGGGTTATGTGAAAAGTCGGAATAATAAAAAGTGTGAGACGGTGAATGAATTGGAGTGAAGCAAGGAGTTTATGCCAAGACCGAGTTGTAGGGCTTATATAAAACCCTGGGGGAAATGGTATCATGGTAAGTCAGCTAGTTAGTTAAAGTATTGCATCCCTTCAAGTTACAGGTGTAGACAAACAGACAAACCGCTGAAAAACAAGACCAAAAATGTCGGTAGAAAAATGGAAAACACAGTAATTGTAAAGAGATAAATAAGTTTTTTTGGGTTAACGGGATTAGCTAATTTGTTTCAGACATTTAACCCTTTGACGGTGGTAAGTTCTTGGAATTACCATTTAGCACACAACGGTTAAATTCCTTCCACGTTACCCGACTTGTTTGCTATCTGTTATTTTCACATTCGGTAGGTAAGTACTCACCTTTCTACAGACGCCTGTGATCTTTACAGAATTAAGTGCAAAATACTTCTCGGTTTCTATGTCATTTTGATATTTGTGCTACGTTCAAATCTCCACGTTTTAAAGATCTTTGAAACACCGAAGCAACGAATGAATATTTATTATTAAAACACTGAATAATTAATAAATAATGAATAAAAACTGAGTAGGGTAGAGCGGGGTTAAAAGTGTCATTTTCAACAATTTCTGACGTAACGTGAAAAGTGCTTAACTTTAATAACTACTAGGTATAGTTCTATAGCTAGACATTCTGTTTAACGATTATATATGTTTATACTTAATAAAGAAGTTATAAGCATTTCTGCTGTGGTAGTAAAGTGTAACATTAAGCTATAGAATTCCCCGGCATGGGGTAAAATGTACCAAAATATCTGAAAGGAATTTATGTTTATATTTCCAGTGAATTAATAATAACAATAATTTTATTCCAGAAGGTATGCCGGTATAGTGCAATGCAATACATTCCATAATTAAAAATAATACAACCGAAAATACCAAAAATAAAATTAAGTGTAGCTATATTATGTAGTCCAAACTGAAAACTTACCTTTTCAGACTCTCATATCCTTAAATTCATTAAAAAAATCTCAACATAATCTGTCTCTCGACGAATCACTTTTAGATATACAATTTTTAACCAAATCCTGTACTGTACGACAAATTCAGAAAGTCCATTTTTTAATTAAGCTCCCATGCCCTAAATCGGAAAAAAAACATAATTATAATTTTAAGTTAATAAGTGTGTCTATCTGATGAGACCTGCCAGGTAAGTATGTTCCTGTATGTTTTCTTATTTAAACTAGGAATTAATATGTAATAATAGAAAATAAGATCTGTACATCGCCCTTGAGGTGATTTTTCACAAAAACGGCGCTATACAAATCATCAAAATATTATTATTCTTATTAAGACTTCATAAGAAACGAACAATAGAAGATTACCTTATTGATAATCCGTGGGAAGATTGACGGAGGACGAATCAGACAAAGACGCCACATAGTTATTCCGGACTACAGCCTGTAGGGTGACGATTTCCATGATGATGGACAACCTTTGATAGGAGAGAAGAGCCACCCGAAAAAGAAGAAGACGTATGTTACTATCTAATAACAGTAGATGCCTACCTGTAAATCCATTAAAAATATTAACGAATAATGTGTATTAAAACTCTGGTAAGTAGTAAGAACTTTTGTTTAACAGGCGTAAATAAATATCTGTAAAAATATAAATATTTTTACACAAATATTTACATTTAAAAAAAAAACAATATTCTCATTAACAGTGCATAAAATATTATACAAGAAAGAAGAAGAAGTATTGAAATAACAGATACATCTAGGGTTAAATAGTTTCTTTAATTAATATATTATATACTAAGGTATACTTATAGAACTAAATATATCAACGACACCGAAGTAAAGATAAATTTTAGATATTGTCAAACTTAAGAATGCAGTTTAAAAAACAAATTTGTTTTTAATTATCTACAGAAAAACCTTTACATTGGGTCTCTGAAGTACCTATGTAGTATGTACTGCACAGTAAAACAATATCAGTTAGTTTGCAAATTTGTTTGATAGCACACTACCGCAAATATGCAATTAAACCTGGTACCTAGTTGAATGTCTCTTACCCCCGTTTATTTAACCATCGAATTTTTATAGGCGAGGAAAATACATTCTGGTAAATAATGGTTCCCCGGGGGTCGCTTAGTGCTGGCAGCGCCGTGATTTAGGGGCGCGGGTAACGCGTTCGAATTTCAAATTGCCCTACTAGGCCGACGGAGCATCCATCAGAGGTCACAAATAATATTCAGATAGGGTTGGCAATGTTTGAAACGTACCTAGTACATACAGTACATTTTTTACCCAGAACCAGTGGGACTTTGGCATCCCCGATTGGGGTATGTAGTGAGGCAGAAGAGAGTAAGGAGGGGAAGGAGACGTGGAAGAGGAAGAGGACGGTTGCAAAGTTCCTGGCCATTCAGATCTAGTCACTAAATACGGTTATTTCTAGCAGCATTTCGGTTCTGAATTGTGGTCTTTCACCAGGGCGATAATTAGAGTACCCATCATTCTGGAACGTGCCACAAATATACGATATATTTTTGCGCGCTAGGCCTCGAACTTCACTCGGAGCCAGTGGGACTATAACATCCCCAATTGTGATATGTTGTGAGGCAGAAGGGAGCCAGGAGGGGAAGGAGATGGGAAAGAGGACGGTTGGAAAGTACCTGGCCACAGGGCCGGTTCCACGACATCTAGCGCCCTGTGCAATAAGTACTAGTGCGCCCCCGAACCCCCCCTCTTCCCTCCCCCCAACCATCCCTCTCCAGAATCCTTTTTTGAAATTGATAAATAAAACACATAAACTTTGTTTATAACCACTTTATTATTTAATATCACGTCTACCGGTTTCGAAAGTAACCTTTCATCATCAGGACAATATTAAAATTGTATAAATATTATTAAATAATTTTACATAATTTATTGTAATAATTTAATATTTTATTTTATTTTATTGTAATAATTTATTGTATAAATATTAAACAAAGTTTACGTGTTTCATTTATAAATATGTCAAGCCACAAAGTAATTGCTTTTTACGAATATGTAATTCCAAATTGCTTTGCGAATTTGAGTTTTGTAACAAATGATTCCAATCATACAATCCTGAACTAGCCAAAGCACTATTTTGCTAGAGATATAGAAAATAATTTCCAACAAAAACAAAACTCGGCCGTTAATTATTACGTATCGAAATTGACAGCTGTCAAATATCATCAGATTTTCATCGTAACAGAACAGCTGCGATGCTGCCAGCGCAATAAAAAAAAAAAACAAAACCCTATGATGTGGGTAACTTTTAAATGATATGGGGAAATTTTGAAATGATTTAGGGAATATTTGAAGTAAATCTTTAAAAAAGGTCTTTATTTTCACGGCGCCCCTTCAGAGATGGTGCCTATGGTTTTTGCACAGATTAAACCGATGGTAGATCCGGCGCTGCCTGGCAATTCAGATCTGGTCTCTAAGTACGGACATTTCAAGCAGTATTTCGGTTCTGAATGGTGGTATGTCATCAGGGCGATAATTAGAGAACCTACCACTTTGGAACGTGCCGCAAATACACGTTATATTTTGCGCACGTTAGGCCTCGAACCCGAGACCTCTGGATTCGTAACTAAGGATTTTAACTGTACGGCCGCGAAAGTCGTCATATTAGATAGGTTAGGTGTTCAAAGCTGAAAAAATCACACCACTCACTCGTACCTACCTACATAAATAAGTCCCACAATTATTCCTTATTATCTGTGGAGTTTTTTAGCGGTCAGAAAAAACACATATTTCTAAAATAATATTATTTAGGTACGGTATATACTTAATGTAAGCAGCAAAAACTCGCACAGTTCATTAGTTGGACTCCCAATGAAAGAAAATTGAGGTTTAGCAGTAAGTAATCAGTTGTAATGTCACTCAACGATTGTATGTCACTGAACAACAAAGTACATTATTTGTGTCAGTACCAGAATCCAGGTATCTATATATTGTATTTTAAATTATAAAAATGTAAATTTCCCCTATTTTTTGCATTACAACAAAGTATGTATCGTACATCATATGAACCTGTCCTGTTTAAGTCTTTGGTTTCTTACGACGTAAATATTTTTTTAATGTTTTTATTTTAATGGTGATAACTACGACCCGCAGACGCGGTAGCATAATGAGAGATGCAATCAGAACTAGGGAAAAATAATTTATTTTTTTAACACAAATTAAAAAAAACACATATCTGTTGAACATTTATTTTTAGATCACTTTCCGGTTTTAACAGACGAGGAGTCGATTATATTGTCGAAAAAAATAGTTTTTTGACTTTTTATAAATTACCGTTTCCTGAAAAGTTTTCTCATTCAGCAGCCTATATTGGGGATACTCATCACATTCAAGCTTTTTTTTAGTAATAATACTATCAACATTAATTAATAAGGTGAAAAATAAGGCTTTCCTATTGTGAATTCGAATAGCATGTACCTACGCGATGCAGGATCAATTGGTTTTGAGATCAACATTACTTTTATAATACGCTATAAGAATCCATTCCACATTTTCCGGAGATAAACTATACCTCTTTAAAAAAATCCACTTTTGTAAAGGAAATAATCGTTAAACATCTACAAATTTCAACGGAGCAAATTTAAATAGCTGTGGTAAATCGATGATAATTTTTAAAACATTCACTAATGCACTATAATTCATCATAGCCAAGATAAAAAAAAATATATATACATGTTTACATATAATAAATTCCACTATAAAAATTTGGTCACCTTAATACTCGCATCTTTAAATAAAAATTATGCTTTCGCTATTTCCACGCCGTCCTTGTCATTTAAAGTAAAAACTACATTTTTTTAATTTTTCTAATATCGTTACTTTCCTTACAAAACACTCTTGCAAGAGTATATAAGCTTGGAAGACCAATTGTAGAACAATTACAACACAAATATTATAAGGAAAAAAAAAGCATTGGTAGGTTTTGTACATAGGTTTTTTTTATTGTGAATACCGCACAAGAGTCCCAACTGCTCCCAACCGTCTGGAGCCAGTAAACTATATAGCATGTAGTGGGGAAGGGAAGGAGATGGGGAAGACGAAGGTTGGGAAGTACCTGGCTATTCAGATCTGGTCACGAAACACGGCTAAAGCTATTTCAAGCAACGCGCAACGTTTTGATTCTAAATGGTGCTCTTCTTTACAGCAAATTAAAAACATATCTAAATCAACATAGAAATCTTTTTTGCTTTTTTGGTTTATTTATTGATTATTTATTTATTGATTTTGCTAGAAGCGTGCTTAATAACTGTATATTTTTAAGAATGTGTAAAAGAAATATCACACACATCGCAATAAACATATTTTATAATTGCCAATAGGTAACATACGAAAAATTATTGACATCCTTGTAGTGTGAAACGAATTGTTTCCAAAGAAGACAGCCGAATGATTTGTCTATTTTTTCTTCCATATATTGTCCATTTGATAGAAAAGGACAAAAATAAAATAATCGAACCGCTTCATATAACGGAAAGAAAGTAGTAAATAATAAATAAACTTGTCTCCTTGTCGTATCTCCACATTTTTTGTCATTGTGTCTTTTAAAATGTATATTTTGAATTCCCGCGCAAAAGGTAATTTAAAACGTCATTCGCCTTGTGGTGCCGTGTGGCGTCTCGTTATTATTTTACATAGAAAGTGTAATTTATTAGGAACTGAAACATGACAAAGTATTGGGTAGCGTCTTAAATACCACGAGAAAGGTCTACTATGTGAAATAAAATCACCTCACAATGTAAATAGGTACTTATTCAGGTATTTATAGATCTTCGACCGCCGAATACGTGTAGAATATATAATATCGTATTAATACATCTAGAAACTGAATAGTTTCTGTACCTAACAATTATTAGATATATAACAAAATAATAATTCATGATTTCAATATTCAGAGTAGTTCGAAAATACAATTATTTTACTGACTGATAAATATTGTTGCGTCAGTGAGAAAAGTGATATCATACAGCAAATGCTGTTTCAAATTGCCTTTTGCGTGACAAAATTTAAATTTCTTCACAAAATCTTTAAACCATCATAAAATGTAATAATGCAAAAAATAGAAAATCCGCTTTTTCTTTACCTTTAAAACATTTTTTTGATTATATTCCCACCCGGGCGTTGTGGGTTTAATTCCTCTGCCAGCTAAGTCCTCCATCATTGCACAAGGAATATATTCCGCTTATTATGATGGCAGTAGGAGTTTTTCAAATATTGTCAGGTTATTCGTAACCCGGGAATGTTTGTCTTTCTTATAAAAAATATATTTATATATATTATAGTAAGCACTTATTGAAAAGTCAGTACAAAAAAATGTCTCTCACAAGCCGACAATAGTGAAAAAACCGTCCTAACGAATATTATATTTACTAACCAACCAAATCCTGTACTGTACGAAAAATTCAGAAAGTCAATTTTTTAATTTCGCTCCCATGCCCTAAATCGAAAAAAAAATTATGAAAAAAAATAATAAAAATCATAATTTTAAGTTAATAAGTGTGTCTACCTGATGGGACCTGCCAGGTAAGTATGCTCCTGTATATTTTCTTATTTTAACTAGGAATCAATATGTAATAATAGAAAATAAGATCTGTACAGCGCCCTTGAGGTGATTTTTCACAAAAATGGCGCCATACAAATCGTCCAAATATTATTATTATTATTTACCTATATATTTGATGATTACTCGATGTTTTGCTTCTTTTAACAAAGAATCAATTATGTTGTGTTACAATGATTATATTATTATAACGAAAGTATGTATATATGTAGAGTATGTATAATAAACGTTCACGGAAGTGCAGATTAGTGACATCTGCCGTTGACTAGCAAAGTAATCTATCACAATGCAGGTGCCTACTATAATTATTTTATCATGAATGCCAACCTACAGAAAATCTCATTCAAAAAGAAAAGTGGGAAGTGGGATGAACCTCTCGTTAAATGCCAAAAGTGACAGCGCACTTCGTATCTCCGCGGATTTAAGGTTATGAGAGTTTATTTTTGTTTTATATTTGTGAGTTCTTATTCATTTTATCTTAGAGTATCCTAATTATCGCATCAAGATGTCAACAAACGACGTAAAGCCAGTTAATGAAGATGACTTGAAAGACCTGAAATCTAGAATGAAAATGATATCTGATGCGGATCCTGTCCAATATCATAATGAATTTTCATTGAGACGCTATCTAAGAGCATTTAAAGATGTTGATAAGGCATTCCAAGTAAGTTAATATTTTTTTAAATATTATAATTCAATTTAAAAAATTGCACGTAAAGGATTAGGAAGACATTCACTCGATTAATCTAACATATGGTTATCATTGGTATTAGATTAGATGATTGATAAAAACGTCCCATTTAAAACCTTCAATTTGAAATATTTTGTCCAAAAAGATTTTTTACCTATTAAAGCAGACTATAAATTCGTGCTCCATGTTGTGTATTAAATGCCTGTGATAAATAATGTAACCTTCTCTTTAAATTGCACAGGTTTTGGTAAACCAATTCTTTCAATACAATTGACATTTGAAAACAAAACCTATTAAAGGTAATTTAGAAACTCCTCACAATTATACTGTGATGTCACACGTCTTGTTTAAAGGAAACATTTATTATTATCTTAGAGAATTACCTGCATGTTGGCATGTATTTTAAAATTAATCCAATCAATCATATTCTGATTCATCAATATTAATTTTCAGGCGATATTGAAAACCAACAAATGGCGACAGGAATACGGAGTGGCAAATTTAACCGAGGAGACGGAAGAAGTAAAAAAGCACATGCTCGGCAAGAAGGGGCGAGTGTTGAGGCACAGGGACATGAGCGGAAGACCTGTTGTTTACATTCCAGCACGTAATCACAATGTCAACGATCGAAATATTGACGAGCTTACTAAATTCATCGTTTACTGCTTGGTAAGAAAATATCTTTACATACCTTTCATATACGGCCCTCAAAACTAGAATGGCTTAAACACCACTTGAATAGTTCTGAACAAAATGGCTTCCAAGATTTTATGAATTTTGTTTCTTCTTTGAATGATGATGTTTTGTTGTTTGCCGTAATGCTAGTTGACATTGAATTTCTGATCGCTGTTATGCAGTATTGCATATTTCCACATGGCCTGGTCTTCGTAAACATTATATTTATTAGTACCTTATCAGCTAATACAAATATACTTCATACCTTTGACTTTAGTAATAAAACTAAAACTTTTAACACCTGACTACAATACTACTTCATAAATAAGTTTGTTATGTTAACAACCTGATTTATTCATTGGTTTATTTGCCTATTAGATTTCTCAATGTTTTAAAGTGTTCCATTTTTGAAGTGTACTAAATAAAAGCAAAGGAGGTGATTTTGACAGAAGGAAAAATAACAGTGGGGAAGAGAGATTTAAGATTTGCATTGGTCAATGCTTGAAGAAATATGTTGTGAAAATGATGTAATGATGTGATGAGAAGTATTTAAAAAACATATTTTTTATTTAATGTTCTACTCAAGTTGATCAAATAATAAATACATGCCCTATGTAAAGTAGTTTTAAGTTTTCAGAAATAGTACTTTTAAATCGTCACAGGAAAACAATATGGCTGAACATAGTTTATTTCATTAGTTTTTTAAATTTTATTTGTGGATCTAATTGAGTAGTTATCAATTTTGTAAATGTTATGTTTATCTTTCTAAATTATGTTGTTTATCTTTCTAAATTATGTTATTTTTTTTTACCAATGGAAAGTGTATAATTTTGATTTTACCACATCGTCACTTTTCGAATCCTAAAACGCAAAATAACTTTTATAAAATACTAATATCATTTAAAATCAAAGAATTCTTCTTTGAAATTAGTTCTTCAACTAAAATGCTCATTTGTTTACAGGAGGAAGGCTGTAAAAAGTGTTTTGAGGAAGTGGTTGATAACCTGTGCATTGTGTTTGATCTGGCCAACTTCAGTATGGGCTGCATGGATTATCAGATGATTAAGAACCTGATCTGGCTCCTCAGTCGCCACTATCCTGAACGGCTCGGGGTCTGCCTCATCATTAACTCCCCCACCCTATTCTCCGGCTGCTGGGCCATCATCAAAGGATGGTAAGCTAATAATATGACTAAAACAATATATCTTTTTAATCTGCAAAAAATCAAATAAGGTATTCGCAAAACAATGAAAACCAATTTTAGCCATTTAACCCGTTGTATCTCATTTTTGTAGCACTTTTTGACAAAATGAAAAATGATTGCACTGTAAATAAATACAAAAAATGATATCACTTATGACATAAGAATGTATTAAAAATATGTAGTATATTATATTCCAATTTGTTAGGTTGGTAAAGGCATATGATTATATTTTTCTCTTCTTTTCAGGCTCGATGAGAACACTTCAAGTAAAGTTTTCTTTGTGGGATCCGAGGTAGAACTGTGCAAATATTTGATACCTGACATGCTGCCTACAGATATGTAGATACTAATCATTACCTTTGTACAAACAACTTGTTGCCATGCTTTAGTTACCTCATTACATTCCTTCATATTGTGATTTTAATTAAATTTTTGGACAGTTCACGGTGTGTTGTCACACTCTATCGAAGAACTGAAACTTATTACATTAAATCAAATGAATCTATTAAAGACCTAGCTTGATGGCCCATCCAGTAGCATGCTTGCCAATGCCTTCGTATAATTATAGGATTCAGCTTGATTTATGAAACCCACTTCTAAAACAATCATTAATCCTTTGGAGCGTTAATTGTCTGAACTTGTCCAATTCAATTTCCCTTTTGAATGCGTAATTCAACTGTAGTCCATGGTCTGTTAAAAACATTACCAATGAATGCGTAAATCAACTGAAGTTGCCCAACGATTAAAACAACCTTACATTACGAATAAGCACTTTTTATATTATCCGTGTTGCACAAAGGACCAGAAAAAGGATTGAATGGACTTTTTTTGTTGAACACGTCCAAAGAATTAAAGATGTCATTTTTTTTCTTCCTCGATTACTACTTTATAAACCTACATTAAATTAGATTATTTTAACTCTACAGGTGAAAATTATGTAAAATTTCTCCGCTGTTTTGTGCAAACTAGTTAAAATATTTGTTTTGTGTTACAATCTTACTTTATTTATAATGTTTTAAACTAAGCTTTGAAAGCTATTCAATTGTTATAATTCATGCTTTTCATTTATTAATTATTAATGTGTACTTAGTACATTCCAATTGCCACTGGGATGATAACATATTATTTTGTTAGAAACTAATTTGGAACTATTCAGAAATTAAATAAACTATTTGTTTTCTGTATTTGGTTTGCAGATTTAAATGGTCTGATTTCTTGATAATTCTTAACAATGGCAAAAAATAGTGAGAATATTTTTGCTTCATGTTTTTTTATACATTTTGTTCAGTATTATTATATTGTTTATGATGTTGTAATAAATGTTTATCTATAAGGGATTTCATTATCAATGATTAACTTAAATATACTAAATGAAATGTGTTATAAACAATATCAGGGCAACCTTACCATAATTAATGAAGTTCTGATTCTAGTATATTTTTAAAATTAATTATAAATTACTAAAATCCAACCAAATTATGTACAGGCAAGGTCGTCAATTTAAAAAAATACACTGTTGAGATTTTGCAATCAGAGATTGGTGATATGTGAATAAAACTTGTATATCAACAAAAGTTAGTCTTTAAAAACTGATTTGAACGAATTGGTTTTTTTTTTCTTTACTTTATCTAAACTAAGTTTTTGAGGTTGTAGACTTTTGCCCAATTGGAGATATTTTGTTTAAATATGTTTTTTTTTTGTTCTTATTAACACACATTTGATTGAAGGTGCAGAATATTTTTGTATATTTTATTCTGGGAAGAAATTCCATATAAATTGAAGTGACTTATTATCTAATTATTAAAAAAATATTTTAAATCTGCTTCCTTGATGCTAATAAACCTTAAAGTTCAAATTTTTAAAGCAATTTTCTGTAATTTAAAGTGTACTTATTAATGGATCATTACTTTCTTAAATAATTATCAGAGGAAAATAAAGAAATCATATGTTTGCTTTATTGAGAACCATTACCTCTTAGGCCTCCCTTATTCTTAATAATTTCCTGGTAGGTATTAAAGACATTTGTATTTAAGTCTTTGCACTAGTCAATTAACCTTGATGACACCTGCAGAAGTTTATTATCTTCAACCACATATGTTTAGTAGGAAATATTTTGTTGTTTGTGTTAAATATTTAATAAGTGTGTAATAATAAAATTACAAGTTAAAAATTACTACATTTGATTATCGATTATCTGGGTAGTTCAAAAAACCCCAATTAATCTCCAGAAAATTCTTAGAAAAAAGAATTCTGAAATCAATTAAATGTCTTCAATTATGTCCGGTTACATGTTTATCCTTGAAACATTCAGTTTTACTGGTCCTTAGTAAGAATGTTAGATGATTACATTTTAGCATGTAGAACAGGCCTTCAGTATAATGTTTTTTGTAATGCTTTTCCTGGTTAAATGACCCCTGATAATCGAGTGTCTACTGTATTGCATTTACATATAATGTAGTCTTACATTATAGAATAGAGAAAACCAAGTCAATTCTTTAGTCAAATGTAACTATTAGGATCTTGATTTTCTAAAGTCTTCTCCAAATCGGATTCCACTGCTATTTACTTTTTCTATCCATATTCTTCAATGCAGTGCTGTTAATTCACTCAATGTTGTTGTTTAAACAATAATTGTTGTCGTTTGAACAATAATTGTGGTCAGTGTTCTTGAACCTAATTATATTGTCGTGATGTACATACATAAATATCTCTTAAAATAAACAATAGTAAAGGTAATCCTTTGCTCACATAAGTGTTCTATTACTGTTTTTCTATGTGCAAAATCTGTGCTACATTTCAAACAAGCTTACAATTCCTTAAAATTTGTGCAAATATCTATTTTATCACCTTTTTCTATAATAGTATCAATAATAATTAAAAGCCTTAAATAGTTATTAGACTAATTAAAATATCAAGAAAAAATGTTATGATAAAAGCATACTGCTGAGAGCTTCATTTCAACCTCTTCCTGATAGACGCCTCGTGTATGAGGAAAAGGGAGCGATTACAACAGAACTCTCGACGGCAGTACCATAATAATATTGTGAAGAGAGCAACTTTACAAAAAACTAAAGAAGGTTACGCTTTGTGGTACAAAACAGAAAATAAAATACTGTTGAAATCGTTATGCATTATTACATTTTGTGATAAATTTATTTTACACGATTCATTCAATGATAAAAGATAATGCTGGGTTTTAATTTTAAATGCACATACGTTTAAGTAATCTTAAAACTAGTAATGGTGTATTAGATTAGTTTTAAATTAATACTGTGACCATTATACTAAAAATAATAAAGTACCTCACTGGTTTCATGAAATCTGAATATTGTTTTATTCTTGCTGACAATCCTACTACATGGTCATTACTAGAATTGTAACGTACCCCTCCTTACACAAATGTGGAAGGTCCTGCAATTTTTTTCTTATACTTATTTAACCTTTTAACCGCTAAATAAATATACCTAAACAGTAGTCCTTATGCGGCACACTTTTTGTTTACGCATTTTTGGAATAATTTTATTTTTAAAATTACCCTTTTAAGAAAACAAAATCATTATATGAATTATGAACTATCCTAAAATCATCCTCCAACACCAAAGTAAACAATAAACATTCACTTGAGATAAACCCAAATTAAGATAACGCCATAATTGTGTTAATGTAAACAAACACAGTAAATTTCACCGAGACAAGGCCATCTATATGGACGCTCTATAGGATTCCCATCAAACACGGGCGCGAGATTCAAAACTCCGACGGAAGACTGTCCCCGGGCTCTGGGCTTTATTATTTTATAAGATAAACAATAAAGTAGTTGATAAATATTTTCATAGATGTCAATCCATAAATTAATATTATTATTTTTTAAACAAATTTCGCCCGAATACGGCATACATGTACTCGGAAAACAAAGTCAAAACTAGAAAATGACTTTAGTCGGCCGCCGCGTGGTGCGAACGATTTGTAGAAATGACTAAAGTCACTCACCGCGGTGAAAGAGTTAATGGAACTTTCTAGAGATATTAAATGACCTTAAAACAGTGGTGTAACGGCGGAGCTGGAAATATGTCTCCCTAAGAGAGATGTAAATGAAGAGCAATCTTCAACAAGCCGTGCCACAACCACAAGTGCATGGTTCGATTTGTTAGAATCTATTAGGAGCATGGATGACAATGACTAATGAGTAATGATAAAGCCTTACAACTTTTGAGCTTAACTCTTTTAGTACCAAATATTTTCTTAGGCTATAATTGATGAAATAACATTGGCTGAACTGCTTAACGTATTATATCCATAAACATATTTGAAAAGATTATTTCCGAGAGTTTATGAGCTATGAGTACTATGGTACCCAATTTCTATGATAAGTGTTTTTTTTAGTAAAATTATGCAAATTTGAATGTCTTTAAAAAAATTGTGACAGCTGTTTCGTGTTAAAATAATTACATCCTGCAAAAATATTATTATTAAAAAAAATTATAAATTTAAATGAGATTGTAAAAAATAAACTTAAAAATAACATGAATTATTCCACAACCTTTTCACAGCCCGCAACATCAGCTGTTAATACTGATTTTCAAGATGGCTGAGTATTTTAAAACAAAAATATATTTAACTCATGAGGTAGATAATTTATAAATTATGGCACTACCGAAATTAGCCAAGTATTATACTTTATTAAAATGAAGCATAAATAAATGACAAAAGAACTGGAGCATGTTTGGGGAGTACCTCATCCAGCAGCTGATACATATTGGCCAGCATTGACATAAAATATTTTGAAAATTAGTAATCTTGTGATGAAATATTATAGTGATTTTTTATAAGGGTGGATCGTAAATTCAATTTTAAGTACTATCGCTGAAGGGATTGGGATGGGAAAGGTTAGGAGGTTTAATAATTTCACCTACCTTGTGGCATTTTTTGTGACATCAGTACACACCCTTTTCCTTGAGGAGATGCACGACAGATGGAACGGCTATGGACGTTTTCGAACTTGAGATTGGTTCAGGCGTTGGTCGCGGCAACCAAACTTTGTAGATTTGATTTGGCTCTGGCAGCAGATTGTTTCGAACTGACGATGCTGGTTTGTTGTTCCGGCCAAGCCAAAAGGCCGGTGTGACAAAAATAAGACTGGGCAGGAATAACATGATGGGAATTTGGGAAAATCCTATGAAATAAGCCCAACTACATTATTAAAAATAAATATTAGATATTTTTTTAGATATAAAACAAAGGGTTATTTTCTATATTATTTTATTCTCACCTTCAAAGCTCACAATGAATGACAGAATAAAATGTTGACTTTGTATGACATATTTCACATTTACACTTTAATATACATAATTAAATAATTAACATAAAATTAGTTCATATGGGTAATAAATACATTAACACAAGATAGGAGTATTAAACAATAATCATTATTATTGGAACAAATGATAGAGAATGGTTGAATAAACCAAATAATTATTTAATTGCAAATCCATTTGGCCGTGGAGGTACATCATTCACTTTCAGATCCTTAACCTCAGTTAAGTCAAATCACAAAATGGAAAATGTTTCGATATTGGGAGTCAGTAGACAAAAAGATTCAAATAAAAAATAATACTTGATTAACGGGATATTAAACGACATCTGGTAATGGTACACAATATAATGGTATCAGAGAGTTCTGCAATATTCATCCAGAAATTAGTGCCAGTGTGATTTATGTACATATGTCGAAAGTCTCTTTTATGAATACATGTGTTTTATGAATGGAGAGAATATAACTTTTTTTCTGTTTACATCAAAATTGGCAGTTAATAAAAATATGTAAAAGAAATTATACAATTATGTACATCATAATTTGAGTTTAGGTTATATGTATTAGTTCCAAGTGATAGAGGAATGGTATGAACATTACTAACTAAATCACATGCGATCATTGAAGCATTCACTAGAATTAGATTGATTACAGAATTATAGAAATATATTCCAGGCCAATTCCACCACTTCTGTTATAAGATTACAAAATGCTAGTCAAAAGTAAAAAAGAGTTAAAACCATTGGTCTTTCATATTTCATTCAGTTCATACAAAACATCGCTCGTTAATGTATTGTAAGCGCTAACCTAACACACATGACATGATGTGACTACACAAGCTGCTGAACACGGAACTTACGGTTATGCTCAGAGACTACTCCTCGTATAAAACTGCATTTTCCACTGAAAATACCTTATAAATGCACCAATCTGGAAAATTCTCTAAACACCATTTAACACTATCAATAAATACATTATTACAAATGAAAGGAGACTAACATATTATTCTCGGCTGAATGTATGTTCTATAGTATTGAAATACAAAATATATGACATATTTAATCAATGATAATACATACTTGCCTATGACTATGCAATTCCAAATTCTACCTACTTAAATATGCATTCAGGAATAAAAAGAAATAGGTTATTGATCATTATACTTAACTCAGTATATTCGTAAATAGATTAGGGTTTCAGCGCAGGTTATGTATGTTGATAGACCAACTATCTGAGATGAGTATTTTCAAACTGAAGAAGTACATTATTTACGTTTACAACTCGCTTTTTCACAAGTATAAAATATCATTGTAAAGCTGCCGTGATGCGATTTTTCACACTAACAGCTATATTTATAAAACAATTATTATTATTATTTTTCTTCTTCGTACCGATTTTGTTCGCACTATGTGTCGAGTCAGGAGTTGAATGTCGAGAGATTTCTCTAGCTGTGGAAAAATTAACTTAGCAGCAATGCAGTTCTGGAATACAGTTCCTGTGCATCCAAATTCTGCTGCCCAACCTTTTCACAATATAAAAAAAAAGATTATTACATATTAGAAGTTAGATGATTTTTCTTAAAAGGCATAAGATTCTTCTTTACATTCAGTTAATTAAAATGATGTGATGATTTTATGAAAAAGGGTTAGTGTTTCATACATTTATCAAATTACGCAGGACATTTTATATAGAACACATATAATATTTAACTATATGGCCTTACATGTCACATACAAGACTGGATCAGCCCTTTATTTTATTACCCTGTGAATAACCTTACACATAGACAACCTTCCATACATTATGTATCTTTTCCAAACTTCATCCAAGTGATAATATGAGTGAATAAGGGGAGTGATGAACATTAAATAGGACATTATTACTAATACTTCTCTGCAATATAATATTGTGGAAGCAGAAATTGGTAACATTATGCAACCTGAATAAAAGCAGTACATACAATGATTTCAAAAATAAAAATAAATATTTCGGAAAAACATTGTTTATGGTAATAAAGTATTTAGTTTACGGTATGTTCTGCAGTTTTCACAGCCATTCATATTGGTGATGTTTTCAGAGTTTTCAAGCCATACAGTGGAATTGGGAATTTCATGGTTAACTACGCAAACATCAGAGCAAAAAGCTAATAAATATTTTCTACTGAATGTTCGGACTCTTACTGCTCTTGGTTATTGTCACAAAATAGATTCTTTTCATTTCTCTCTTTCAACTCCGTCCCGTGCCGTCTGGCCTCATATATATTATCATTGCTATGTTTTAATTCTGATTTGCATAACACCTACGTATGTTATGAGACTAAGTAGAAGTCAAGGTCGATAAAACTAATTCATTGACTTTAGGATGAATGCTTTCGGATCAAAATAAACTAAATTATTCGATGTCATTACAAGCATTACTTCCTGAATTAAAATATATACCAAAAGAATAATCGTCTTACATTTAACGTTAATCACATTATCACCATTTCGCTTGATAAAAATAATCATAGTATTCTAAACACCCTACATGCTAAAAAATCTACTATATACATTTATTTATTGTTTATTTTATTATGACAATTTCCTTTACATGATACAAAAAAAAATATACGGTAATAATTTCAAGATTTCATAAATTAATCAGTTCGAGGATACGCTAGTGAAACCGTTACATGATGATTATTGGAAATCCTTAAATATTTTAATCAGTTGAATATTTAAGGAATACTTTAGCTTAATAATAGACCGACGTTAGGATTAATAATGTAGTTAGAATGTGATGTTGAAGCCATATTAATAAAATATATCCACATGTAAAGCTACCGTATATATTATTTCAATAGAACCCTATATATTCCACAAGTATCATCCTACTTCGCCGAAGTAGTTATGTACATCATTTCTTTTTGGCATTCTCCGCAATTATCTTACAAATATCTAGTAGCCACGGCGGCTGCCTGGAGGCGTTGGAAGGGGGCACTTCGGGCTCCAGGGGGGGCCGGGAGGCCTTCTTGGCCCTGGGCAGCGTGTTTCTGGGGGGGGACTGCTGCTTCCGGGGGGCGCGCACCTTGCTGCCGGCGGGGCCCGAACCCTCGCTGTCCCGCTCCACCAGGCAGTGCGTGACTAGTTCCTTCAGTAAGACTGACTCGTTGGAATACTGGGTGAGGAGTCGGATCAACGTCTCCCTGTGACCTCTGGACAGGGTATCCAGGGATTGGCCGCTCTCCTTGTACTGGGCGGTCGGGTTGGGTGGTGATGTGTTGAGAGAGTGGCTCTCCTCCTTGAGCTTGTTGAGTGGGGTGGTGCTGGTGGTGGTGGAATTGAGCTGCTGCTTCTTGACTGGGGCCAGGTTAGGTGACTGAGTTTCCTCCTCCCACGGGGGGGGCTGGCTGTGGAGGGGGGGGGGATGGATGGGGTGAGTGGGGTGGGCGGAAGGGGCGGTGGAGGAGCATGATGCCAGTCAGTCGGCGAGCAGTCCTTGGGAAACAGCCAGCAGTTGATCCTTGAGCACCCTGAACGATGGTCTCTCTTCGGGGTTATGTGACCAGCACTTCCTCATTATCTATAAACACATTGCAAACATTGTATGCAGTTGTACAAAGACTATAGGGATTAAATGTTGCATTTCTTTTATTTGATGTTTTTATAAGAAATCCTAAAATATACACTAAATATGAACATGAATATTACCTCATAAACTTCTTTAAAACAGGCTTTAGGCTTCTCAAGGACTATTCCCCGCTGCACACGATCCACCACTTCAGTGTTCTTTAGTCTTCCATAAGGCATTTTACCACATGTAAATACTTCCCACATTAGTACACCTGTAGAAAAGAAAAATAATAATAATCATAAAAGTTATATGTTATTGTGATAAAAAATCAATTTTGAAATGTAAATGGCTTGTAGTTCCACAGCAACTAATGATGAAACAAGAAATCATAAAGATGATCAAGTATTGAAGAGTGTGGAACTAAATTGAAACGCTCGTTATGTCACTCTTATCTTAATAAAATATTATATATTTAAATAAATTTTCAAAACATATTCCGCACAAACCGTAAGAACTTTTTCTATGCAATTGGTATTGCCAGAATATACAGTTTTTATTCACTGGTAATATTTTTCAATGAAGTTTGAGTTTAGTGTTCTAACTTTGAACGGAAAATGCTTTAAAAAATTAGCTTTGTCTGTTATTGTTTATGTTTTCCTGTAAGATGTTGATAGAATGCTAAGTATTACAATTATTGTATTTTAGGAAACTCACCATAAGCCCAAATATCCGATTTGGAGGAGAACCTCGTATAGTTGAGCACTTCCGGAGGCGCCCATTTTATAGGAAACTTGGTTCCCCCCGAACTCGTGTACTGATCGTCCAGGACATATCTGGCCAGACCGAAATCAGCCACCTTCACCACATTCTCCCAGCCCACCAGGCAGTTCCGGGCGGCCAAGTCTCGATGGATGTAATTGTGCCTTTCCAAATATGCCATCCCTTTGCATACCTGAACACAAAATTATAAGATTCTTTAATAATGTTGATTACAAAGAGATAGGGTAGGTATTTGCTTGGTAGGTTTTCGTCAATATATATTTGAAGTTGTTCCATTTTAGAAGTGTACTAAACAATAGCAAAATAATTGATTTTGACAAATGGAAAATTTGAGGGAAAACAAACAAACAAGAGAAAAAATATAGGAAAAAAGTGGGGTTATATAGGTGTAAGCTTAGAGTATATAGAGTGGTATCAATCCAAGGCAGTGTAGTCAGTTTTTGATGATTTTTACCTGAATCGGCGGACCTGGGCGTGGCTAAGACTAAGGCTAGGGTATTTATACATCCATTCATATCACATATCGACATAATGTTTTTGTTTATTCGTATAACCACTTTTTCACAGTATTAATATCAACAAAAATATGGCATCTAACCTGAAAAACCGTTTAGTTGTGTCATGTTTAGTGGCATAATAAAAAATGTGGGCGGAGTCCCGTGGTGACCAAGGAGCCGAAGATCATTGTGGCAGTACATAGAAGAGGAGTATTATATTTGTTGTCTCTCTCTCTCTCATGGTGTACGACGTAAAAACCCGGAGAAAGTGATTTATCGCAAGTTTGTATCGGTTGGGTAAAAATAACTAGCTCTCTTTCCATACATTGTTTCTCCAAAGGTGTAAGATTGCTTGGAAGTCAGAATGTTGTAGAAATGAAGTAATAAGTGTAATTTTAGGATAATAAACAGGAGAGGTAGAAAATATGTGGATTTAAAATGTAGCAATATATGGGTTGGTAAATTTGATTGGTTTGAAGTCAGCATTTTTACTATAAATTTATGTGCGATTATGCATGATTCTCAAATATGTATGTGCAATTGAAATAAATATTAAAAATTACATAACAGTGACAATGTAGCCAATGTAACATCCACGTAATAAGCCATTGGGATTGTCATGTAGCAACATGTAAAATTAAAGTTATTGGATGGGAGAGAAAGGAAAGAATGACGGTTTTGTTATCCCCTTTTCGCATTCACCTCGAACAACACAGTGTGACAGTTTGAACTAGTAGGTGCCTGTTCACTCTCCAGCGAGATCTGCGCATCGTTCTTGTTGTCATTTAGTTTCGTTTCAAGAAACAACAAATATGGAAAGATAGGGAGTTGGGTTGGGTTTCCGTTGGGTTTCCTTGCAGATTAAACGATAGAACTCGCTAATTTATTTTCTAAACTAACTAACCAAATGCCTGTTTCTTTATTACTATTTACTGAAAATTTTGACACTTCTAATATGTGAGAACTATCAAATTTTTCAGTTAATGCACATTAAATACCTCTATAGACCTCTTAGGCCCCAAGATAGCTTAGTCAAGATTTGGAAAATTAATAACTGTATCATTGAAATTACAAGATTACATTTTAGATCAAACAGCATACAAGCTTCTTCTGAATATGTAAGTATGTTGTATAGTGTTCTAGCTGAAATGAATATGTAAAACCATGCAATAACACAGCTGTCAACCTAAATTAGTATTGTAGGCTATAGGTTGATCCATTTTTAGATTTATAAAAAAACGAAGGTAAAAGTTTAAGTACCTGTATGCACATATCAAGGAGCATTCCAACATTCCCCGAGAGGGTGTTCTCATGCCGCCGGAGGTAGTTGAGCAAGGAGCCGTGTTTCATGTATTCGGTGACTATAAAAATAGGTCGGTGCTTGCTACAAACCCCATACAGCTGCACCAAGTTCTGGTGTTGAAGCTTGCTGGAAAAATCACCATGCAACGGATGAGTAGGGAACAAATATGAAAGGAATCACTTTTGATCAAGCATATATTTCCTCTAGTATTGGATTGTTAGACATGCCAAACAAAGCTCAAATCGTACAGTAATGATAACTCTTTGGAAATTACTAGCTTTGTGGTGGAACAATGTTAAATGAAACACTTTGAATACATCACATTACAGGGCAGATAAAAACCATTTAAAAAATGATTATAAAATAAAGTGATGTAGAAAGCTACAGTGCTTAATTTAATTGTTAATCAACCAAAGCATATGCAATTATTGAATAATTCAAAAGTAATTGTATGTTTTACTAAGGCCTAGTCGTTTGAAACTGTAAATTTTTAACAGTTCCGTTAACTGATGATTCTCAACCCATCAGCGTTTGAATAATTGTTGATTACCGCTATGCTTGATGGCTTAATCAACAATTTGACAACCCAACTAACAATGTTGTAAAACGGCTGATGGAAGAGAATCTGCAGTTGACAGGGACCGTTCAAACGTAAAAAAAAAACAAAATGGTGCTGAGTGCCAATTTGTGACAATGTCAAATGTGTTTGGAGTTCAAATACAAGGACCTAGTTAATATAAAATCTTAATTATTTAATCATATACTTCAGTAAAAAAAAAACAATACAATTCAAATTTATTTTAGTTCCAAAAAAAATGTGCCAATTAAAAAAAATGTCCCTCATGTATTGACAATAAGAAAAATACATAACATAGTTTAGAAAAGTCTGGATTGATATGTGATTGAGTGAGTGTTTTATACTTACGTCATGACCTTGGCTTCCTCGATGAAGTCATCTTCGGACATGGTGCCCTCCTTCATCATCTTGACGGCTGTGTCCATGCAACCTCTCCAGCGCCCTCACGGTACCACCCCAAACTGGCCGGAACCCAACTCTTCGTGGAGAACCAGCTCTGAGGGGTCGATTTCCCATTTATCTGGAATCACAAATTTCAATAATTTTTATAGTGATACGATATAAGCCTGTGCATTGCGTTCCTGAAAGTATCTCTCACACGTGTGGCACTGGAAGCACTGATAATTTGCATATAACAGTATTTGCATAGCAGTCTATAGGCTAAGTATTATAAGGATAGGACGATTAATGTATTATATTTCTATCATGAATATACATAGTAAAATCGTTTTGTGAGAAATGTTAGAAGTTAAATTTTTTTTTTATTATTGCTTTATAACGCTACATACAAGTTATTGAAATAAAGACAAAAATTGCATTGTGTACAGCATATTAAAATACATAACACCAAATAGATGGAAACTATGAAATACTATAAACTATAAGTTACTGGAAAATTTGAGTTTTGGTTTTACTGTATTTTCTAATCATTTGCAATCTCCCTTTCCCTGAATGAACGTGTTCAGGTTTTCAGGTATGACTAACACAAGATTTATCTGTATATCTATTGTATTTCGGCGCCTTTTAAACTTCCTCCCACTTCCAGATTATCGTGGCCATACATCATAAACACTATGACTGATATTTTTGCAAAACTGACTTATTCTATAATACAAAACAAAATGGAATCAGTTAGTTTTAATAGTATAAGACAGGTTTGCAGCTATGTAATAAATAGATTTTGCAATATCGTTTTGCACAAATGCTGTGAGGAAATATTGTGTAGAAATAAACATATTTAGAAAAATAATGCATTCACAGATAACGTTTTTGGTAAAAAGTATAATTTGTAGCGCTTAAGTAAATGCAACACAATAAATCAACGTATTATTACCGTGACTAAGGCCGGCGGTGGCAGGGGCGGGCCTGTCGCAGGGGGAGGTCTTGAGGCGCGAGCAGAGCCCCCCGCTGTTGTGACGGTGGTAGTTGACCAGGTCCGCCACAGAACCGCAGCAGTGCTTGTCTGACAGGTAGAACTCCCCACGAGGGTTGGTCTTTATGTGGTAGTGCTTGGAGTGGGGGTGGGGACTGGAATGTTACATTATAAGTCATACTGTCAATATAGCCTAGAATCATAAATCCTTTTCTAAACGCAGAGGGAGCGGGTTTTTGATATGGTCTGCATAAATGAAAGAAAAATTATGTAGTGGAAAATAATTCAAAACTTTGTAAATATTTGGTTCATTAAATGTCCAATTTGCTTTGCTAAATTCGACAATGTATGGAATTTTATCAATCCAAGGGGACATTTGAAACACTAAGGCAAACAGGTTGTACTTCCAAATGGGAATGCCTTATTTCAACACACAAATATTTTTGCCTCTTTTAGTGTATGGTCCAATACCAATTTTAGCACATAGTTGCATCGTTCTATTCGCGCACTGGAGACTGGGTATCAATGGGGTTAGATGAATCTTTGTCAAATTACTGAACTTGTCTAACTAATAAATGTCTGATTAGTGAGCTTGTACTGTAATAATTTTTACATATCGTACAAATAATACTTACACTTTAGTGAACAGAGAAAGTGTATACATTCCCTTGGTGGAGGAGTTTCTGACTACGAAGCATCCTTCCTTGTCTTCTTGTTTCAGACACGATTCTGCCCTTTGTCTCGACATATCACCTACGTACCATCTGGAAGAGAAATAATAATATTATTATTTATAATAATCCACCCTTAAAATGAACAAGGGTTCGGTAATGAACCTGCAGCGTCATCATTGAGATAGGAATATAGAAGTGACAACCACCTACGTGTCGATGCAAGAGAGCTTTTTGAATCCAGAAACAAGATCCAATCTAATCCAAATGCAAACAAGTAAGCAGTGATAACATCAGAACTTTTATTGCTTTATTTTCTGTTCAAGAGAATCTATTTTGTATTATTTCCATCTATTATCATATGGTACACTGGTAATTGGCTAGTTATTAATTAGTTCAAAAGATAACATATGATTTATGGTTTTAAAGTTTATTTTGTAGAACTCCATTTTAATTTTTAGGTTTTTAATCTTATTTAAACAATAATATTTTTTTTCTTTTTAAAACAATTTAAAATTAAAAAACCTAAAAAAAAAAAAAGATAAAATATGAATTTATAAATAGTACACAATTCCACTTACTCATATTTTTGTAATCCTAATAATTCCTTTTCTTTCACATAATTGCTTGGAATGTACCCCACCAATCTGAAATCGAAAACATTAAAATAATAGTTCTTGAGAGTCATCTAAAACTTCATATTCCAAACCCTAAAAAGAAGAAAAACACATTGGTTATCACAAACATTTTATCTCAAAACATTCAAATCCCACGGGAAAAACACAACAAAATATATAATGCAATAAAAACTAACAATTATGCAATTATTCTCATAAATCAATACGGTGCAGGAATTAACTGACCACATAATAACAGAATACCACAAATAATAGAAATTCAAATTACAGCAAGATGCTAAAAAAAGTTTTGGATTAATCATTAGATAGATACTCTCGTATAATGCTAATTATGACTTTGGCTAAGGATCCGTATTGACGGGCAGTTAATAATATATTCCTTGTAGTATGACTGTAAACAGCACAATAAATTAAAGATATAAGGTGACCACGCACAGGAGCTGCTCTAACCAGATCTAACATTAAAAAAATGAGTAATATAAAAACACAATATGTAAGAGCAATAGCTACCATCATAGTTGTATTTTAGCTGTAACCACCCAGTCAAATTGAATAATAATATTAATAATGGTTTTAAAAAAACATTGATAATTGAATATTAGAGACAAGAGTTATTTTGTTTCAGTGTGTGATTTTAAAAATATATTATACCTTATCGAGTGATAGATCACCCCCTTCAATGGCTTTGAAGGGGTAAAGTACTACCACCACCTTGGCCACCCGGACAGCAGCTGGCTTATCCTGAAAAACAAAAGCAAAACAACAAAAAATAATTTATGCTACAAGAAAATCATTTCAACATCATTGGGGCAATTTTCTATAAAATTCTGGGAGAACCAACTCATAGAAGATTAGCTTTAATGCGCTATTTGAGCAAGCATAATAATTATTGCATCGCAGTACGCGAGTTCTGAGTAAAAATTACTCAAGTTATTTGAGTGATAAGTAAATGAGTTTGTAAGTAATCTGAATTATATATGATTGCATTAAAAGTAATAATTGAGATAGGGTGATTTTATGGGTAGATGGCTTGAACTTGAAATGCTTTGAATGGAGAATTTGTAACAATTGAATTGAGTAATTTAATTAAAAATGCAAAGGATTTGAGTATTGGCAGGTTAGGGATCCTATAGCAGTCATCCTGGAAGAGGTGCACCACAGCAAACTATAGAGGAAACTACCTTTACCTTGGAGGAGGGGGTTCCGGGTGCCGCTCCACCCGGCATCATGGGGCTGGACGGGGCGCCTAAAACAAATGAAAAATAAATTAGTCAAGCAGTCATTTTTTTCGGAAAATTTATACATATATACGAAGCCTGCTAAATAGGATTTAGATACAAAACTTTTTAGTTAATCATTATAAAGTTAAAGATTGTATGGTTTGGTGTACATTAGATAGAAATATAAGACTTGGGTAAACATGAAAAATATGTACACATGAAAAAACACAAGATTCAATATCAGTGGTATAATATGTTTGGTAAATCTTTTTTTTTGCATAGATTTCAGTTTATTATCTTTTCAATATTGGTAATATCTATTCAATATCAATATTTTTTTTAAATCATTTCTTCTAATAAATGAGAAACATGTGTTTTTTAATGTTCAAATAGTTAGTACAGAGGTTTTCTTACTTGTAAATTTATGTCATTCTTTGTAAAGTTGGATGGAATTTTTCATATTTGATAGTACACCACTGATTTTTGAAAGATATCCCTCTATTAGAAAAAAATCTACATCACAATGAATACATAAAATTTAACTGTTACCTTTATGAAATTGTAAAGTCGGTTTCATGCTGAGTTTTCTACGAACATTAATAATTCGTGAGAGTATTTTGGCAAGCTTTATTTTATCCAATCAAAGGAAAAAACGTCCAGAAGAGTTGAATTGCTTCTGTTCTACTGGAGAAGGAGGTTGAAACTGAGTGTGAATCACAAAATACTATTATCACTATCAGTGATGTGTTAATTTCCTGTGTTATTGATAAGAAGATCACTTTCATGTAAATGTCATAATTATAAAAACATTAATGCTCTGAACGTGTGTGCAAACAATGCTAATGTATACTTTATCCAAGTGTCACAATCAAAATTAGTATGAATTTGATAAAAAAAATATGCTTTTTTTAATGTAAATACCGCACAAGAGTCCACAACTGTCTGGAGTCAGTTGGACTATGATATCCCCAATTGGGATAGATTATGAGACTGAAGGGAATGTGGAATAGAAACAGATAAGGAAAAGGGAAGGTTGGGAAGTACCTGGCTATTCAGATCTGGTCACCAAACATAACTTAAGTCATATCAAACAACGTTTCGATTCTGAATGGTGGTCTTTCATCAGAGAATTTACCACTCTGGTGCGCGCCGCAAATAAACCTGTTATTTTATTTAAACAATATGTGAAGTAGCAAATGTAAGTTAAATTTATTTGCGTAAACCGACCCACGAACCCGCGATCTCTGGATTCGTAGCTGGGGATATTAACCGCTCGGCTACGAAGGTGTTCGACAAATGTTCACAATTGATTGTCACCGACATACATGTATGTGTGTCTATGTGAGTACCGCTGACAGCTCCGTCGTAACCTCATCCTCTTTCCCATAAAAGGTACACTTCACAGAAAGAGAGGTCACAGCGGCAGCACGATATCAATCCGTAACTAAAGGTGGGCGAAAACTCCGACTTTCAATAAAATATTTGGGCACAATATGGCCATTTATATAAACGATCGTGTGGGTTGTCCAAAACGCGCGCCTTCCACTGTCGTCTAGTCGAATAAATCGAGAAGAGATTATTCTACGATCTCTTCCTCGCCTAGTATTATTATTCTGAGAGATGTGCGTCGTTTTGATATCGCCATTGGGATTGTCGACGCAAATCTGTACGTGTTTACGCAAAACCCGTTGCTAATGGGTAAACTGTTCTCGGATTTGTTTTTGTTTACAAGCATAGTCGAAAATACCTCCTTCACGAAAATCAATAATAATGGTATTTGAATCAAAGCACGTTTACGAATTAAAAATTAAATAGTTTTCTACTCCTGAGCTAGATGTCATGATTAATTTATAATAATATATCCACCAGTTGTTAAAAAAACCCGCGAAAAATCAAGGGATGTAGCTTGAATTCCCAAGAAAAAATATTAGTTGTTTTGACCGGTCGGTAGCTGAGTGAACAAACGCCTCGGATTCCCACCTGGGCGTCGTGGGTTCAATTCCTCTGCTGGATAAGTCCTCCATCATTGCACAAGCAACATTTATTACGATGGTAGTAGTGGGAGTTTCTTGAAATATTGTCAGGTTATTCGTAACTTGGGAACGTTTGTCTTGCATTAAAAAAAAATAGTAAAAAAATCTACCCGTTTAAAAATAAAGAATAATGTATTTTAAAATACATTATAGGTAGGTACTTTACTAGGTACGTGGGGATTTGTAAAGATTCTTTTTTAATACGATAATTTTTTTCAATACATTTGTCAGTTCTAATTTTGTGTGAACGTGTGTGTTGTGTGTGTACGCACATACGCACGTACGTACTGAGAAAATACATTTTTTATAGTTAATGCTTAAATAATATATCAGGCGTTAACCTTTAACTGGTATACATGGGTCAAAAAAGACCCAAACTAACCTTTGATCTATCATAACTGAATAGACGTTCGATATTTCTCACAGAACCCTCCAACATAAGCTAACGCGCGTCAGGTGTCAATGGAAATGAGAAATGTGTGAGTCACGAGTACGCCAGTTTTTTTCTCGGGTCTTTTTTGACCCATGATTACTTTAAGCATAGATAACCTCAATATAGAACTAATAATTCTTATACATTTATTTAAAAAAAGATGTATATTAACAATTGTGATTAATGCAAATAAGAAGGAAACCCTGCGTGTTAAACGCAATAGTCACTTATTTAAAACAATACTGGCCGATATATCATTACAGCGACAATCATTGCCATCTCAGGTAAAAACATATGATAATAATAATAACAGTGAACTTATATAGCGCAGTTTTGTGATATTTCACCTCAAGTGCGCTTCACACTAAATTAATCATGCTAGTAAGATTAACTAACAAGGAGAAAATAATATGTATACAAATTAAAACTAACTAAAATCATGATCGTTATCATAAATCATGAGAGAAAAAGGTTCAGATATGGGTATAACAGTGCATGTGTACATCAACAGATTAAAAAAAACAATTTACCAGAAGCTAAGGGTATATAAATTCAGATGAAACATTTACATTTATATAGACATATTTGTCAAATCAAAGAAAAGGAAATAAGATTGAAGACAGTTAATATGTTGGTAATTAACAACATAATGTCTAATACCTACACAAATACTCGGGTTGTAAGTAGATTGAAAACTAGTCAACTGGAACGGAGTAATTTAATCATATTAGAACCTATCGCAAACTATGAATATAAATAATAAATCATATTGTTATTTTAAGTTTCAAATATATATACATCTCATTTCATACGACCCACTTGGCTGAATAAAATTCAAAATGTTCGCGGTAATTCTGATATGAAAACCCTTTCTGAATTTTTGATTTTTTTTGTTGATGATTGAGGGTATGGACGCCATGTCCTTAATTTAAATGAATTGCCAAGCAGTGCCTATTTTTAAATTTCTCACCAAAACGTATAGTTCCAGGGAGTTTTTTTTTAATCAAAATTTGAAGATTCGCTCTCACGAAATTTCCCGGGAACCGATATACTTCAACATATCAGCAATTGTTTTTTTTTTTTTTAACAAAGCTTTTCTCTTCAAAAAATTTCAGGTTAACGCAGTAATTTTCAGCCCACAACGTAATTTCCATCATGAGCTATGGAGCTTGAAAAAATCCATAGAATGTTTTTAAAAAGACAAGGCGCCATATTACTGTTTGTTTCAAATGTAAGAAAAAATAATGTTGGAACTTGCGCCACTTCGGGTGCGTGCTATTAGTTTGATATAAAATAATAAGCCTCTCACGAAATATTACGGAGCTTATTGGAATTACCAATAATTTGCGTAGATAATAATAGAGACGGTTTAAAATTAAATGTTTAGGTGGGTTTGCAAAATGTTTTCGAGTTAGTTTGTTTGAAACCATTGATCAAAGTTGCGAGAAACGAAATATTATTTGTTTTGACGCGTATATGCCCACGAATGTGTTTCGAATGAATTCTTTGAAAGGGGTAACTTATCACTCTCACTTTGATTCCCTGTAGCGAAATAAACCAGTTAATTTCATTATCAACGGCGTTATTTACTTTTCACGTAAAGTAGCGAAAACAAAATTTAAAAAAAAAACAGGATTGTTGATTGGTGAGCGCCTGCGGCGGTTCTCAGTACAAAACCGAAATAACAAGTTGCAAAAACATAGAGGTCAAACACAATGAAACACACTATAATAAAAATAATTAATAGGTACTGATCATATTTTGAATAAAACTTTTTTTTAAGATTACGGATGCTGCAAATCTAAAATGCCTAGCAACTACTATCAGGGGTATGCGATTGCCGGCGTTAAATCGACAGTAATCGTTCACAGATTATATTCATACTCGGAGGTTACAACTAACAACCCTTATTATAAGTAGCCTGTGGTAACTAGATAAATTCTATAATATTTATTTATTTATAAATTAACGGACTAAAGTCCAATTACAAAAAATACATATAAAACACGAAATGGAAAAAAGAGCAACACAGAAGGAATAGCATATACATAATAATAAATGAAGCGATGACAAATATAAGGCAAAATAAACATAAGAGAGAACACTCAAGCCATGGTCTAGTCAAAGTTTTGGTAGAGTCGTAAAGAATGACAAAAATCATTTAGACTGCTACCAAAAATTTCAAGACCATGGCTTGAGATGACAAGTCTTGACATTCTGGACATTGGAGAATTATACCCATAATTAGTATTGTGATTATTGAGGAACAGCAATTTATTGTTTCTGAGTCTACGGCAAGGAATGTTGAACTGGATAAGTTGCAACAGAGAAGGTGAGTCAATAAAACAATTAATAATTTTGTTTAATATTACATACGTTCTGTTTATACTCTTGTGTAAAATTACATCGTCACCGTATTTTTATATTTTGCATTCTTAACAGATTATCTCATAAATCTGGGATCCTTTCGGAGTCTGTAAATATGTAATTACCTACCAGTTTTTATTTTACTTATTTTATTACGCTTTTTTATCGTTATGATTTATTTTTGAAAAAGCTTTTTCTAGCTTGGTTATGCCCCCTTGAGGTGATCACACTAACAACGATATAAAAAGTAGCAATTATTATTTGTTTCAAATATAAGTTGTTTTTTTATTATTGTGTTACATCTAATAGACAGACCTTTGAACGTTCATAAACATTTTCAATTGAAGTTTAATACAAAGGTGTATGAGTATATCTCGCATATGTACAACTATGTATGCAGATGCGTGGGGAAAAAATAGCATTACACCTACAGTAAAATAATACTTAACTACAAAAATGAGTAGGTTCCCGTTTAAATGATACGAAAACTTAAAACAATCTGACGCACTAACCATAGTCACCTAAAACAGAGTTTCAGCTGCCCAGAGTCAGTGGGACTATATCTTCCTTACTTCGGGGAAGGTAATGAAAAGGTGTGGAGAGGAATAAAATGGGGAAGGGGAAGGTCTGGAAGTACTCGAATCAAACCTTGTTACTAAATATAGTTATTATATGAGTCGTATAGTATCAAAGGTAGAACTATCCAGAATACCAATTTAGAATTCTCCATTATTCAAATATTTATATTGAATTAAACGCAAAGATTGCATTTACGCTATTTAAAAATTTCGAATTGTGATTCAGATATACAAATAACGTTAAAAAATCTCAACATTAAATAATTCCTAAAAACACATAAAACTGTTTCCATTACTATTTCAATATGATCAATACTTCTGGATAGTTCTGCCTTTGATACTATAAGACTCATATCTGAGTGATCTGGTTTACCCGAAACCGGTCGACAGTTTAAATAAATATAACGATATAAAACCGAATATCGCTTTAGTTTTTTCATTTAATAAAACACGTGAAAGTTACTGGGACTACAAATTAAGACGTTACGTTAGATTGTTAGAGTTCGAAAAACACTCCCACAAAACGAGTAGAACATAATGATTGCTCGCTGATTTCATCCAAATGTAAAATATCGTCACGCGACAATATCATTTGGGATGGCTAGAATCACGATCTATAAAACTGCATTCTGAAATAGTTTAAACATTTTTCGTGCGGTGAAACGTTTTTTATTACAAGTAAAAAGCGTGTTTTTTTAAAATGAATATTAAAGTTTAAAAAATTGGTTTCTGACCTCAAACTAAGTGACGGGTCATTCCAAGAATGTGGACCCAGGGCGTTGAAAGCTATGTCCCAACATAGAGGTATAATAAACTGTATAAAACGTCTAATGAATTTATGTATCCTTAAAAGGTTTGATGTCCAACAGTGTTCAGAAGGTACATAATTGTTTGTTTTTCAGATACGATATTTTACGTTAATAATTAATACAAGAATTATTCTTGACACAACTATCGAGTGTGAGCCAATGCAAATAATTGGTTATTTTACGACATTTTCCCCTCTCCTGATCAATTTAAAATGTGACATCTGACCCTTGATTACTAATGTACAGATCCGAAGAAAAAAGATCGATGCGAACATAGGTCTACAATATAATATGTAAGTAATCTTACAAATCATCATCATTTTATTAGTGCAGAATAACAATAACAATTCCATCCATCCTCTGTCAGCGTTGTGTCATTCTACTTTACTTCGTCTCCCACAGCTAACTAACTAGCGGGGTTTCATGTTTCACGGCGGTATTCACCAAGGCTGAACGCTTTTATCCTTTTAAGCCATGCACAGTGCACACTGGAACACTAGAATGTGCAGGTGAATAGATATTTGCAGAACGAGCACAGGTAGGCTGCTAATTGATGATTGTTGTTGCACACGAGCGTTGAGACAGGTGCAGAGAGATGCTGCCAAAAACATATATATCGCCGAAATCTGAATGTGTGAAACAGAAAATAACTCTCGAACGGTGAATTCAATTAAAGTAGTGCAAAATTTTCACAGGTGTTTCTGCTGTAATTTCTAAGCCAACGCAACTATTTTCACCTCGCAAAATCCTTTCCATAATGAACTGAGTTTAATTAACTATAATAAAATAAGAAGAAACGCAGTTTTCTTATCTAATATAATTTGCAATAAATTTATAAAAAGAGTTCTGAAATTCGGGTCAATCTGGGTAGTAACTAGTTGTACTTATATCGTAAAAAAAAGAAAATAACGATTTCGACGAAGTATTAAAAAAAAATTGTTAAAAAGTCCAAACCAGTTAATATTATTTATAGCAAAAGGAAAAAACCGATGAATCCTTTTACCAAGGATAACCACCAGAATTACTGCTTTAAAAGTCAATTTAAAAGTAATTATTACTAATAACCGATTCATTATTATTGATACCTGATAAGTAGATTCGTATTACGCTTTTTTATCGAATAAGTTGATTCGTCAAGAATAATAAATTTTAATTTGAAAACCTTTATTAAATAGAATGGACCAAGGCCACTTGTGGAAGTGCACGATAGTAAAACCTAGAGATGATTTATTGAAGTATTAATTTCCAGATTATTGTTGATAAAAAACGATGAAAATATGACATTGGCGACTAATTGAAGTACATAAAAGTAAACAAAGTAAAATGGGTTAGTTGGTCGCAGGCGATGAGCTTAGAAGAGCAAATGAATAAAATACAACAATAATTACAAAGCAAGAGTTAATTGATATGACGCAAGCGTTCGCGTTTCTTCCGAGATAATACATATTTTTCCTTTTGTGATCATTAAGGTAGTACAAACTATTAAAGTAACGTGACTTAATAGCTACTTGAGCCATCACACAAAAGTCGTTAAGTAACTTGTAATCATTTGAATGGACCGCAATTAGTCGAGACGCTTTAAAGCTTCGAAGAAAAAAAAAACAATATAATAATAATAAAAGTAATATAATTACCTACCCACACAGGTGTGCCATTTAAAGTTACACGTTTATTTCATAACTAAATAATCACAATAATAATAGATCCACTAGTTAAATCCCGGGATGTAACTTGACTTACCATTTCAAATATTGAATAATGTCTGCTAAAATAAATTACAAGTGAGTACTTTATTAGGTAGAGATTTGAAAAGATTATTTAAAAAAAATGATAATTTCAATTAACATCAGTTCCAATTTTGAAAAGGTCACACTCGTACGGCCCTAGGTACTCCAAGGAAATTATTTTTAGTTAATTCAAGTTTAAAAAAACTTGCACATAATATATAATAAAACGGAATTTTTTTCCTATGAGACATATGGGAAAATTTTAACAGAAATTGATACAACACATTGAATATAAGTTTCAAATTCACATAAATTATGTGAATATAATCGGTTCTCAGTGGACATTATTCTTAGAATAAAAAAATAAAAAGCCGATCTGATGTTATTTTGAATTTCTATTATTTAAAAATTCTTTATCGAATGCAATGCATCATATAGCAGGTTTTTATGCTGGCATGTTTTTAGACTACACTTATTTTTACTACATTTATATTGGCCGATTATGGAAAACTGTAGTATGACTTACTTCGGGATAGTTTATTATTAATCGGTTGAATTTCCATTCATTCAAACAATATTAATTAAAACGACAGACATAAAAAATGATACAGACAAGAAAAACACTATATTGGGACCTAATCTCTTATTTAATTTAATAATTTTATTTTTTATTTAACTACATATATTTGTCAAATGTTCTTGGACGAGTTAAAGTAATACACGTTCGTTACAGTACTAAAAATAAACAAAGACAAAACGTATCAACGACCGTAACATTTGAAATCAAACATTTAAAATGATCGAATATTGAAGAAATCGGTGTTCATCGTTCACAAAATCCGCGACATTAAAACAAACTTGTACAGGAATCGCTAGTGAACTCGAAATGGCGCGGGTAAGAACGCTTTGGAATCTTCAACTATTAACTAGCAACGAGTCGATACCTAGCATATTAATTGTCGCTACCTAGTTGGGATTCACCACCACGATCATACACGGATTGGATTGGATGGCTGAACGAATCACCGTGTCTGTCAGCTGACGTTTTTGCATAGAATATAATTACACTGTGCACAGCCTATCGATACAATGTTAAACCACATTCAACACAGAACTCTGCTCCGATAACGTGGCAAAAATTGAGTATGAAAAAACTAGCTCGTTTAATCAGTAGAATGATTCAAAGGTACGCTAATCCTATCGCGGTCCGGAAAAAACGAACAAATTAAAAAAAAGAGTAAAATCAACAAAAAAAATTGTGCCTTTTCTTTTAGACTCTTCGCTCGGCGTCAGCTGTGTTTTCAAAAGCCAATTATGAGAGTTTCACAGATGGTGAATTGATATAAAATAATTATATTTTTTAATAAACGAATCGTTCAGAGGAGGGATGACGCATCTCTTGAGGTGATTTTTCACAAAAACGGCGCTATACAAATTATCCAAATATTATGACAAGCTGCAAATGTTTGGTCACACTAGGGAAAAGATAAAATTTTGTATAATAATATGAATAAGATATGACATCTGCAACAGCGTGTGGTGAAATGGTCTATATCTACACCGATTAACGATAATTTCGTTAATTGACATAAAACAGTAAAAAATCACTTATCGAGTCGTAGATCAAAAAATAACAATCTGCTTTTTGCATATTTACGTATATTAAACCTCATTTTACAAACACTTTTTTCATTATGTATCCGCCAATCGCAGTTTTTTTTTAAATTTTTAATTAACATATTCCTTAACACACCTACAAGAAATGGGTTCGCTATCCAAGTTTTGTGGTTTAGTAGTTTTATTACGCATCCGGGTGAATAAATAAATATGTGCTATCATCAAAACATCCATCATCATGGAATCCGGCTTTTAGTACGTTTTTTTTAAACATTAATCACATAATATTCACGTGCGAAAAAAAAGGTTGTATATTTGACGGTCTATCATGTGGTCAGATACCTACATTTGAACGTAGTGAATTGTTCCGTGAAGGTTCCGTATGTATATCGTAACGAGTGTATCGAACGTGCAAATCAGTTAACGTTCATCGGTACGCCTTAGAATGCGCGAATTTTAAGAACTGAGACAATTATTATTACTTTGGGGAATGCGGGAAATATGCGATGTAAGGCTTACCATAATTACTAATATGGCACTAGAATAATATTGAAAGGGTCTAAAATATTTTTTATTACAAATAAAACATACGACGAAATTGCACTCCCATGAGTTATCAACAAAACTCATTATATAAACCACCACGTAAAATAAACGAAAAATGGTATTTGCATATTTAAAGATATCGCGGGATGTGAAAAAGATTAGACTGTCATAAAAAGACAAAGATCTAAATTTTCACAATAGTATAAACAGAAAATATGAAATCACAGAAGGCGAAAAATATGAGCAGATTTGCGAAATACAAATATCAATTTAATATTTAAGTAGATTCCGACAGTTCAGCTGGAAATACATAGACTGTAATAAAACAATGACACACCTTTCAACACAGTTATATATCTACAATTTATCAATTCACGCCCCTTTGGGCTTTTACGTAATGTATTTTATTGGTACATATTTTACATGGAATAATTTGCATAACATATACTAAACTTAAAATATATATATAATAAATAAGAATATAATCGGTTAACGATTACATATCCTAGTTGGTAGGTAAATAATTAATCATGTTGAAAGTAACTAGCAAGTAGGCAATACTAATGATATTAAATGTCAAATTACGAAAATTTACTTGGGTAAAGGTCACAACGCGACGATTGGAAATCTTACACCTCGGTTGAAATTTAAACACTGGTAAGCATCATCAAACATATTTGAAATTTTAAACCACCAACGTTACCAATGAAAGTGTCATCGGCATTACGCAAATCGTCGTATAATAATAAATCATACATAAATTAACACCTGTAGGTACTTAAAAGTTTGTTGCCTTTGCCTTTCGAACGTTTTTTTGTGATATTAAATTTAAGAAAATCTAATGAAAAAATACCATTAATTTTGAGAAAAATATTAGTGTCAAATGTAAATTAGCAATCAAGTATTAACAAAATTTATTTTGCTTAAACAACTCAATACGTGAAAAAAATTTATATAATTACGACATCCGAAGTCTACACACTGCCTAGATAGAGATTAAATCGCCTGGGTGGTTACGTACGATATAATTAATCAAAAAAACATATTGAACTTTACCCTCTCGGATATTTTCATTGATTGCTAAAACGAAATGTGTTAATAAAATACATTGCCAAATCGACTGAACAGATTCAACGTGCTTCATAGATAAGTGGGTGGCGCTCGCCTTCAGATTACCAATCCCAGATTCAATTTAGTTAAATTACCTTCGTAGTAAGAGTGGCTGAGTTGCCTACGACTAGCCGATACTAGATTACTTCTGATAAAACGTGTGAAAGGCAAAATGTATGTATGAAATGTAGTATTTTTTAAATATTTTTATTATGTAAGGAATATCCTGAGAAATTAAAAATATCGTCTCAAACTTATTGTGAAAGGTATGATTGAAGAAAAACGTGGAATCAGAAGACAATCGTATTGTCATGATTGAGGAACTTAGGCAACTAGAAAAGGATGGATACGCAAGAAAAAAAAATCAATGCATTTAACAGAGTAAGGCAAAAGTGGTAAATTCCTTGGTGTTAGACCCAGAGGTTTTCGGTTCAAAACCAGCTTTGATGAATTTTGGTTTTATCACACAAGTAATTGAAACATAATACACCTGCACCTTCGTCTTGAGTTATAAACACTATCAAGTTATAAACACTAAGACCATGGCTTGAATGTTCTCTCTTATGTTTATTTTGCCTTATTTTTGTCATCGCTTCATTTATTTCAATTTATATGCTATTCCTTCTCTGTTACTCTTTTTTATATTTCGTGTTTTATATGTATTTTTGTAATTGGACTTTAGTCCGTTAATTTATAAATAAATAAATAAATAAATCAACATCTCCCTGGTGAGATATAACCATTTAGGACCGAAATGTTACTTGAAATGGTTTTAACTATATTTAGTGACCAGATCTCAATAATCACGTACTTACCACCCACCTTATTGCTGAAAATAACTCAACGAATGGGGATGGGGATGCCAATGGCTTCGCGAATTTGGAATAATTGATTTATTGTAATGCTCATAGTTCCAATGAATTAAACTCATCGATAGCAACACTACAGCACTACAATACGAACACAATAGACTGGTCGTTGACTGGAAAATGACACAATAAATTATAAGTGGTGGTCATTGACTCATAATAATATTATGATCCAATAGTCCCGTATTACGCAAGGCGAAGAAAATGCAAAGCTCGCTTCTCCATTTCTACCACGACAGGGAACTTACTGATAAGGCGACAGAGGTAAGAAGTGGGTGAGGCGCATGAAAGGCCCGACACGACCCATTACACCATCATATTCACCGTTCTTCAATGGGCAGCACGGTCACACCTGATTGTGGCCAGAATTCGTGATCAATACATACGAAGAGGGCGTCGAACAATGCGTCCGAAAGCCCAACGACAGGTCGTAAATAACGAGGCGGCGAACTCTGACAAATAATAGCCGATATTGTCGTGTGACGCAACACTCGAGGCTTCTGCGATCGGAGGCTTTGACGTCCAACGGCGAGCGGACTCTGCCTAACTTTCGAAACTGGAAAGAGTAAGTACCCCGGCCAGGTTCGCACGGTATTTTTCTTCTTGCGTCACTAGTCAAATTTCGGACAACTCTTCTACAGTTTTTTGTTGTTTGTTACTGAGCCATTTTATCTTTAATCTTTGTTCCGTGATTTATGACTGGTGCTAGCCGCTACCACAGTCCGACAGACTTAGCTTTGCATTCGGTGG
Source organism: Drusus annulatus (assembly GCA_022651775.1). Classification (NCBI taxonomy): domain Eukaryota; kingdom Metazoa; phylum Arthropoda; class Insecta; order Trichoptera; family Limnephilidae; genus Drusus; species Drusus annulatus. The sequence continues at coordinate 147,826 of JAGWCC010000114.1, forward strand.
CGTTGCCAACATAAATGTTGGAGATACCGGCGCAAAATAAATCCCTGAACTAAGCCTTATTTGGAGCAATTAATTATTATCTTAATATTCTGTTATAATTAACGAGTTTAAGATATATATATCGACTGGGTTTATGTGAAAGACGTTATTCCACATTTTTGCAAGGAAATTTGGACGTAGTTGTGCAGAAAGCATCCAACCCCAAAAAGTTGAAACTGAGAAAAAGACGTTTGAAAATATGGTGATACAGAAGCATATTACGGCATTTGTAAAGTGAATATCAGTGTTTTTTCTTAGTGAGAATTATTATAAATAGGTAATTTATAATCTATTAATGCATTTATTAAAAAATAATTGTATTTCCTATGTTATCCTTCATTTAATTTTTCTTAAACTTCAAATAAGTCAAATATTTGCAATGTGGGTTAGTAAACAAATAAATTACCAAAAACCTATTGCATTTGGAGCTTGGATGTTTTCAGCAAATAGAAATCTCGTATTTATCTTGTAGGAAAACATATCGAACTCGATTTTGGCAAATTGTGGATTGGACGCTTTCTGCATAACTACGTCCATTTAAGCCTTAGTGATAACATTACGGTCATGCTGTTATACTTGAAACCTGATCATAATTTGACCAAATGATGAAACGGGCCGAGAATCGGTGGATAACGGGGGCGATTATTTGAAGTAGTGGGGGTAAAAAAATCGTTATGACGCTATTCAAAGATTTGCGAAAGTGTAAAATGTGACAGTGGTTCCAACTAGGCTTAAGTTTGCTTGCGAAAAATGTGGAATGACGCCTTTGACCTAAACACAGTCAATATATATATGAGAGAGCTAATTATTTTTACCCAGCCGATACAAACTTGCGATAAATCACTTTCTCCGGGTTTTTACGTCGTACACCATGAGAGAGAAAGAGACAACAAATATAATACTCCGCTTCTACGTACTGTCACAATGATCTTGGGCTCCTGGGTCACCGCGGGACTCCGCCCACAATTTTTATTATGCCACTAAACTTGACACAACTAAACGGTTTTTTAAGTTAGATGCTATATTTTTGTTGATATCAACACTGTGAAAAAGTGGTTATACGAATAAACAAAAACATTATGTCGATATGTGATATGAATGGATGTATAAATACCCTAGCCTTGGTCTTAGCCACGCCCAGGTCCGCCGAGCCAGGTAAAAAATCATCAAAAACTAACTACACTGCCTTGGATTGATACCACTTTATATACTCTAAGATGACAACATTAAAATATGTTTATTACACATCACCAATATAAATATACAGTCGAGTAACCAATCGCAAATAATATTTTTTTCTCATTTTACCGCGAAGCTGACACAACAAAATTAACTGGCATCAACTTCTCCTGATAGTGGAATTATCGAGGCTTTTTATAGGTTTACAAATTCCACGAATACCAACCAACACCTAGAAAATATCAACAAAAGAACACGGTGTCGTTAGCTCCACTTTTGACCGGCTGCAGAGTTAACTACGTCAAGCTGTGATTTTTTTTCAAAATGTGATTTATCTGTGATCTTTGTTCCGTGAATTATTACTGCCGCTACCGCTCGGATCAAATACTAAATGACGCGATAAGTGTCAGTCAGCCGGTGGCAAAAAGCGCTAACGGTCAAATTCACCGCGATTCGAAATCGGTCATCGGGTTGATATTGCCAAACTAACGTCGGACGTATTAATAATTATCGTAACCAAACCGGACTCCATACGGCATAAACCGGTAGTATTTGATACATAATTGAATCTTTGATCACACGGGGAAGGCATAGAAATGAGCGGCACATCATAGAAAGGAATAAATTACCACATTGGATTACCATTTGCTGTGAGCAATGCAGGTTGTAACACGATGTACGCCAGACAGACTTGCGGAATGTGGAAGATTTTTAATTTTTTTTAATTGAAAAAACATATAGTCGCCGGAAAGGCAAAGGGGCTGAAGCGCCATTTTGGGAAGTTTACACCAGAGCACTTTTTTCAAGTTTTTTTGTTGTTTTACAATATAAATACAACATAAAATTCATAACTTTTCAATACCTGGTCGGATTTTGAAAAAAAGTTACCCCAGGTAACTTAATGCTCTCACTCAGTTACCTGAAGCGACAAAAAGCTTTAAAAGTCCCAAACTTGTGTCGCTTGGTAAATATATTTTAGATAGCTGAAGCGCCACAAAAGTCTTCAGAATCAAACGAGAGTCGGAGCTTTTGATGCAGAAAAAAAAACTGATGAAAACTGCATATTCAACTCGTTTTTGACCAAAGTGTCGCTTAAGCCCTTTTTCCTTTCCAGCGAAGATATTACCGGAGATTAAAATAACACAATTTTCTCAACTCCATATAAGTTCGAGAATCGCTTGTTAATCGTCTGCCGAGTGTAGGTAACGAAACCAGAGTCGCTCCGAGCACAGTACTCACACAGATGCATTGCTTGCATACAGCCTGTTTCAAAGTTGCTTTTCGACTTCATAAAATAAAATTGCAGTGAAAATGAAAAAAAAAACAATTAAAAAGAAAAAACATTCGGTTTTTTCAGTTTTTCTCGAACTGGTGAATATAAAAGAAAACACTGGATAACTTTTAAAATTTTATGTTTTCGAACGTATGCACTTGTCCCTTTTTCGCTAAAAACGATAAGCGGGCGTAAACAACAAAAATGGCTGTTTCTCAGTGACGTTTGGCAAAGGCATCAGTGTCGGAAGTGAATACGCATGCACCAATACACAAAACCGTAAGTGTGTGCATTGGTGCATGCGTATTCAACTCTAATTGCGTGACATGTACGTCCTGTTACACCCGTATGGGGAACAGCTTGTAGAAAACGAATGGATAGAATATTGTGGGGAAGGGCAGCGGGGGTTGCAACGAAGAACCAGAAACACGAAGCCTTATTTTCCCTGTGGCACAAATTTATATCTGAAAACTATAAAAAAAATCGTTCGAGGAAAACTATAAATGGATATTCCTCTATCTGAAATTTGCCGGTTTTGCATTTTTTTATTTGAATACTACACAGTTCAAACTGTCCGAGGCCAGTGGTATTATGGCATCCCGAATCGGGGTATTTTTTGTGACTGAAATGGGAAGGTGAAAGAAGATGGGGATGAGAAAGGTTAGAAACCTGAATATAGGGCTATACTTTTTTTTTACTAATTTTCTTTGGATAAATAATCTTATTAAAAATTCATTATCTAGAGCATAGGTTCTCCGTTCTTCCGTTCCAGTTCTTTTCAATTTCAAATCTCTACCGACTAGTACTTTTATTTTGGCGAGGAACCAGTTCCAGTTCTTTTCAAATCTCTACCGACTAGAACATTTCGAAAAAACACCAGGAACCGGTTCCAAAAAGAACTGGATAAATAACCGGTTTCTCGGTGGTCACCGGTAACTGGAACCGCGAACTCGACAGGTGGAGAGTTAAAAAAAAATGGGGGGGGGCTCTAGAAAAAAAATATTCTCAAAATGGGCGGTGGGCAAAAGTAGGTTGAGAATCTATGATCTAGAGTATGGTATCGAACAAATTTTGTTTACACTATGCTATCCAGGTGAAATTTAAAGTGTGGGTAGTCTACTGTAATATCAGTGGAAGCTTTTCACCATAATTTGCCCTTTATTGAGCGACGAATCACCTTTAGATATTTACATTTTAGGCAAACCCCTGAACTGTTCTACAAATTCAGAAAGCCCATTATGAAATTCGATATTATACCCTAAAAGCGAATAAAAAAATAGTAATTTAAATAAATACCAACTATAATTTTGCCAATATCTTATCATCTGAGTGCTTTTTTCTGACCTGCCAGGTAAGAATGTTTCTTTATGTTATATATTTTTTTGATTTTGTGGATTCTTTCGTACTCCTCTGCTAACTAGCTGGGGCTTATTCAAATACCCCTTATAATGTCTATCTAACTATTACTGCGGCTCATTATACCTTATTACTATCACCATCTGATGGTTGTATTTAATTGACTGAATTTAAGTTTACATTAGTGAGTTCTTAGGGAAAAGGTCTTAGCTGGATAAAAAAAGGTTATATTATATCTGTACATAATATAAATAAATATTGATATTCCATAGACTAGATTTAGTTATCAATGAGACGAAGCCAAGGAATTAAGATTTGTGCAGAGCCCTTGAGGTGATTTTTTTAAAAAAAACGGCGCTATAAAAATTGTCCAAATATTATTTTTATCAAATCACCAAACACGGCAAAAGCTTTTTTTGTAACCTTTCAATTCTGAAAGTTGATCATTCTATACAACCTTGGGAATTGTTTTATAAGGGTTTTTTCGGGTTGGGGTTCGATTGTAACCAAATTAATAAATAAAACTGGAAGCAGGGCTCCGATACTTAAGCCCGGATAAAGGCCGTGGTAATTGACACCGTCTCCCGGGGCCCGGGGCGAGCGAGGTTAGGCGGAACGGGAAAGAATGGAGGGAAAGGAGGGGAGGGAGAACGGATTTCCCAAAAGAAACGGATAAAAACCATTACCCACACAACGTATTGAATACAGGATATGGGTGAAAATCGGGAGTAACCCTTAAAGTAATAAAAGCCGATGTACAAAGGAAGGTGCTTTTATTCACCACTAGCTTTCCTAACCGGCTTTGCCCGAGATTCGATTTTTAAACATGGAATGGTGTACAACAAAGTTACAATATTTTATAGATAATAAAAATATTATATACCTAACACTACTTCGTCCGACAAACAATTTTTATTTATTTTTTTCAAATCTTTCAATTATATTATTAAACAATGAAAAATATGACTTCTTGTCTTTGTTCAAAAGTCAAATGCATATTTAAAAAAACTCTGTAGCTCACACTGGAAATGATAAAAAAGTGTGCAAATTTCATGACGTCAGAGCTCAAAATCAACAGCCTAACATAAAATCTATTTTATAGTTACGGTTGCAAATCAAATATTTTTTTATGTTATTCTTTATGAAGCACTAAAATGAGAATGCATAACAAGATAATAAAGTGTGAGAATGCGGCGCATTGTTCCCTGGCATGTGTCTACGACTATAATATATCAAATAATAAAAAATTGAAAAAAAAAACTGGTCTACTTTTCACATACATAATGTGTGTCGAAATCAATGTATCAAGGCAACGCACAAAGGCTACCGGTTATAATATCACTGCGGGGCAAAAAGATTACCATCAAATTCAAAGGGGAACGATATTAATAATCTAGACTTTACCACCGCACGTTAGAGACAGTGTACCGCACCAACATTCGAAACATACTCGTACATGCGAAAATAAAATAGAGCCTCTTGCGTTCATTTTCAATTGGCTTAGATTTTTATACTGAGAATTAAGAAAAGCAAAAAAAAAACCTAATTAAAACAAACACGTACATTAGCGTTGTGACCGCTTTGAAAGAACTACTTCAAAGAACTACTTTTTTTGGCAACAGTTCCTACTTCATTCATTGATCATTGAACAAAACTTCAATTGAAGTCGGTAGTTCATTTTAGCGTTCATTCATTTCAATAACTTCATTTCATTGAACAAATACTTCAACTGAAATTGGTAGTTCCTTTTAGCGTTCATTCATTTCATTTCATTGAAGAAATATTTCAATTGAAATTGGTAGTTCATTTTGGCCTTCATTCATTTCATTGAAAAAATATTTCAATTGAAGTCGGTAGTTCATTTTTTGAAAGAACTACTTCAATTTGCAGCAGTACAGTCGTGAAGGTGAACTTTATTTTGGCGTGCTTTTCGGCGAGGAACCGGTTCTAGTTCTTCAAAGCGCTTTCCATTTCAAATCTCTACCGACTAGTACGTGATTTTGTTGGCGAGGAACCAGTTCCAGTTCTTTTCGTTTTCAAATCTCTACTGACTATTACGGGGTTTTAAAGGCGAGGAACCGGTTCCAAAAAGAACTGAACAAATAACCGGATAAAATTGAAGTGTTCATTTTAAAGAATTAACAATTCGTGAAACATTCACAAAACATTGAAGTTTTTCCCAACGCTAACGTACATGTTTTTAGCTTTTTGTCATACAAAATAAAAAAACATCAATTTTAAAAAGTTTTCCTATGAAATTTATGATTGACATTTTAAAACTGACAGTGGAATCGATGATTTCAGCTAGCGCACGTTGTTTTAAAGAAATTGTAAACGAAAGTTTAATTTGTTGCTATTTGTATCTGTTATTTATACGATCATGAAACCTATACTTATTTTATTTTATTTGGGAGACCAACAGTTTACATATAAATTAGATAGAATATTACATGGGTAGTATGAATATGACCATTTATAGGTTTCCAATTGGGTATACGAGTATATATAATAACGTGAATCTAATTTTTAAAAATGAAACAAGAAATTAAGATATAATTTAAAAGAAATACAAATCAAATAAAAAATAAATAAAATAGAAATGCAACAATAAAAAATAAGAAGCATAAATTTAAAAATTTCACAGCAGAATATACAAGAAAGACATGAGGGGGGATCGATCTAGAAAGAAAGTTGAATTTAAAAGATTGGTGGTACCGTGGGATGAGTAGGTGCCTGAAGTTACAAAGGCTCGAGAGCTAGTCGGTGTGATTTTAGACAGTGAGGTGCAGAGTTAAAAATGTCAAATTGTGAGTAGTGTGTGTTAAAAGTATGTGAGGCCCGATAAATGAAGAAATTTTGCTTAGAATTAGTCTTGCATCGACATACGTAATTTGATAGCTATTACAGCAAAAATTAGCTCACGTAGTCTACGGAAGGGTTTCGTGGGGTACATATAAACAAATTGTACGGCTGAATAAACGTCAATAAAGAACAGTTTTTTGTTAAATTAGAATTAACTTTAAAGTTTTTTATGCCCATTATTTTTATATTAATTATTGAAATAATATCAATAATCTTCAACGTTAATATGAAACAGAATAAAACAACAGTCGCGACCGAGACCCGAACTCGGAACCTCTACTCTATCCGGGGGAAAACTTCTGCCTGCCTATTGAGCGAAAAATTGAAAAAAATATTATTAATAATTTTCAAATGAAGAATGAGATCGATTAAAAATGCCGGTTACTTATAAGGTCCCGGTGGCTCAATTAGATGCAGCGTTACTCCCGGATAGATTTGGGGTTCCGAGTTTGAGTCTCGGTCGCGACCGTTATTTTCTGTTTCATATTTACGTTGAAGATTATCAATATTATTTCAATAAATAATCTAACACCTTTTTGGTTTATAAAAATGCTTCAATTTCTAAGGTATTAAAAATGCTATATTGATAAACATAATTAATGCGGTCTTGAAAATACGATCAAAATATTCAGAAAAGTGCCGAATGCCTTAGAATTTTTTACTGAACCGAAAAAAAACATCATGCAAGTGGCTCATTAAAAAATACAGATTGATAAGTTTATAGTATCAGTAAAAAATCTTGCAAGACAGTAATCGAAAACTAACTGTAATCATTATGGCGTTAATCGATAAAATATATACGTGCAGCACAAGTTGGTTTAAAAATGAATTAATAACGTTAGACTAACCAACTGGCGCGATCAAACTTATGTTTGGCGGAAACATGTGTCAGCTGATAAACGATCTTCAGACATTCAAAACTTAATTGCTATATTAATTTGGCTACGAGGTGTGATAACAGTACTCAATCTGGTTATTCGGGTGAATTTATTGAGAACTTTAGACAGTTGAAGAATACATTGTATTTTTTCGGAAGATTCAGAACACTAATTGCTGCTGCCGTAACGTATACTCGTAGTTCTATAAAAACGACACACAATCGAATAAAATACAAATGAAATAATTCGTTATCTAACTAAGTAATAACATCAGTTTCAATCTCAGAGCAATAATATACCAGGAGGGATAGCCTTGCGAAATACTGTAGTCAGGATGTTGAGTTTTTCCTGACTCGGGCGTGGCTAGGGTTTTCATGAATACAACTTTTTACAACGATTCATAGCACATGTCAACTTGATGTTTTTTTTTATTTATATTATCACTTTTTCATTGTTATAAAAAAAAATAGGATATTACTTCAAATACCGTTGAGTTATAATAATGATAATATCTGAATAATTTGCATAGCGCCGTTTTGTGAAAAACCACCTCAAGGGCGCTGTGTCGTTGTGCTTATGTCGCATAACAAAACGTAGTGGGCGGAGTCGCCGGAGACACGGGAGACGGAAAACATGCTTACATACCTAAAAGTGGTGCGATATTATGTGACAACTTGTCTTGTCTCTTTCTCTCTCGCGGTTTCCTACGTCAAAACTTGGAGAAAGTGGTTTATCGTAAATTTGTATAGATTGGGGTAAAATATTTAGCTCTCTCTCCATATATATTCTTACTCCAAGTTGTAATGTTTCCATATGGCCAACCCATAGGAGTCATCCCATGGCATTTCAAATCTGCTACATAAAAAAACCAGTTAATTTTTTTGTTAAATTAAATGATCCGTAAACCACTTGTCTTATTTATTTCTCAATTAACGACGTTCTACGGCTTTTACATTATGAAATGGTTAATTATTAAATCAAATAGCGGGCGTATAAAACATGTCGCTATTTCCGTATAAATAATATATCGAACCGAGTAAACGAGGTTGTGCAAACTGTGATTATTAGTACTGAGTATGTTTTTAAAACACAACATTAAATATTATATATGTGAGGAGGCAGAAACAGTACCATTATACATGAAATATTTATTGTGTTTTGAAGCTTCTACTAATTTGGTAGCCAGCTTCCCGCGGCAGAGATTGCGATTGAACAAGGCGAATAAAATACACAAGCTATATAATAGATTTACAAACAGCTTAGAATCATGGAGCTTTTGCCTCTGGGGCAGACGCTATAGGGCACACATTGCGAAATCAAACAATCTCCGGAGATGATAGAGGCAAAAAAACCGAGAAATGGAAAGGCAAGTATTCCGAAATGACAATACAATAATATGTGAGGTGAAATAGTACAGACATTGTCGTAGATATATCAGTAACGATTCTCAGAAAGGAACCCTTGAAGTGATTCTTATCATTCTGTTTGAAGAATACAGATTCAATATATTTTAGCAAGCGGAAACGAACATAATATTACCTCTTTGTACTCCACGTGAAAAGATACTAAAATAAAACAATTTTAATGTCAGTTGAATTTTTATTTCTATGAAATTATCACAGAATCCTTTGTTTGAGATAAACAGTCAAGTTTTATATTGTTTATTTTTCGAGATTCTAGCAAAAACCACGTCAAGCTCTAATGTAAAAAGAAGAAGGTGACGTAAACACGACAAACGAGATCTAGTTCTATTGTATTCTTCCCACCTGGTTGTAGTGCATTATGTTAGTAGTCTATACGTATCTGAGTACAACATGTCTCTTCTCAAAGTTACTAAGATAAATGTTTGTATTGTGATGTAGGCACTAGTTAGAATAACGGTACAAAATCACGTAAATCAAATTGTACATGCAATTTAAAACTAATTTTATTTATATTGAATATATTTAAAACACATCCACGTTTGAGCAATGTATATCGAATAAAAATTAAGTAATAGTTTAAGCTGCAATCAAAACTAACATGACACAAAACAAGATTCAAATTACACATAAATACTATTCAATAATAAATATTTATGTGTTAAATAATGTGAAATCCAACTGAAATATGCAACTACTAACTTAATGACGGGTCATACTTTGTGGTCATTGCTTTGATTACATCCGAGATGAAAATTACGTAATAAAACACTTTTGTTTTAAACGAACAAAATGCAAATCGTATTAAGTAGTTAACTCGCAGTAATGAAACCCTGGAACCCTAGAATCTAGCCTGCGCATATTTACTGCGCTATTGATTCGGTTATTTGATAACCTGTGATAGCTCGAGACAGAAAACTTTTAGCTTAAGCACAAGTTCTAAAACGAGCCGGAAGTCGAGATGTATAATTTGGTAGCCAGTAACGGGACCGCAGCACCGTTCCAAATCGGTGCAGCGCGATAGCATACCCGCGGCAGAAAGAGTCCAGTAATTGGATATCTACGGGTGTTGAATCAATTCAGAGACTCAACCCAGGCAGTCCCGGTAGCAGACATAGCCATTTCCTTCGCAGTAATTAATTACAATTAATCCCACGTTGCGACCAGATTGTGGTTAAAATAAGTTAGGATCGAGAGACATATTTTTCAATTCGATATATTTTCACCCGCCATAAATAAAAAAAAAACATTGACAGTTTTGATTATTACACGAGTTAAATGACAAAAGAATGCATATGTTAAAAGTATATAGGCAATATTAAAAATACTAAAACAGTAAAATTTAATAAACATATAACATTAACTCTATCGACGGTATTACATAGCACAAATACAATATAATAAACAAAACTGTAAACAGCAATAACAGATATTCAACGAAACACAGTTGGATTTATAAAAAATTGTACGAAAATTCTTAGTCAGAATAGTTTTAGTTGCAATAAAGCATATTTCTCCATGTATAACTACATATTGATTGAATTAAGATTAAAAGTAGGAAATTTCTAATTATTGATTCCCTCGTGTATAATAGATTACACCCCCATGAGATAATACAGGGTACACATAATAAATTCAATATTATAAGATCGGAAACATGAACATGAACATGAATCAGTGACTAAATTCGGTAAAAAAAAGTATTCATGGTTTACTAATTTTGCTCACCAATAGGAAAAGAGTAAAATACTATTACAATACGCCCGAGTTAGCGTAGTATATAAGGGACACTGATGCAATCATGTACACTGACATGTTATTATAAATTGAATTATTATTGTTCAGAATAAACATTATTATTATATTACAAAATAATTAGCACGTTACATTCGCGGCACGTCGGATTTAGCCGATAGTATCGATTTACGGGGTAAATAAATACAAACCATTCCAGCGAATTAGCTTATTGTATCGTGTTCGAGACACGAGATATGCTTGCATGGGGTATTTGATGCAGTGCAATAACTCGCAATGAAATCAAACAATAACCTGTGACCACTTGGCCTAGTCATAAAGTTTCAATAGATGGCATTTTACATGTCGCAACACCATTACTAACTCGTATGATATCAGCGTTGATTATTCAAGGCAAACCTGTATGCAGGTTGCCCAAATATATCTACAAACTATACAACAACGATACGCCGAACTAACGTAGATATTTATATATATTTTTATGTATCAACTTTTTATAACGTGTAAATTATCGACGGAGAGAATAAAATATTGTATGAGCGAAGTGTTTTATAATATATTTATAAAACCGTAATAAATGCTTCAAACATCTGATGAAATCGAAACATTAAACCGCAATAAATCAATTTTCCGTTAGCAATTCATTTCGCGAATTCGAACAAACAAGAATGTTGCATTGATATCACAACTTTCTAATAGCTCGATGAAATCATGTCAAAATAAACAGAATAGTCTTAAATGCCTCGAAAGATAATGAAACACACAAAGGTTAGATTTAATAATAATGTATTAAAATCGTGATATTTAATAATCGACTTGTTTGCAAAGAACGTCTCTAAAAGTATTTTACAAAATATTTAAGACCAGATAAATTTGTTTAATTAATAACAACGATTTAAATAAAGTATAAAAGCAGTTGGCTGTTTCGAAAAGCTTAACCGATTAATCAGCGGCCAAAGGCAATCATTTATTTAGTATTTAGTTAAATTACATATCAATTAGAAGCGTGATTTGGGAAAAAAATAAGTGATGATAATTAAATACTATATCATTTTAAGCTGTTCAATCATTTTTCGATATTCGGGAGCAACCGGTGTAACTCGTTAAAAATAGATTTAAAAGCATTTAGACGTCATTATGCTCGAGAGCTAATTCACCTCGTTGATATAATACAACGAAAGTAAAGTATTCAAACAATTAACTATAATTATTACGAAAAAGACAACATCTCGGTAGGTACTATACAAACTTACAATAGTAAGTACCTATACAACAATATTTATATTCTGATATGACATAATAAATAAATAAAACTTTGCAGCCCAGTTTGCGCTCCTGTCCGCTCATTTAGAGTTTCACATTGAGTAAAATGCATTATCATTGTCTTATTGAAAAGCAGCTGTTGGTTGAGAATACGCTGTGGTAAGAAAACTTGCTATTAGCAGCAGTTGGCTTATGGAGAAAGTACGTTTTTTACGAGACACCAAGTAAATAAAAATAATATTTAAGTTGAATTAGTTAGTGAAGATAAATCGTTTTATCTAATAAACTTTAATTACCCATGTTCCTAAAATAATAAAGTAACGATTAAAAACAAACGCAATAAACTAAGGAAAATATTAAACATTAATTACACGTTCAATATAAAAATGGTTCTCCATGTTCCAAAGGTTCGATGGCTAAATTTACTTAAATGTATTGGTGCTATCATCCATTCCTTTTTAAAATATAAAACGCGTATATTTCCGCAATTGTTATAAATGAACTATAATATGTTGATATACGAGTATTTATTTTATTATAAAAATCACGGGATGTAACTTGACTAGCCAAAAGATAGATCAGTTGCTTTAATCCACCCATTTTAAAAATATAAAAATGTCTGCTAAAATACATTATAGGTAGGTAGGGATTTGAAAATATTATTTTTAAAGTTTGCCAATTACAATTAACATAAGTTCTAAATTTTAAAAGTTCACACCCGTACCTACGTACTCTCAAGGGAAATTATTTATATTAGTTAATTTATTTTGAAAACATTTTATTCTAAGCACATAACTTTATATCGTTTGGGATTGACCATATATGTGTATCACGGACAATTAAAATGTTATGAAGTTCACAAAAAAAATACTTTTACTCGAAAAGACGAACTAATGGTAAAATAATTAATTTTGACAGTTTCGTCAACAATTATTCACCTGAAATGACTGAAACCGGTCACATTAACAAAGCGATGCGCGAATAGATAACACAATAGCCGTGAATTGACCATTAACACAGAAAAAACAATTCATCGTAAAGAAAACGAATCGTTCATTTCGTCAACGCAAATAACAAAAAAAGTCTTAAATTTGACAAGTGAGATTCGATATTATTGCTAATTGCGCCGGAAGACATAAAATACTCGAAAGCGAAACAAAAAACAATTAATAAAAAACATCACTGTATCAACAGTAATAAATTGAACATGCGTCCATCAAATGTCAGACGAATTTATACAATCCATTAAATTAGACTGAAATGTCAGATCCGAAAATAATTTCATCATAACGTTACAAAACACGAAAAGTTTAAAAAAGCTTCACTTTTAAATTGGCGCATTTAAGTTTGAGGGGCGTGAATGTCACTGGGATGAGAGGCACTTCGTGACCTGGCCACTTCTGCCCCGAAGGTTGAGGCGAGAGTCACGTTAGCGGTTAACTTTTATAATCTTGCGCCGAGACTTGAAGGAAATTGAATTTTAGCATTATATATTACATAGTGATGCCAACGAAAGACGTAATAAGAATCTTAAATTTATAATAATCTACACCTATGTGTATCGTGCATCTCACGTGAAAAACCAGACATCTCGCTCGTTTGATCGAAGCCTTTTAAATGTGGATATATTCTATGGACAGAGAGAGAGTAACTAATTTACAAGTTCTTCGTCGAATAGTCAAAAATTGAGAAAATGTATCTACTAAATATATACGTGTAAAATGAAGACAACTCCAATGTTATTTTAGTCTAATTATGAGGAGCAACAAACACAATATTACCCAACTGACCCAAACTAAGGGAAGACCGATGGAAGACGTGGTAGATGAAGACGCCGCACTTCATGACTTGGATTTCTGGACTTGGTACTGTTGGTTGCCCTAATGATAACCAACCTTCGATAAGAGAGGGCAACAGAAAAAGAAACTCGTTTTAAGGATGATCCATACGCACTGGAACTATCGTTGGCAGAACGATACTGCCTGGGGGCTTTAGAAAGTCTAAACAAAAATATAAATTATTTATTCGTAAATTTACGTTGAAGGCATATGATGGGAGTCCTGTCCTTTACGGGAATAATCTAGTAATAATTATGTTGGTTGTTAATTAAAAGAACTTTTATAATTTTACTTTGTTCTTTATTTAAGCTAATAAAATGATTTGAAATTTATTGAAACACTTTTAGGAAAATTACGACTTAGATTCGGGATAAGAGATGGAAATCATTTCACACATTCTAATATACTCGTATATACCATTCACCAGCAGCATCATATTGATTTTAGAATCTACGGCCAACATTGTAATGGCGAGAGATAAACATCTGGCAGATAAGTCAATGTTCTCGACTTATAAATCAAAGGTGTGATTTATTTTCGTTAATTAAAAATGTTGCGAACATTCATAATGAAAGTGTTCAACACACCATCGGCGGCTTGCCATTTTGTTTATTGAACGCAATCTCAGTGTAATTCTCGACGCATTCAATACACCAGTGCTTCCCAAATCAGCCATATCGCCCACCCGGGGGCGCTGAAGAGATCCAGGTGGGCGTTAAAAGGGAGTTAGAAAGCGGCGAAGGCAATAAAAAGCGCTGAAAATAATTGGTGACTAAAACGTTTTCCAACATTTTCGCTTGACTATTGAGTTCTATAGATCATGCATTATCGTAGAAATCACACGTTACGAAGAATTATTTTATTTTAGATGAACACCGCACAAGAGTCCCAACTGGCCGGAGCCAGATGGCATCCCAATCGGGGTATGTTGTGAGGCTGAATGGAATGGGGAGGTGTAGGATATAGGAAAAAGGAAGGTTGGGCGTACCTGGCTATTCTGATCTGGTCATCAAGCACAGTTAAAGCCATTTCAAGCAACGTTTCGCTTCTGAATGGTGGTCTTTCACCAGGCCGATACTGAGTGCGTTTTAAAATTCATATTATAACCGATCGATTTTTAAGATGGCTAATCTTAAATATTGAACCTTCGACAATTAATATGTGTAAATAGAACAGATAAACTTTGTTTAAAACCACTTTTGTTTTCAATATTTTGTCGACCAGTTTCGGAAGCACTCTTCCATTTTCAGGACAATATTAAAATTAACCTAAAATACAAAATACTGAGATATTCGAGTATAATAGTATCTGGATAATTTGTTTAGCGTCGTTTTTGTGAAAAATCACCTCAAGGGCGCTATATACATATTTGGGTGTTGGAATGGGAAGGAGAAGGGGTAATTGATGGGATTATGGGAATAACAGAGCGACTTACTGGAAATATGTCTAGGATAGGACTATAAGATACATTAATTTGGTTATTAAAAATACTACATTTACTATTTAAGAATTTTCTGATTTCTAATGCTACTAAGTTATCTAATATAGGGTGCTTCCGAAACCGGTCGACAAAATATTGAAAATAAAAGTGGTTTTAAACAAAGTTTATCCGTTTTATTTAAAAATATGGCAAGCCACAAAGTAAATGCTTTTTACGAATATAATTAATATTTGGTTTATTTTAATTATCACCTTTAAAATTTCGGTTCTAGGTTGTTTTACAAACAAAAAAACAATGTTTATATATGTCGAAAAGTTATTGTTTTCCAAGAGGATAGTTCTGAAGAAAAACTTATTCAGTGAGTACGTATATGTGTGTACGTGAGTATACGTTTGGCAACAGCAATTGTAAACCACTGTCAACTTTTTTGGCGAGAACAAGCCATTGTGTTTAACGAGATAATGTGGGTTGCACCTGTAGGAACGGATTAATATAGTTATCAAACTACATTAGCGGACCAAGGCGATATTGGCCCATTACTAAAATGACAAGCACTCACCATTCACCGTCGCAACAACGCTCTGCCATCTGATGCCATTTGATAATCGGTAATGGAACCAACTGACTTAATGGCATTTCCAGCTTTCATTGTAGCACTTTAGAGTAAGTATATTATATTATATGATATAATAGTCGATCGGTAAAGCATTATTTGGATCGGACAAAGACTGATTTTAAATAAAATTAATAATACGAAATACAATATTCTTCGTCTAAATTAAATGCTGAGAGATAGAGATAAGTACTTTCTGAATTGACCAGGTGAAATACGACAATTTAGAATTGAGACCGTCGCTGGAAAGGCAAAAGGGCTAAAACGACACTCTGGTCAAAAATGAATTAAATATGGAGTTTTAATCATTTTTTTTCTGGATCGAATACTCTGACTCTCGTTTGATTCGAGAAGACTTTTGGGCGCTTAAGCCATTTGAAATGTATTTACCATATGGGAGAAGGCTTGACTCAAGTGACACAAGTTTTGGACTTTTTCAGCATTTCGACGCTTCAGGTAATTCAGGGAGTATTGAGTTATCTGAGTTAACTTTTTTTTCAAAATCCCACCAAGTACTGCAGACTTATGAATTTTACTGTAAAAAAACAATTAAGTTCTCTGATGTAAACTTCCCGAAATGGCGCTTCAGCCCTTTTGCCTTTCCGGCGACGGTATGACGTCAACGGTATTTTTGATAAAATCTTAATAGCTTTATCAATGCCGCACCAAATATAACCCTAATGAGGAACGTATTCGGATCCTGTTGCATACAAAATTTTGTTTTAGATTTAAAGCTAGAATACCCAACCAAATTGAATGATCTTTTTTATTCAAAAGGTATATGGCAAATATCCAGTATCTAGACTTAAGGCGAAATTTTCTGAATTTCATAATTTTATGTGACTTTCGGGAAAAAAAATAGCTTTAGAAGCAAAAAATTTTTTTTTTGAAGAACTTTCACTGTGGTCAATGCGATAAAATTACACTAAAGCAAGAATTCATCAATCAATTCCTACATTCTATCGAAATTAAATTCACCAAGATTAGTGATGAATAGTCCCAGTGATGTCGAACAGCTGGGACTCGTGTGTTCTTCGGATTAATAAAAAAAAGGTTTGTATAAAGGCCAAGAGAAAACGAGAAGTAAACCTCGTTATAAATATGTAATATCAATCATTTTGCTATTGCTAGACAGAACAATGATACGCTCATTGAAGCTGTCGATCTTCTCATTTCCTTGACAGGGAAGCCTTGTACGGGTATTTTACATAACGAGTGAGTGAGTAGCTTGCATGATATTTTTTTACTATATTTTCGATACAGGAAGGTTTTCTGAGGGGTTCAGTATTTGTTTAAACTTTCTAATCGTATTTTCAAAATCCGCAACAATTTTATGAATATATAACATTTTGATTAATATCGAATTCGAAGTATTTTTTTATAAAATATGAACAGACATATATTTTTTTAAAAGAGCCAGCCAGTTGAAATCGAGTTATATCTTTTAAACATGGATTTAAACAACTACCATAGGATTCATGATCGTAGAAAGAAATAAAATAAAAACTAAAGTTGAATAAAATAATGTTTACAAATCATAATAATATTAATATTATTCACAAATAAAATAACCTAAACAATTTATTGCAGATTCGTTTACGATTTCGTTAAAATGGCGTGAACTAGCTAAAATCGTCAAATTCATTGTCAGTTATAAAAAGCTAATCGTAAAAAAAATATCTATTTTTTTCATTTAAAACAATCATTCGGAACATTCGCAAATAGTGACACCACGAGTTAAACGTATTAGTTTAATTTATTAAAAACAAAAAAAAAAATTTTCAAAGCCAATTGAAAACAAATGTAAGAAGTTGTTATTCTAAATGTCTAATGGTAAAAATATTATAGGTTGCCTGACATGACATAAATAACACGATTCAAAGAAACGCCTTTTGTGGTATAGATTAATGATTAATCCACGTCAGTAACTTATTTCATATAAAAAAGTCCTAGTAATTTAATATGTTTTGTGGTGGAAAAACGATATCTGGAGTTGACAGCGCAAAAAATCGTTTTCTATCGAAAATGCCGCGGCTGCTCGGGCCCGTGTTGTAATGCTTTTCATTTTCCCAATAAAAAATAAAATACACCGAATTGTGTCAACCATTGGGGACCTTTGCGTTATTGCGAGGGAAATCTTATCTGACAATTCTTTCACGTAGTTACGTTTTTATTAAAAAACAAAAACAAAAAAACAAAGCTGGTAGATGAAATGAAATTAATTTTCCTATAGGAGAGTTCAGATTTGATGGTTTTGTCAGTTTAGTGCTCTGTCATATTAATCGAGCTTCTTGTGGGAATGTATGTGGTTTCGAAGGTATGGAAATATCAAACTATACGAGTATACATTAGGGTGGAAAAAGAAGAAAGATTTAAAAAAAATAGTTCATTCCGATTATCTGGAGAAGCTGTTTTTTATATGAATACCGCACAAGAGTTTCAATTGCTCCCAACCGTCTAGAGCCAGGCATCCCCAAATAGGGTACGTTGTGAGGCTGAAGGTAGTGGGGAGGGGAAGGAGATTGGGAAGAGGAAGGTTGGGAAGTACCTGGATATTCAGATCTGGTCACCAAACACGGCTAAAGCCATTTCAAGCAACGTTTCGATTATGAACGGTGGTCTTTCACCAGGGCGATACTAAGAGTATCTACCACTCGGGGACGTGCCGCAAATATATTTTTTATTATTTTAATACGAATTAAATGTGTTATGACACATATTAATTAAATAAAAGTTATTGGCGCACGCCGGGTTTGAACCAGCGACCTTTGGATTCGTAGTCGAGCGTCTTACCACTCGACCATGGAGGCCGTCAAACTTTACTTTGAAAACGTTACTTTGATATTTCAAAATGTATCCATCACGTTTCTATTCTCGCCACTCCAAAAACATGTTCCATTTTTGTATTTTTTTCCAAATTATTTTGTCACGGAAATAATAATTGTGAAAAAATTATACTAAATTTAGAACTACTGACGTTTGGGTAAATTTTCTGAATAATGTACAAATTGGGTTTTAGAAATCGCATAAATCACGAATTTTAATTATCGGGCATTTACTTTTTCAAACGGGACAAAAAAATAAATATATGTTGATTGTTCTTTTGAAGGCCTTAAAAATGCACTGATTTTTTTTTTCGGGTTTACTGGTCATCCTAGTTTGTGGCCATAACGTTTATTACTTAATGTAAATTAAATTTGATGTAAGGATCTCGCGAATAATAAACTAGGTAAAACTCGGAACCTATACGACACGTTTCAATACAAAACGGGTTTCTTTATGCTCGTATTATTGTAAAAGTGCAAATAAAATCAACAAAATAAAATTGCCACAATATTAATACTATTATGTAAGTTGAATGTATGTTCTATTAAATGATTTACAAATAATTAATAACAACATTAGAAGTGAAGGGCATAGACACGATAGAGATTTGTCTTTATATCAAAGTATTTAGTAACTTCATTTATACACAATACTTAGAAACGCAGCTCGTGATAGAGTTAGTAATGCACACAGATTTGTGTAAGAAACAGGTAGTACAAGTTTGTTCCAACCTTCTAAAGGCGACGCGATTCAAAATAATGCGAAATCGTATGTTTTTGGATTGAAATATTGGTTGCATGAATAATTTAATACTGAAAAGAGATCACATACTTTAAATTTTTATATCTGAAAATGTTTAATCTTCTACTCTTGCTTTTATTGTATAATGTGACAAAATAAGCTTTTTAGACTCGGACCGAAAATATTTTGATGTGTACCGTAGCTTCACATAATAAAATAAAACATGCTTTTAATTTATTTATTTATTCTATAATAACATCAAAAAACGATTTTATTATTTTTTATTGAATAAGTTCTGCTATGTAATTATTTTCACCCGTGACAGCTGTTTCGCCTTCCGTAGGCATTGTTAAACATTGCCTTCGGAAGGTGAAAAAAAAATCGTTTTTTTTATTTTTTAAATAATTGTTATAATTTTTTTTTAAGTTATAATTAAAATAGATTTCTACAAAATAAACATTAAAACAATAAAATAAAAAGAGAAGGCTTTTTGATGATTTTTTTCCGCTTAAATCTAAGCGGGCAGCCGGCGCGTCAAGTGGCAATTTCATCATCCAGCTTAAGAAGTGCGTTTATTTCGTTCGAATTGGATCGCTTCAAAGAACAAAAATTGTCAGTCCTCCAAATGTTTATTTCATGTACAGTAAAAGTATTTTATCAAATGGAAAATGATTTATTCACACGAAAAATTTAATCAGCATCATTTCAGTCGAGAAGATAAAATAAAATAAAGTAAAATAATATAAAAAAATTAACATTATGACGTCTGACGACACATCAATAATTATTACACAACTTATTTTAAACGTTTGCTCACAAACACGACTTATCAAGGAAATAATATTCGGTCTTGTGTGATTTTCTTAGGAACTTATTTCCATAAATGTTTGTACATAACCTTGTGAACCAGAAAAGGAAGTAACGTAACGATGCTTTTTTATGGGGGGCTGAAGCAAAACGTATCAATGGGAGAATTAAATTGTTTGTGAGGTCATTCGGCGAATGAAGAGAATAGAAATTAAAATTGGTGAAAACCTTTCCTTTGAATCGGATCGTGAAACCAATTCACAAAAATATCCGCTGGATTTATTACCCAAGGGTTGAAAAATAAAGTGTTTATCTGAAAAAATGGTGCTGAAAGGGAAATTAACAGAACCCCTATTAGTTGCGATTTCGATACACAATCTACAGCTTTTTAGAGGCCGATTTTTCAACAAACCTTAACTACTGTGAAACAGTTGACCAATCATTTAAAATTGATTCAAATAATGGCCTTTTGTGTTATTGCGATTGTGTTTTGTTTTGAGCTTTTTGTGTCTAGAGTTTCATTGAATTGATCGGTTATTCAGTCAGTCTCTTTATTCTGTAAACAGCTCTTTCGAAATTAGGAAATTATCGTTGGTATTTAAGATTGGCCTAGTGCGAAAACCGGATCTCCGGTTGGTGTGTCAAATCCGCTGATTTGGCCAAGTAGATCACATGTAGCTAAGATATGCACATTAACTATGTCAACATGATCTGATAAGATGTGACGGTATATCTCTTTACGTTGGATATACGATCAAATATATTCAAAGATCATACATTTGACATTCTAAAGCGGATAATACATTATTCCGCTAACTTACCATGCATTACCGATTTGATGTTAATCCTAGAAAACAAATGATATGTCTGTGTGAAAATCTGAAGGAAGAAAAACTTTCGAGCGGTGAGCTCTGATGTCATGAAATTTGCACAGCTTTACTTTAGGGAATTTCAAGCACAATACAACTAGTTTTCGTTACGCCGCAGAATATTCATCAATATGGAGATTTAAAATATATACTTTACTCCTGACAAATAAGGCAAAACATCATACCGTTTGATGAA
The DNA here is from genome assembly GCA_022651775.1 of Drusus annulatus. Classification (NCBI taxonomy): domain Eukaryota; kingdom Metazoa; phylum Arthropoda; class Insecta; order Trichoptera; family Limnephilidae; genus Drusus; species Drusus annulatus. The sequence continues at coordinate 169,183 of JAGWCC010000114.1, forward strand.
TACTTTTCAAATGTTCAAAAAGAAAAAAGATATCGGACGAAGCCGGGTAAAGACTACTAGTTTTGGTAAGAATACATACCTTCATAATATCCTGCTCAACGTGTTTGTAATATATAGTACGAGGTAAGTAAAAAAAAACGACAAAAAATATGATTCATCTGCATGGCGGAAAGATGAATAGCCATTTGTCAACCTAATAGCCAAATACAATTTCGTTATAATCATTTACCATATTTCACAAAAAACGATAAATTCATGACAAATGTTTACTTAAAATATCAGTTAATTTTTTAAGGCGATATACCACTCCAAAAAACTGGAGGTTTGCCCGAGATTCACATTTGAATTAATTCTGATGAATCTGTAATAAAAATATGAAATCTTTTCCGAGAATGCACTCATGATGTTACTTACCATTCACATTCTTACCGTAAAACGATTTCCTATAATTCCAAATCGATTTTCAGCAATAACAACTGCGGTACAGATCAAATTTATTTTGTCTATACCATAAATTTGTAACTTCTCGAGAAATTCATCGGAAAACATGTTAGATTATAGTAATATATTCCTCGGAATCGATTAAAATTAATACCTCGGGTAGAACACCCTTCTAGGTCTGCTACAGTAAACTCGACACTATGCCCCTCTTATACGCCTTGCGGTAAACATTCATTTTGTCCATACTGCCTTGTTGCCTTAGGCCGTTTCTGGCTCTGTCAACGCTCGGGAGTCGACGTTATGTTTTCATTTATTTTGACAAATACGTGAAATCTAATGTTTTTTTTTTACATTTTGACATCTTCTACCTCTAAAAAAAGAGTAATTGTATTTTTACTTTATTGAATAGAACACAAAAAAATACGAATAGATTTTGATCTATTATAAAGTGTTCTCCCATTTGTTGGTTTTCCTCAAAAATACGTCACATTTTAAAAAATTAAAACTTTTATTATTATTATTATTATTTACTTAATAAAGAATACATATGCTCTCACTGATTTACTTGAAGCGACAAAAACCAAAAAAAGTCCCAAACTTGTGTCGCCTAAGTCAAGCCTTCTCCCAATTGGCAAATTTATTTTAGATGGCTGAAGGGCCACAAAAGTCTTCGGAATCAAACGAGAGTTAGAGCATTCGATGCAGAAAAAAAACATATCAAAACTACATATTTAACTAATTTTTGACCAGTGTCGCTTAAACCCTTATCCCTTTCCAGCGACGATATATTAATCACATGAGTATACTATCATAATAGTTGTAGCCAAAAGACATACTCGTATATTCAATTCGCGCGTACACATAACTTCACGCTGACCGCATAAAACACTTCATCAAAAAATTATAATACAAAGAATTTAATTGAAGACTCCTTAAAAAATAAATATACAATGATTCAATATTTCCATTGCAAATTAACCCTAGCTTCTTGGGTCGATATTTTGTTTTACTATTTTGACGATTGTGTAAAACAACGTACACAAAAAACTATAAAGCTTTAAATTTATCTGTATGAAGCAACAAAAACTTTGGAACAGTAATATTTAATGTGATCCACCCACACTGAATTCTTATCGCATGAACGTTGGTTTAAAAATAAGTCATAAATTATAGATTCACCGTGTGCAGGCACTATGTACAATAAACCACCAGCAGACAATGTGATGCTATATGACACCAAAACCTGCTTTTTATTTGTACAAAGTTGGTTTGAAAACACCCTGCCACTAACCGTAGACAACATTCGTCATTCCGTTACTAGGATATCTTAACGGTAAAGCACAAATCTGACTCTCGAAAACTCTCGAAAAGTGAGCTTACAGCCATCTCGAATTTTTAAACTAATGGAACTATTTTTACCACGCAATGGCACGCTTACATCATGAGCTATGATCCTTTTAAAAACCAAATTAACTGTCAATAAATAAGACAAAATGTCATTTTGTTTGTCGCATATTTTTCGAAGGTTTACCAAGAAAAATATATATCTAAACTCGGTCGAAGCCGGGTGCTAAGGTTTTCATTTCAAATAACGTGTGCGTTAATTTAAAGCAGTGTTGAAACTCTGGCGAAGCGGGGAAGTAATAATAAAAATAATTTAAAAAAAAAACACGATGCATTCAAAAACATAAAAGATACAAAATCACGACTGTTCAAAATATTATTGTAAAAAATGAAGGTTATTATAAAAACTTCGATGCAACAAACAAGCAAAAATCAGGTTGTAGGCAGGTATCTTCCTTTGAAGATAGCATCACGTCAGTCAGGAAAATAACCAATTAAACATATGATTATTTCCAGGTATATTCATGATGCATATTAACCTTAAAAGTATACGTCCAATAAACGTGACTTCCCCAATACAATTATAATTATCTCGCTAATAAATATAATCAATACGAATTAAAATTACAAGCTCCGAATGATACTGCATCAAGTCCGAAATTTACAACAGAATAATATGCTTTTTTCGTGGATAGGTCAGATGTATTAAAAACACCGATTAGCATCGAAATTGAAAGATAGGCAAGAAAAAAATGGAATGTTAATCATAATTTGTTTTAAAATCAAAAAATATACGGTAAGAATTTTATAATGATCAAATATTTGTACGTGAAATTATTATGAGAATAAGGCAGATTACTAATTGCACAGTTCAATTAATAATGTATCTACTAGAAGAATAGTTAAAGCACATTCATGAGTGGAAAATACTCTCAGTATCGCCTGGGTGAAAAAATCGAAACCTTGCCTGAAATGGCTTTAGCCGTGTTCTGTGACCAGATCTGAATAGCCAGATATTTTCCCACTCAATTCAGCCTCACAACATACCCCAATCGAGGATGCCATAGTCCCACTGGCTCTGAGCAGTTAAGACTCTAGTGCAGTACTCACATTTAAAAAATACTGCCCGGTTTCGTCCGAGTTTCAAAACTTTAAAAATAAATTTAACAATTGAAAAAAATGCAACACATAATCTAACGTCTTGCTTGACTTATTTGTGTTAGATGGTTTTTTAAAGCTTCATAGCTCATGATGGAAAATACACTGGGAGCTGAAATTAGTTTTATTCATCTAAACAGAAAACGTTTTGCAAATTTCAAGACGCTAGAGCTCACCGTTCGAGAGTTTTTGGTGCTTTCGATTTCAAATACATTGTGTTTCTACTTCGTGTGATGTAAAATACACGATAAAAGCATGTTCGAACGAAACATTGAAATACCAAGAAGAATACTAATCTTCAAAGACTTAATTTGTATTTCCATGGATCAGTCATGTCCAAACATGTTTATTTTATGAAGCGAGGTAAACTAATCAATTAAAAACATCGGGAAGTTTATACAGAAGTGATCACGTAGAACGACAGCACTATGTAAGGTACTATGTGCTTATATCTAAACTAAATTTATTAAAAATGAACACAAGGGCAAAACAAAAGGTAGGTTCTTGGAATTAAGATATATAGAAGTCTACTCTCCGGTAGAAAAATCACGAAATATACGAAAAAAATTAACCGAGTCTAATCGTGTATAGGTCGTTATGAGAAATGAGCAACTCGCATCTCATTTCAATATCATATCTTCACAGTTAGGTTTTTTGATGTGTTTTCGTATGAGTTCAAATTTTTCCCAGAGCCAGTGGAACTATGGCATTTTCAATTGAGAAAGAAGTGGGGAGGGCGAGAGCAAGGTAAGAAAGTACCTAGCTATCCAGATCTAGCCCTTCACAAGAACAAACCTGATAGTATCTTTCACTCTCGAACGAGATGCAATTTACATTTTTTTAAATTGTGAATACCGTAGAAGAGACTCAACTGTTCGGAGCTGGCGAGACCAACACATCCCGAATTTGGGTTATGTTGTGAAGCTGAAGAAAAGGTGAAGAAAACGAAAAAGGAAAATAACAAGTTTGGGAAGTGCCTGGCTCATCAGATATTTTAAATTCAACTTTGAATTCCACATAAATGAAATTATTTTATTTTAAGTATTAAAATAATACCAATAACTTTCAACGTAAATATCGAATAGAAAAAGCCATAAAATAAAAGAATAACGATCGCGATCGAGACTCGAACTCGGAACCTCTACTCTATCCGAGAGTAACGCTTTTGCCAATTGAGTCACCGAGACCTTATTAGAAACCGGCATTTAAATCGATCTCATTCTTCATTTTTACGTTGAAGATTATTGATATTATTTCCATAATGAATATGAAAATAATAAGCATAAAAGCTTCAAAGTTAATTCTAATTAAAAATAATTTTATATCGGCACGCATGGTTTTGAACCCGCGACGTCATTACAGAGTTAAAGAGACAACTTTCTGCCACGGAGGTTTTGATTTCAAAATAAAACTTATAGCACATTCATCATCATCAGTTTTTTCAAGTAAGTGATTGTCCGCTCTCGGATAAAATATACAAATAATAAAATCCACCTGTTCAAGTTATTCAACATAAATGAGCAAATCATTTTAAGAATAAAATTATAAAAATGCAAACAAAATGTATTCTATTTTAAAGATAAAAAACTGCTCATATTATTGTTCATGAATACAATTCACGTATTATAATATTATTACTAGTTGTTACCTGTGAAAAATCACGGGATATAGGTAACTTGACTTACCAAGAAAAAATACCAGTTGCTTTAATCTACAAATTTCTAATATGGAATAACGTCTGCTAAAATACATTATAGGTAGGTAGGGTAAATCTAATTACATTAGTTCCAAATTTGAAAAGTTCACACTCGTACGTACGCAAGTACTCACAAAAGAAATTGTTATATTGTGTAATGATAGAAGATTAAAAATACGTTTAGAAACCGTTACATACAACGGTACCATACGAACGGATGTTTGTCCGTTTAACTGCGGTGACGGAACTAGAAACTGGCCGTTTGCAATAATTAATCCGCATATAAATATTGAAATCTCCGTAGGACTTGTCAACTGATAGTGACTTATGGATAAACTAAAGGCATTAATGAAGCAGAACAGAATATTACCGAAGTTACTTAAATTTACGCTTTATGAAAGTTTGAGTCGTGGCTTAGCTTTGAAAATAATCATATTTTGAATGCAAAGGTGAATTTTGAGCAGTGGCGGCTAGTTTATTTGTGTTATAGTGATGATTGAGAAAAAATAGGAAATATGGTGTCGTTTTTACACTTGAAGAACAGAAAAATTTTCTTACGAAAAAATGTTACCTGTTAAAATATTAATTATTATTTGTTAACCCCATAATTTTATGTATGAATATATCACTTTTAACGTTCTTTTTATTTGATAAAAAAAAAAATCAAATTATTTTTTACACGCGGAAACCAGATTCGATACTATCCGTCAGGGCAGATAATATTAAATTATATTTTCCTAGAATGTAAGCACTGTGTAGCGTGTACAGATAAAAAATACAGTAACTTACTTATTAAGGGTTAATATTAATATTTGGATAAAAACAAATTCATTAATAATGGTGCAAAATAAAGTTACGTTAGACAATTTATAAACCAAAAAATATTACTAACTGGCTTCGCCAATCTCACTTTTCTCTCTTATTGAACCGTTGAAAAATATGGAAAATTAATATTGGGTCTTATTTTGTGCCGAATTGATATTTCAAAGCTCTATAGCACATGATGGAAATTACGTTGCTAGCCGAAAATACTTGCGTTGGTCTGGAAATTTCAGACAGAGAAAGCTGCACAAATTTCATGATGACGCCAGAGACGCAGCTTCAGAACGCATATTACTACTTTATTGCGAAGATTACATTTAACACGTTTCATTCATCTTGGACCTGATACAAAATTAACAGACGCCAGAGTTTTTATGAATCACAAAGCCAAAGACCACACTTTCACCTAATATTTATATTGACATTAAGTTAAATGCTTTTGATGTTCGACTCCGTGAGTGTCTGAATACATTACCATAATTATTGTGGCAGATACGTATAAGGTAAGTTCGTCTGTGTACACAATACGTGTGTTGTAAGTTAACCAACAGCAGGATGGGAGAACGGACGTAAAACTTATTGAATTTTAAACATGCATAAGAGGTACGACAATATTAATACAAGATTCCGCACAGATGACTGAAAAGACTCGTCGCTAATAACTGCAAAAAATGTTAAGGACGTTTAACTTCTCAGAAAGAGGTGTACGCCGAGGATGCAAGATTGGACCGATTTTATTTTGAAGAGACGCAATCGGCCATTTATAACTAAATTCAGTTGTAGTAGGAATCAGATAGATAACAGATAAATAATATAAGATACCCCCGGATTAGATATATATATAATACCTCGTTCTTAGCATTAGCCGAGTTAATTGCTCAGGGAAGCAAAAAATATAAATCTAAAGATCGACAAAAATAAAACCTAGATAAATAGAGAAAATAAACTTAAAAGCGGTGTGTCCCAATGTAAATATCAAGATTTTTTTTCTCAGTTGACGTTTTGCCTCTTTTATTTCAAATTATCTGCCTCTTTCTCTCTATTCCTTTGTTATAATTTCAAATGTTATTCTATTGTTTTCTTACTGTTCTCTTATTTTATATTGTGTTCTCCTTCTGTATGCATAATAACCGCACACTTTGTTTTTTTTTGCTTTTTTTTTACCCTAATGATGCATAGGCTAAGCGAAACCGGTCGGTAATAAAAAATAAAATCTGTGGTCTTTTACAAAGTTATCATTACATTTAACAAATACTGCTATGTATGTAAACTATAAAACGAACACATTATTCAAATATTGTCCAAACAGCCTTCTTTGATATGAAAAGGGTCAATTTAAAAGTAAAATACGTACTTTTAAGTGTCCAGTTATTTGTAATTGGGTGGTACGTGTTCAACTCATATAATAATTTATGTTAGCACCCGTCTTCAACGATACGTTCGCGGCATTAAAAATGTGTATCTTTAACCCATTTAATACGAGTTTTCTGTAGCCATCTGTCGCGTCGAGATCCAAGAGGTGGAGTGTCCCGATTACAAAGGCCACATCGTGCTGGAGTCATCAACGAAGAGACAAACACAGTGAAAATTCACCGTAGAATATGATAATATTACGTATTAAGCAACCAAAGATACACTCACACAGACGACGGAAGGGATAACTCCATCGAGACTCGAGACAAAGCCGCCGCCGAGCATCGCAACGGCCGGTAGAGCATCACAAATAAGCAATAAGCAATAGGCAAAAGGCATAGTATAGTAGTATATTATAATGTGTAGTGACAAGCAAGGCCAACTAGAGATTGATGGTGCGCCAGTCTGATGAACCAAGCGTATGACGAGCGAGCTTCGTGAACAATTTTCCAGCGGAGATGAGCTCAAGTGATACATCATCTTTAACAGAATAATTTGCCCATTGAAGGACTTTAATACGTAAATCGATATGCAAATCAACCCTTTCAATCTGATATTTCGTTTTGAAATTCATTTTGACCCCCTATAGATGAAAAGTATTGACCTTTTCTTTTTGCTTTTGCGCTTTTTTTTCACATGGAGATTTGTCTGACCGGGCGACTGCTCTTACCACTGAGCTGTCGCCACAACAATAGGGTAGACATACAAATTAAAAATTTACGTGAATACCGCACAACAGTCTCAACTGCTCCCAACCATCTAGAGCCAGTGAGACTATGGCATCCCAAATAGGGGTATGTTGTGAGGCTGAAGGTAGCGGGGAGGGGAAGGAGATGAGGAAGGGGAAGGTTGGGAAGTACCTGGCTATTCAGATCTGATCACCAAACACGGCCAAAGCCATTTCAAGCAACGTTTCAATTTTGAATGGTGGTCTTTCACCAGGGCGATACTTAGAGTATCTACCACTCTGGAAAGTGCCACAAATATAGTATATTATATTTTATATCAGTTAAATGTGTTATGACACATATTAATTAAATTAAATTTATATTCGCACGCCGGGTTCGAACCCGCGACCTCTGGAATCGTAGTCGAGCGTCTTACCACTCGACCATGCAGGCCGTCATTAACATTAAAGCTTTATGATGTTTATTTTGATATTGATTATTGAAATAATATCAATAATCTTTAAAGTAAATGTGAAACAGAAAAAGCCAGAAACTAAAAAGAATAACGGTCGCGACTCCCGGATTAGTAGAGGTTCCGAGTTCGAGTCTCGGTCGCGATCGTTATTCATTTTAGTTTCTGTTTTTTTCTGTTTCATATTTACGGTGAAGATTATTGATATTAAATCTTTTTTTTTTTTAATTTGGAAGTATTCCGATGAAAAAATTGATTAATAATGTTATCTGACAACTACTTTATAAAATACAATTAATCAATTAGGACGTCAAAGCCTACGCGTTTCTTAAAGCTGAAGGATCCAATGGGTTATTAAAACAATAGAAAAATTATTGTAGGTCATATTTAATTCTCAGTTCATTGTCATAGATACATATCGTAGGATGATAATGATATTAACAAGCTGATTGAGTTGCCACACGCACTCCCTAGTAAATATGAGCAAACCTTGAAAATTATAATTTATACAATTTAAAATGTTCTGACATATGGAACTTGTATTCACAGTGTGTTTCATTGTCAATTAAAATTCCGCCAGAAAAATATTATACTTATTTGATTAGGTAAAAAAGGATGAAAAGTTAGATGTGGAGACAGAACAGACTTGTCGGCCGTGAAGTTACTAACAATCGACTGTCGGATAAAAACAAATAAAATATATAGCTAGGTTCCTATCTGCCTGTAGGATTACTCCGCGTGGGTGACAAATCCAATAAGCCAAGCATTGTATAAGTAGTTGGCCAACTACAATGCCTTATTACCATTAATATAACGCTGAATAGGCACTTTTGTAAATGGATATTTTTTATCACCTGTCGTGTTACAGTAAATCATATCCGAAAATCATATGGTAAGTGGAAATTATTTAAAGAGCCGTTGAAAAATCACGGGATGTACTTGTACTTGACTTGCCAAGATAAAATATTAGTTGATTTAATCCACCCACTTCAAATATAGAATAATGCCTACTAAAATACATTATAGGTAGGTACTTAGTAGGAAATGAAAAAATAACTTTGCATAAAACCACAGATATTATTTTATTTTTTATGACCGACCGGTTTCGCTTAGCCTAAGCATCATCAGGGTACAAAAAAATAAAAAGCGTGCGGTTGTATTTACAAACAGAGAGGGAGAATAAAATAACAGAACAATAGAGAAACATTTAAATTATAACAAAGGAACAGAGAGAAAGAGACATATAATATTAATCGAAAGAGATATAACGTCAACTGAGAAGGTGATTAGAGAATAATGATAAATTTTATGAGTTGACAGGAAATATACCTAATATTGGACTACTGGACAAATTTACGTGATTATTAAGTTTACGTGTTTTGTTAATTAACGAACTTACATATCAATCCAATAGAATATATTAATCTGGTATTGGAACGACAAGACGTCTACGGTTAGTGACAGGGTTCTTTCGAACCTTTTTTGTACAAATAATAATCAGGTATTGGTTTAGGTTAGGTTAGGTATATATAACGAGACCACATTGTCTGCTGGTAGTTTATTGTACATACTCGCATAGTGTCTGCTACACGGTGAAACTAAAATGTATGACTTATTTTAAAATTAGCGTTCATGCGACAAGAATTCAGTGTGGGTGGAATACATTAAAACACAACTGAAAGTTCCTTGCACAACCATTATTAAGTTGCATTTATATTGTCGTATTGATTAGTGCCTTAATAATGCATACCGACGACAGCGACACCTAAAACTAATTTATTTTAATCGTCAATAAATAATAATTTCAACATCTGATGCATCCAATCATTCTTGTACTATGAATTATTCATTATTTTTCAGGAAATGAGACGACTTTGAATGTCACAGACAATAAGCATAAGATGAACTGTAAAAGTATTAAATGTATTTATTTTCATAAAATCGCAGGATTCATCCGTCGACAACTGATATGCCAACATACAAATCACATTAATATGTAGATATATACAATACATTACGTGTTGGGTTTTAGTATTCACTTCGTTGGCAAATACTAAAATCAGAATTTATCAGTGTGAAAAACCGGTTCCAGTAACGAACAGATGCTTAGAACAGGTAAATAAACCACAACTCTGTAACTTCAACTAAACATTTTGAAAATTAATTTTAGTTTTAAAATTTATTTCGGCTAGTATCATATTTCGAAGCTAGACTAGACGGTCAGCATCGAGACTAAAGTGTGTGATGAAGATTTATGAACAGAATCCGTCGAGGGAAATTGTAACCGAATATAGATGTAAAAATTAAAAATGAATTTTCAATTAAAGCAGTTTCATAGTAATACAATGATAAGCGAGGTTTACGGAAATTTATCTGCAACGGTAGCGAAACGTAACAATCACTGTACAGAGCGGCCGACTTGGGTTCAGAGCTTTACGACAATTTTAATTAATTTACGGCTAAACTGTGGGAGTCTGAAAGGAAGTACAAATAAGCGATTGGGAGTAGGAACGTATGTCGATGAATGTGTTAATGGAAAACAAATTCTCTCTGAATACAGAATCTAAACGGAATTATATGATGGGGGACTGTAGGTGTACTTTGCAGACAATGGATCATCAACGACAAACGTAGGTGAAATACTCAAAGCCGATTTTTTACACGACTAGTTGAACATTACTTATGTCGATGTTGTTATCCAACGAAAATAGTCAGTTGTTTGTCCTTCCACTTTTGACTATTCTACAGATATTTACGGAGGTCATCAATATGTGATATTGAAGTTATCAATTAGCCATTAAATGCTCGTAGATATCGTCCAGAATAAGAGCAAATGGTGCCTGGCAAACGAGGTACAACTACGACCCATATCAGATTTTTTTTATGCTGTCAGTAACAGAATTTATAAAAGTGGGATGGCTCCGCTTGGTAGGAAATGCAGCGAGGATGCAAGTTAGCCAACCACGAAATAGGCTACTCTGTAATAAGCCCGCGGGGTGAAGGAGTATCGGGAGGCTAAAACTAAGGTGGCTGGATGTGGTGAAGGTAAACATTGTATCCTTGTGCATAATGAAGGACTGAAGCGCCGGTGATGATGATTGTCGAGGATCCGAAATCCACAATATTGTTTCACAATAGATTTATTTGTTTTTTTTTTTTTAGGTTTTTTAATTTTATTTAAACAATAATTATTATTATTTTAGAATTTAAAAAAACAATTTTAAGTTAAAGTTCCTAAAGTTAAAGAGCTTTTAACTTATAATTGTTTTTTTTAAATTTGAAATAATAATAATTATTGTTTGAATAAAAATTTTAAATTTTAAATGGAGTTCTACACAGTGGCGGCTCGTGGCTTTTCAGTGTTCTAAAGTGCAAAGAGTGAAAAAAACGTAATTATTGATGTTATTGTAGCCGAAAACGATTATAATTTTTTTTCAAAATTTCATTTTTTGTATGATTTTTTTTCAGAAAACCGGGCAGTGCACCACTAAAACTGAAAAATCCTGAACAAACTTCATACAAAAAAAAAATTTTTCAAAAAATAAATATCATTTTCGGCTATAACAACATCAATAACGTCATATTTTTCAATCTTAGCACCCTAGCATACTAAAAGTCACGAGCCGCCACTGGGTCTACAAAATAAACTTTAAAATCATAAATAGATTTATTTGTAATAATTTTGATCTTCATCAAAACAAAACCGCAGTGGTTATTCATTTGTTAAGTAGGTACCTATTAACCAAAGCCAACCTAAATCTTTTGAAGGCATCCTTGCACCAACGCAAAATATCCCATTTCGTGCCAAGATTGGAAATCCCTAGTTGTAAGTTATATATATTGTACTTGTACAGTGTAATTGTATTTTTGCAATCATTTAAATCTCCCCAAGGCATTATGAAGGTTACACTATTCGCGTTGACAAAATCACATTGTGAAACAATGCGCCTGAATGATTTAAATAGAGAAAACAATAACGATTCAAGTGTAGCCATGGTGGAAGCGACATGTGACGGTTTGAGCCGAAGGCGACTTGAAAACAATACCTCAAGCCGGATTGGTGAGATTTTTTCTAAGAAGAAGCACTTTATATTACAATTTATAATTTTATTGACATTTGTGTTTCAAACGGCGACAAAAAAAATGGTGTCAACAAGAGGAGGAAATCTTACTTTTTCCAGTGGACAAACATGAAATAAATAGTATAATAAATAAAGAAATGAAAAAATAACTTTGTATAAAACTACGGATATTATTTTAATTTTTATAAACGACCGGTTTCGTTAACCTAAGCATCATCAGGGTACAACATTAAACTTAATTAAATTTAATTGGTTTCATAATTAAACCCAATTAAATTTAATTTGATTAATTTTGTACCCTGATGATGCTTAGGCTAAACGAAACCGGTCGTTCATAAAAAAATAAAATAATATCCGTGGTCTTATACAAAGTTATGTTTTAATTTTTTTAAATATGTCAAACCACAAAGTGATTGGTTTCTACGAAAACAGTATAATAAATATTATGTACACTGTTAAATATATGCTTAATATAATAGAAACAAAAGTATAATGATTTCAAATCAATCCCAGGTGGTGTTATAACTTTAAGCAACATGCAACTCAAGAAATCAAGGGGAATTTATTTCATTCAGAGTAAATAACTAATCACATTATCGAAAGCAGTTTAGAATCGGTATCTTTTACATTGTTTGTCACGTGTGACATTTAAAGTTTCTCATTTAGCACCCTGGAGAGGTGTTATGCATCAAAGTGTTAAATAAATTACTGTTAAACAACTGTTGAGAAAGCAAAGTTTCAACCTTACATTAATTTCAAACTCTCGAAATAAGTAATAAAAACTTTTCATCTCGATATGTATTATAAGTTTGTATCAGGGGTTGAAGCGAGCTTTCCCACAAAGTTTAACCGATGGGATGTGAAACCCCAAGGCAAATAAAAACAATGATTTATATTTTACTTTCAAGACAAATGTACAATCTTGGCTCAAGACATTATACGGGAAACGGCCGACGGGAGGGGGGGGGGTTACAAATTATGGACCTTTTTGAGGAAAACTGAAAGAAGGGTAGGAGCTCAATGAATACGGATGATATCAGTACTCTCAGGGCGGTCAGGTAATCAGAGAGACTTAACTAGAAAATAGTATGTTTAGCTGTAACTACGTATTATTATCAATTATCAATAAATGGTCGGTAAAATGACTGAGCGTGATGAATTTCCGAATAGAGAAATTTTCTTATTGGCGCGTGAAAATGATACCACCAATTTCTACTCGGCAATTTATTATACGGCAAAGAATGTTACTTCTTGTAATTATATGCGTTAGAAAATAGAATAATACACCAGAATTGATCGGTATCAAAGGAAATATAATACATAATACATATGGAAGAAATAATAGAATGTACACATCAATGTTTTTAGGAAAAGTGTTAGCAGTGATGATGAGATATTCCCACTGGCTACATGTCATCAGAGGTAGTATGGCATAAAAATAACGAAATATTACTCGGAAGAAGACAACGGATCCAGATGTGTTATTTGGATTGAAAAGAAAATATTAATTAATTAACGGTGGGAGGTCTGATTAGTCACAGTCACAAGTCGAAACTAAAAGAAAGCGATTTCATGACAATGTTGCGGATATTTGCATTCCGCAAAAAAATATGAATGTGCGGTGAAATCGCTGGTGGCGAAACTCCGCGAGTGAATGTTCACTAATTTTACCTTTCTGCGGGAGAAGAAAGTTGCTCGCGAACGCCCAAAACGAAAAGCGGTACCCGGCGACCGAGCGGCCGTCTGGCTTGCTGGCGGCCCCGGACGTGTCCTCTCTCATGCTTTCCCCTTCGGCGTCTTCAAACCTATATCATCACTGCACTCACTATCCACTATCCTCCATCCACTATCCACTATCTTCCATCCACCGTTAGCTGTCTCCGTTACCTGTGGCGTCCTCCATGTAACCGCGCTTCTCTGCGGCCGAGCAACAGCCAGCGGCTGCGGGAACCCTACGACAAGCACTACCGCGAATACTGCAACAAACACTGTACCAGTCCACATGCACTATGCACAATGCACGCCGGCCAAATCCGTATTGTAATGTAACGCGACTGGCTTGGCGTTTAGTTCTGATTAGGCATCGACACGGCCAATGTGATCGAATGCCTTCTGTCGCTCGGTTGCCGGGGGCATGAACGGAGACACACAGGTAGTTGACACAGTTATCAAAGCTGATTTCACACAACACACCGACCACACTAGAGTTACATACGCCAGCTACATGGGCGAATCACGATTGACGTTGACGTCCGCGGATAATCACCGACCACCAGAAATATAGGCCACAAAGGGTGGATCTCCGAGACGATTGAGGCCGTTTTCTTCAAGTACGTTTAAGCCATATAGATGTTGTTATTGTGTTATGTTATGGATCGAGAGATCACCGTTGGTCGGTGTACGGTGAGTTGATGCGCGGTACAGGTGCGCGCGGCCGCGCACTGTGCAGTACTGAAGACCGGAGGAGGGACAGAGTGGCGGGAGGCCGCCGCGCATCGCCGCGCCAGAGAAAGCCAGCCAGCGTAGCCGCCAGCCACCGGCCGCCAGCCACCAGCCACCAGCCACCAGCCAGACATGCTCGACACAACACTCACACTGGCAACGGCCGAGGGCTTTTGTCAGGTGTTGGTGTTGGTGTTGGGGCATGAGAAGCGGATGGATTCAGTTAAGCAGAATATTTTTTTATTGATTTTTGTAAACATTGGTTCCAACAGAAATAAGCTAAAAATATTGATGTGGAGTCTCGGGTTAGCGTTTGTATAAAAATATTGTTAATGTATATCCGTTTTTATGGTAACATTAACAGTGATAATTTTTAAATATTGTTGTTGAGTTTAAGGTTAGTGTGTAGATGAAATGACTAAATTGTATTTATTATATTTCTCTCATTTCATATTATTTGTCTCTTTCTCTCTGTTCCTTAGTTATAATTTAAATGTTCTTCTTTTGTTTTCTCACTGTTCTCTTATTTTATTTTATATTGTTTTCTCCCTCTGTATGTATATTTAACCGCACTTTGTATTTTTTGTTTAGTTTAATGTTGTACCCTGATGATGCTTAGGCTAAGCGAAACCGATCGGTCATTTTTTTTTTTTTAAATCTGTTATTATTATTATTTCATTTTCATTAATTATGTTATAATTCGTGAACACCCTCACTTGCAGAACCTGTGCCTCGGCGGTGTCTATGTTAGAATAATGTATAAGTTATGGTATTTTTGTTAGAGAATATTTATTTTGCAGAGAAAAATTGAAAATGTTGCGCTGTAATCTGTGATAAGATGTTGTATGTACTATAAAATATTCCATCTCTTTTTTGTATCCTTAAATTCACGGGCAATATCGAGAGACGACGGCTGAATCATGATTAAATCTCGTTGATCATTATTCAAAATTATTTACCGCCGACATTTGTTAAAAAAAATAAACAAATGCGAAAATAATTATGGTACGTACTTTAAAAAAACTAAAACTTAAATTCATCAATGTCAGATAAAAAACCATGCATTTGATAGTAGGCACGTTGATTGATAGGAGAGGGTCAAAGATTACAACAACTGTAAAACCGTACGTTTATAATATCAATCAACAAATTAATAGCTTTAACACGAAACAACCCTTGGTTAAATAATGATGGGTGTCATTCAATAGTAATTAGAAGAATCATCAAGAGTTGAAAACGAAATACCGAATCGTAAACGTAAAAGTAGACGATATGCATCTAATATGGGGCTGGAGAGATTCGGAGAGCGGTGGTGCCTTCGGGGGTAACAGGGTGGCATTGAAGAGCAATAAGGGCGCGGCGAGAGCAATATAAAACGCTGAAATGTTTCGTCAAATATATATATATATTTACTGTTTTACTTTATCCCACCTTACAATACGTATTAGTTACGCATCTTTACAAGAATCACACCTGTAAACCGTTCTTATATTTATTATTTATTTATATACTAACGGACTATTGTCCAATTACAAAAAATACACAACACGAAACGGAAAAAAGAGAAGCAGAGAAAGAACAGCACATACATAATATTTCAATGAAGCAATGACAAAAATATACATAAGAAAGAACATTCAAGTCAAAGCTTGAACAAGGTTTTGGTAGAGACGTAAAGAATGACAAAAATCATTTAGACTGGTACTAAAAAAATCAAGACCATGGCTTGAGTTAAGAAGTCTCAATATTCTGGACAGTGGAGAATGATACCCATAATTAGTAAAGTGATGATTGAGGAACAGCAATTCATTGTTTCTAAATCTACGGCAAGGAATGTTGAACTGGATAAGTTGCAACAATGAAGGTCAGTCAATAATATATATATGTATATATATACGAGGCCTATTCAAAAGAAAAGGTGAATTTTGAATTTTCGCGGACTGTGTACATTCGATTATCGTTTTTTTGTTGTTATGTTGGCACACATATGTGTATCATATATTAGCATTATCAGCCATTTTGGATTAGTGGTTTGTTTTCGACAAATGGAAAGGTTAGTCACGTTTTTGTGTGTTCTTCGATTTTTTTACTTTTTGAAAAAATGGATCAAAGAATAAAATCTATGATTTGTTTTTCCACAACTCCAGGACGCTCATCGTCATTAACATCTTCTCGGCCTTCTGTGAAGCGCTTGTACCACTTATAAACACTTTTGAGACGAAGTAGATTTGCCGAATGCCACAGTCAACATTTTAAGTGCGTTGGAGCACTTTATTCCATTTACAACGCAAAATTTAATATATTCTTTGATCCGCGATATGTGTACCAACATAACAAAAAAAAAATCGATAATCGAATGTACACAGCCCGCTAAAATTCAAAATTCACCTTTTCTTTTGAACAGGCTATGTATATAATACATATGAGTCAACACGCTTAATTTTTTTACAACTGATCAACTTTCAACACAAGTGTTGACAAATCCACTTGGACTTATGCGGGATTTTAAAGTCGATGTAATTATTAGTCGGAAAGGAGAAGAAAAACTACTTTGAAATAGGGGTGAGGCGTCAACATTTTTTGTAAAACACTGGTTCTCGCGAAGAGAATGACTCACGTCTAATGCGGATTATAGGTAAATTTCTGCTATTTTAAATCGTTTTTTTTTACACAGATGCGATTCTTGGCGTCTCGGGTTCGCGTGAGACCTTGGAGTAACGATATAAGGAGGTATAGCTAATATTTTTACCCAACCTATACAAATTTGCGTTGAATCACTTTCTCCGTGTTTTTACGTCGTATACCATGAGAGAGAAAGATACAAGAAAAGTCGATACATAATATCGCAGTACTTCTAAGTATGTAAGGATGTTCTCCGTCCGCGCCAACTTCACATCATCGAGTCGCATAACTTACGTCAAAGAATTTTGAGGTTATTTTCTATATTTTTGTTGATTAAAATGGTTGCAGTGGTTATACAAATAAATCAAACATGATGGTGATATGTATATACGTAAATGTTCAAATAAAACCAAACAAGGATTGAAAAACATCACTCAATCATCACTCTTATAATTATTGTTATTATTCCCCCATGTCCAGAATGTCGAGACTTGTTAACTCAAGCCATGGTCTTGAAATTTTTGGTAGCAGCCTAAATGATTTTTCTCATTCTTTACGACTCTACTAAAACTTTGTCTTGACCTTGGTTTTGAATTGAATGTTCTTTCTTATGTATATTTTGTCCTATTTTTGTCACGGCTTCATTTAATATAATAATAATAATAGTATTTGGACGATTTGTATAGCGCCATTTTTGTTAAAAAAAACACCTCAAGGGCGCGTATGTATTGTTCTTTCTCACATCTTTTTTCCATTTCGTGTTTTTTTTTTTAAATTGGACTTAATAAATAAACAAATCACTTTTCAGAGGTATTTCAACAGTTTGTATATTCGTCCGAATTTTAGATTTTTCACATTTTTAATAATATAAAGACATAAAATCAACAAAGAGCTTCCACCATTATTTAGGCAAGGCTGTTATCAGTGTTTGTGTGATATTTTGACTTAATAAATCAATTGATATTGTGTTGTTTGATGTGTTCGAATAAATTGCACGTGGGCGGTAACTAATATGCTATTCAACATTCTTTAATATATCTTCGTCTATTTCTATCGAGTCAGTATAAAGTGAACAAGCCTGACTACACCGTTTCGAAAAGGTACTTCTCCGTGTCCTCTAAGCGTGAGACGCTCGGCCCGCGAGTTGACGCGACGAAATCTCCAATACTATAAAGGTTGCGCGCTGACCTCAATAGGGTCCGCGACCCAACCAGCCGCCAGCGGTGAGCCGGCTTTGTTTCGGCACTAACAGAATCATCGCGGGACCCTCGCCTCGCCTCGCCCGGCGGAGATGGCGACCTGATGTCTCGCCGTGCAATAAGGGACTGAGCCATCGCGAAAGATATTTAAATGTTGTGAAACTTCAAAGAGAGCCGCGTTGGCAAACTAAACCGCCTTACAACAGGTTGACTGATCACAATTGACAGATTGCATCAATATTTAGACCAATACAATGAACAAATAATACAAAACGAAAATCAATACAAGTGCAGATATCGTAGCAGGAGAGGCAAAAGGACTGAAGCGTCATTTTGGGAAGTTCGCACCAGAGCATAGATTTTTTTTTGGCAGTAAAATTCATAAATCTTCAGTACCTAGTTACATTTTGAAACTCAGTGCTTTTACTGAGTTACCAGAAGCGACAAACATCTAAAAAAAGTCCTAAACTTATGTCGCTTGAGTCAAGCCTTCCCCCAAATGGTAAATATATTTTAGATGGCTGAAGGACCGCAAGTCTTCAGAATCAAACGAGAGTCAAAACATTCGACGCAGACAAGAAAACTGATTAAAACTGCATATTAAACACATTTGTTACCCAAGTTGCTTAAGCCCTTTTGCCTTTCCAGAGACGATATTATGTCCACGGTTCTGGTTCATTCCAAGTTTCCTTCATCCCTAACGCCTACGAAATTCATTAAAAAATCTCATACAGCGTGTGCGAATAAACATTTCAGTGTTTCATATCTTTAAAATATTCAATTATCACTATAAATATAAATTATTATTATTTAAAATATTAAATTATCACTATATTATCATTATAAATATAAATTAATTTGGACTGCTTGGCATTGAGATAAACTTCGCAGATTCTAGGTATGGTAGAAATATTATTTATACATTTCAAAATCGATGGATACACGAATTCAAGTAAATGCAATATATACAGGTTTCTCAAAAGAATATGACAAAATCGATAATAGCCTCTGTTGTCCCAACTGTTAGCTATCTATGGGAATGGGATCACCGAAGGCTAGTTGCAAACTAATTATTTTTTTTTTTTACTGTAAATTTTTCGTATAAAATAAAAAATTTTAAAAATATAATCTGGTTAGTTTTTTCTTACTAACATTGGAGAAAAATAAATAAAAAGTTGTGGAAAGATTCGTGTAGGTATACTGTATTGAGATCATGGAACTTTAAATTAAAAATGGTTATTACTTTTAACATAAAGATATACATGACTTTCACAATAATATTGAATACGTATGATGAGAAATTTCATTTCATTTTAAGGCTTTCCTCGAAAACATAGAATATTTATTGGATTGATTTGTCGATACTTCTCACAACTGTAGATCCGTTCAAGGTTCATTATTTAAGCAAGCAACGTTGTATCTGGCAACGAGCATATTAAAAAAAAAAACATGATTAAAAATGTCGATATCTGGATTTTGTCCGTAATATAGGTTTGTATATAACTGCATGCTGGAGATATACTATATTCTAGTTTCTTATTATTTTTCCGATTGCTAACGTGTGTATACTTACATGACATTATTCACATTGTATTTTTTTTTTCTTACAAAAACCAACGAAAATAATTTTTATTTTTAATAAAATGTCTCCGAAAGAGTTTTCCGAAAAGATTTTCTTCTTCACGAATCATTTACGGGAATATTGGAAAAATGTGAATAATCCCACACCAGATAAAAGTCTGTTCTGAGCGAACATCAGGCGACTGAATGAAAAACTGTAGAAAGAGAATCGAGAGAAATTTAAATATCCCGAATAACGTGATGTTGTTGAACGAAAAGAGCGAATACATCCATAATAAATTGACCCATTTCAATTGAATGCTTCGCAGAATCCAAAAATACACCAAGAGGAAATTAAAATCTAAAAAAAGCACAAATAAAAAACGTATATTCACGCGGAATATTCATGAAGTAAACATTTTGCAAGACAAAATACTGAAGATTTAATAATCAGGCTCTCGAAATTATTCAGACTTTAGTAATACACTTTTAGAGGATATCATTGTTAAAATAATCGACCAAAACCTCATTGCAAAAAACAATAAAAGAATAAAATAAAAAAAGATTGATATTTATTCAACTGCTGCTTTGAAGAAAAACCCAATTTACGAAAAGTAAAGAGCGGATGTACGTTTTTATCCAACAAGAGGCGGATGAGATAAGATCAAAGTGGAAAATGAGATACTATGTGCTGCTAATTTTATTTTATGTCGTAGAAGCCATTTTCGCATAAAATTTGCAAATAGCATTGAGCCGTGCTGTGACAAATGCGGTGTGTATGAATAATGGAAGACATTTGAAAGAAAACTCTCGTATTCATTAAAGCCTTCCTATATACGTAAATGTCGAAACACTGACAGCGCCTCTAGCGGTAGATGCATATAAGTATCTTGTTCGAAATCATACTTATAATATTGTTTAGAATTTTAATTTTCTACCAATGAATACAATGTAGACGAATAAGAACAAAAGGTACATAATAGAGAGCAAAAATATTTCTCACGTCAGAGATTATTAAAAACATTGAAATTCAAGCATTTGTTAATTATTAATACCTACATATATATGTGGAGTTAACTAATATTGATAGTCATGCATAATAATTTCTGCTCCTCGAATTTGGGATGTCATCGTGATTTGTTAACCAATGGCGACTTTTTTTATACTGGTTACGATTTTTTGATTTCTTAAAGATATTTCAATAAATAAAATAAAAATTCACCGCTACTTAAAAACGTTTTTTGATTTCTTAAAGATATTTCAATAAATAAAATAAAAAATTCACAGCTACTTAAAAACGTTTTTTGATTTCTTAAAGATATTTCAATAAATAAAATAAAAATTCACCGCTACTTAAAAACGTGATTTTAGGATTTTACCATTTCGGTCAAAATCGTCACAATTTATTTGGCTACTATGTTATTAGAGAACTCGAACAAATAAACATCCACCACGTAATAATTATGTGTCACCAAGATCGGCGGCCATCTTGCTTTCAGTGTCTACGTATTAATATAGGAAGGTTTTGCACCCATCCTTTGAAAACTCATCCGGGAACATTCACGCCATCAATTCCATAATATTTCCGCCTTTGTTAATGTACAAATACAATCGGCGGAGGTGTGAGACAAAGAAAGGCATCCGAGAAAAGCGGCCATTTGCAAATTCACGCCAGGGTTTGTTTCCCCCAGTACCAAATCGAGTCGCGCCTAATTGCGTATTTAGCATTCTCCCGGTGGGCAATCCGGCACGTCACAAAGGTACGCGAGACTTATTACAATTCCTTTAAAGGGACGTCAGGGCATTAAGTGATGCTTAAGAGACGGCACTTTTATAACTTCTCCTGTGAAACTGTTATGTAAACTCTTGACATAAAATGTTTTTACTTTTAACATGCTAGCTATTTTGAAAAAGGTTTTAGTATTTTTTAAATCGTTCTTAAAAAGCTGCTGCATTGTGGCTTGCCATAATCAGATTAAATTAAACAAATACTCAAGTAGACGGCAGGTTAAAGTTTTCATTAAAAGTACCCTACAAACAGCATACCTAAAAATGACATACGCCCTCAAGGAAACATTTTCCCTCGTGTGTGAAGATAATAGTATTAAATACAAAAATTAAAAAAAAAAAACGGTGAACAGATTCCACACTTTTCTCTTCACCATCTCCTTATCCTCCCCCCACCCCTATCTTATTTAACCATACAACATTCCCCTAAACGAAGATGCCATCGTCCTACTGGGTCCGGGCTGTTGTGCGGTATGACATAAGGAAGGTATGAAGGTAGGAAGCAGTGAGGAAGGGTTCTTCCGAAACCGGTGAACTGATTAAATAACCATGTATGGATGAATAAATATCATAAAGATTGTCTTTAATCTTGTTTATTTTTATATTTAAAAAGGGTAACATTTTAGGTAGGTACTTTACACGTGAAAAGATAAATCAAAATGAAGCATATACCATTTTCGGAAACAGGGAAGTAAATAATTAATTATTAATAATAGCTATGTTATTTCTTTGAATTGGTCTAAAAATAGGGTTGATGATGTGATCTTTTTATATTTGATTCGGAGCGACCGGGGGGGGGGTGCGGAAGTTCTTACTTGCTCCAGTCTACACTAGTTATTCCGCTTCATTCGATAGGAAAATGCGAGGCAGGAAAAAGGAGGGGAAAACATTATTGGCTCAAGGAACTGGCCTTAAGGAAAAGAAAAGATAACGAGAAAACCTATTCTATTAGGTTATGCTGTGTTATATTGAAATACGTAGTTCAGTGGAGTTAGTTAGAAAACGAAAAGCAAATAATTGAAGAATAAAAAAATTACGAAATAAAAAGTGAAGTTGGCAAAGTTATTGTCGACCATTTGACGTATTATGAAAACAGTAGAGAGAAAATAATATTAAACTGGGACAACTAATCAGGCAAAAAAATGATTTACTTATTGAATTTAAATACAACTCATTTAGTTCAACATTCCTTGCCGTAGAAATAATGAATTACTGTTCCTCAATCATCTTTCTACTAATTATGTGTATCATTCTCCACTGTCCAGAATGTCGAGACTTGTCAATGGTAGATACTCTAAGTATCGCCCTGGTGAAAGACCACCATTCAGAATCGAAACGTTGCTTGAAATGGCTTAAGCCGTGTTTGGTGACTAGATCTGAATAGCCAGGTACTTCCCAACCTTCCTCTTCCCGATCTCCTTCCCCTCCCTACTACCTTCAGCCTCACAACATACCCAATTTGGGGATGCCATAGTCTCACTGGCTCTAGACGGTTGGGAGCAGTTGAGACTCTTGTGCGGTATTCATGTAAAAAAAAAAAAAAGCCAATTTTTTGGTACCAGTCTAAATGATTTTTGTCATTCTTTTTACGACTCTACCAAAAGTTTGACTTACCTTGGCTTTGATTTGAATGTTCTTTCATATGTACATTAGGTCTTATTTTTGCATTGCTTCATTTCAATATTATGTATGTGCTGTTCTTTCTCTGTTGCTCTTTTTCCCAAGTTGTCCGTTAGTTTATAAATAAATAAATATATCACACGATAGGAAAAAATAGTTAAATAGTTAGTTGAAATAGTTAGATAATGTATGCGAAGAGGATTTTGCTTAGATAAGGGTATTATTGGGTGTATGCTATGGTCCATCATGACATCCCCGGACTTAATTAATAGTGGTTATTTTTTGTTGTTGTTTTGATATTGTTATTGAGCTGTACTATGTTTCATAGAATACTGCGGTCCACCATAATACAGACATTAGCCCGTTTTGGGGGTTCATATTATGATGTTTTTTAATAGTCGATGGGTAAATTCACAGATATTGTATGTCCAGTTTTAAACAATTTGATATAGGCAATGTTTGAACGAAGAAGTCGGTGAAATTGATTATCTGTTTTTCTTATTGAATTCTGTATTTGAAAAAGTTGGATCAATTTCACCAGAAGTGAGGAGAAATTAAGCTTACTTCGGGCACACAGACACGCCCACAAAACACTTCTATCAATTAAGATTTTCATTGTCTTTACGATATTTCATTGGTAACTTCGAAAACAATAAAAAAAACATGCAATCGGAATAATTTGTGGAAAGGTGGTAAGAAATGAGGGAGTAAGGGAAACATTAAGAGCGAGCATCAGATAAATACAGATGTAGGTTGCACTCACCGGACGTGGAGTCGATGGATACCCTCGGCGTAGCGACGTCGGCGGGCGGGGCGGGCGCCTTCGCCGCCCAGGCCCCGACCGGCTCGCAGCCCGCCGCGGTACGCACGGCCGCCCTGCAGCACGCCCAGCGCCGACCCGCCCACAGCCCGCTGTGGAAGCGCGGGCTCAGCTGGAGGTTGCCTGAGCACACTGGATAAAATGCACACGGTGAGTAACTAGCGAATGCTTGATAGTCATGTTTAGAAGATAGGGCAAACGACACATTTCATAAATCCAAAAATAGTCATTCCATATATCCAAATATATCCAAAACCACCGAAATATAAACGGATTAAAGTGTGTTGAGGTTAAAACTCTAGGCTCTAGGGCTGCCATGACGAGCTAATGACACATGAAAAGTGAAAAGGTTCTGTAAAAATATCATCTCCGGAAAGTCTTATAAGTAATTAATTAGGTTAAGTTATAATAATAAATAAGTTTTCAGCCCCTGATTGTATTTAAAAAAAAAAAGAGTTAACTCAGGTAACTTTAAAGCACTCACTGAGGGTCCTGAAATGACAAAAAGCCAAAAAAGTCCCAAACTTGGTTGCTCGAGTCAAGCCTTCTCCTAAATGGTAAATATATTTTAGATGGCTGATGGCATGCTGGTCATGAGCCGAGCGTTCTAGTCATAGCCTAGCGTTGCGGGACTTTTATTCGTATGCTACTGTTAGCGGTGAATTTCTCTATCAAATAATAATTAATTTAGGTTTATGGTCATTTCACATCGGATGTGAGACACCAAATTGGTGAACATATGACTGCAGCATGCGATTGGGTACATTCGCAAACGGTTGATAGATGCCAGAGCTATATGGGCAAATTAAAATGGAGCTTTGAAATGTCCTAAATGTCGGTAAAAAATAAGACAAAACGTTATATTTTAGTTATTTTCAAAGATAGTGAATACTAGTATCTTATAAAAAGCCGTTTTGCAGATAAATATATCTCATTTTGACATGCGTTGAACGCCTTGCACTCGCAGAGAATTGTATTTTGCGAGTGTACACGATTGATACAAAAGCCACATCTATTTGGATATTATTAAGGTACACCGTTCTCCTTAACGGCATCATCACCGTTCACCTCGCAATAAACACGTTCCACTCGTTACTATTGATCACTGATGATTTGATCGTAGATAAGTGAGGCTATATTTCTTTTGTGCAAGATTACTCTGTAACAGAAAGTAATGTAAAGCTCGACGAGATTTAGCCAGGCCCGGATTCACCATGAAGCTAAACGGGGCCATAGCCCTAGGGCTCAGAAAATCGTAGGACCTCAAATAACATTTGCCCAACGCTAATTATTCTAAAAAAATATATCGTCACCGGAAAGGGAAAAAAGCTGAAGCGCCACTTTGGGAGATATACAACAGAGCATTTGAAAGTTTTTTTTGTTTGACAATCAAATTCATAAGTCTTCGGTACCTAGTTGAATTTCGAGGTACAACGATATAATGTACTGTAATTGGATTCATCAATCTGTCGTAAAATAATGATCAAAGAAAGACAAACATTCCCGGGTTACGAATAACCTGACAATACTTAAAAAAAACTCCTACTGTCATTATAATACAACAACAACAACTGTACAATAGATAAGTCGTGTTTATTTTGTCCTGATAATAATACTTAATTTAAAGAGTTTAACTAAAAGTTATAATCTAATATTGCTTCTTCGAAGTGTTAAAGTGTATTAGTTTGCATTTATCATTGTTTATTTCTCAAGAATCATTGTGTTCTAATTGAAAACTATATTATTAAAAATCTAGTCGTTATTCAAGTGAATTGGTGACATTGTTGTTCGTGAATATTGTAGGTACCTGCAATCACCGCAGAAGCGAAGTGTCCTTACCAGTGCAGTGTAATCAGGGCTGTTCCATCTGCCACTTTTGAAAAAAAAAAAAACCTTAATTATTCCCAAAATGGATGCTCAGGCTTATATTTCTATAGCAAACGATGCAGTCAATTTATTGACAAACATGATCATGGATCCTAACAATAAATTCACTAAAGAACATATTGCTAAAATAATTCCTAAAACCAACAACATACTTGGAACAATTGCCCAAATGGCTGTCAAAATGGCTACTCTTGAAGTTGAATTATCTGTTCATAAAAATATAACCTGTAACCCGCCTACTTTTTTCAAATACCAAAAATGTCTGCGAAATTCTTGCAGAAATCAAAGAACAAAGCTACAGAGATAAAAATCTAATAATTCACAACATTCCTGAGAGTTCATCGGTATCCCAAATAGAATCTATGAATATCGACATAGCGTCCGTCAAGAAAGTGATCGCTGATATTGATGGGTCAACAATAAACCTTGATCTAAAAATATACAGATTAGGCAAAAGAGCGATGACAAACCGAGAGGAATAAAAGTAGAGTTTCCGGATGCAAAATGGCCGAAAATTTTACTAAGCAAGAAACATGTTCTGAAAAATAATATCCGAATGTATCAGGATCAATCATTTCTACAGCGGAAACAATTAATGGATCTCAGAAACGAACTTGAAAATAGGAAGACTTCTGGAGAGACCGACATCACTATTAAATATATTAATAACCATCCTTCTATCGTCAAAACACACGCAAAAAACTGAAAATTAAAATTTACTACCAAAATGTACGAGGACTAAGGACAAAGTTACAAGACCTCAAATCAACCCTACCTACATTGGATCACGAAATTTATGCATTTACTGAGACATGGCTGAATTGCAACATTGATAATACTGAGTTGGGTTTCTTCGAACATACAGTGTACAGAAATGACAGAAGCAAAAACACCACTAATAAAGCTAGAGGAGGCGGTGTGTTGGTATCCATTCACAATAAATTTAATTCAAAAAAACTCAAATGTCTCTACACAAACCTTGAACAACTATTCATCATGGTGTCTACAAAAATGGAAAAAATTATAATCGGCTGCGTTTACATTCCCCCGTCTTCTGACGCCCAGCTTTATAAAGACCACTACCACGAAGTTGAATTACTACGAAGAAAATTTCCTGGAGCTACTTTGATTTTAATAGGAGACTATAACCTACCTAATGTCGCATGGAACATCGAAAACAAAAAGACTTCTTGCCCGGACATTACAAATCACGGGTCCCACGATATTATTGAAATGTCAAATTTTTTAAACCTCAACCAGCTCAACTATGTATATAATGCGAACGCTCGTCTTCTCGATCTTGTATTTTCCAATTCCTCTTTTGTAAATGTGTCCGCTTCTGCTGAAACTGTTCTCCCGATAGACAAGTACCACCCTCCACTGGTTATTAAATGCCACAGTTCAATAACAACAACAATTCCAGCTGTATCCTCAAAGTTGAATTTCTTCAAAGCAGATTTTAATAAAATAAATTGTCATTTATCTTCTGCTGACTGGAGCTTTTTGGATTCAGAAAAGAACATTGATGAAATGGTGGATAAATTTTACATTAATCTAAAGGGTGCTATTGATTTATTTGTACCTGTTTCTAAAATTGCTGTGCACAAATACCCAAAATGGTTTAGTATTGATCTTATCAATATTATTAGAGATAAAAAATTGCTCATAAAGTGTATAAATCAACACGAGATCCTAAAGATTACTCTAAATTTAAAGAATTAAGATTGTTAACAAAAAAAATATCAAAATTATGTTACAATAAGTGTATCGAAAATTGCGAAGAAATGGCTGTTGCCAATCCTCAGAATATATTTAAATTTTCTAACATGCTTAATAATAATGACTACAGTAGTCCTTCAAATATGTATTTAAATAATAAAATGGCTGATAATCCCCAAGAAATCGTTGATCTATTTGCTGAATTCTTCAGCAAAGTTTATGATACCGCTAACATCTCTCCATTACTCGATTCTCAAAAAACTAATAACGACAACGTGATCGATTTCAATCAGTGTATATTAGATGATTGTGATATTAAAGCGAAATTGAAATCCCTTGATATCAACAAGTCGGCTGGCCCCGATAACATTCCTCCTATCTTCCTATCGAAGTGCCTGTCAGTCTTGTCTTGGCCTCTGACTAAGCTTTTTAACTTTTCTTTAAAAACTGGTACCTTTCCCGAAAAATGGAAGGAAAGTTTTCTGACTCCTATTTTTAAGAAAGGAAATAAATCTGATATTTCCAATTATAGACCAATATGTATCCAATCATCAATTCCAAAATTATTTGAATCTGCTCTGCTCTCTTTAATCTCGCCTGAGATTAATAAAGTAATTTCTCATCAACAACACGGCTTTAAGGCAAAAAGGTCCACTCTTACTAACTTAATGATTTATCAGGAACATCTATTTAATACCATGCATAAGCGTCTTCAAACTGATGTAGTGTATACTGACTTTAGTAAGGCTTTCGACAAAGTGTCACATAATATTCTCATTCATAAACTAAGAACCCTCGGTATAACCGGAAATATTTTGAGATGGTTTGAAAGCTACTTACATAAAAAGAAAAATATCAGTCAAACTCAATCTACACTTATCATATCAGTTTGAAATCTTCAGTGGCGTTCCACAGGGGTCACATTTGGGACCAGTGTTATTTTCTTTATTTATTAACGACATCACTACCGTTTTCGATGGAGTTATGATTCTTTATTTGCCGATGATCTAAAAATTTACAAAACAATTACCAATCTTAATGATTGTTACGTATTGCAATTGAATCTTGTGAGGTTACAAGAGTGGTGTGCTTGTAACGAACTGTTCCTTAATATTGAAAAATGTCAAACGATAACTTTCGCCCGAATTAAAAATCTCATTATGTATCAATATAGCATTAACAATATTAACTTAAAAAGAGTTGACCAAATAAAGGATCTGGGTATAATTTTTGACAGTAAATTAACTTTTGTTCCTCATATAAATGAAATTACTAATAAGGCCATGAAATGCTTGGGTTTTATTTTGAGGACGGTAAAAGACTTTAAATTATTGAATTCATTTAAATTACTTTATACTGCGTTGGTTAGATCTAATCTAGAGTACAATTCTACAATCTGGGCTCCATTTTATAATATTCACCAACTTAAAATAGAAAGAGTGCAGCATAAGTTTCTCAGATTTATTAATTATAAGTTATGTATCCCAATTGTTGACCTTGATTACGTATATTTAATGAACTTGCTTAACCTCACTGATTTATCATCAAGACGCACAGTGAGCGATTTAATATGTCTCTTTAAAATAGCGAATGGCAGATTGGACGCCCCGGATCTAACGAGCCTTATTACCTTGCGAGTACCTACCCGTGATACACGGCAGGCGGCTCTATATTATGTTTCTACGTCTACAAACAATTATTTTGATAATTCTCCCATTCAAAGACTGCATAGACTTGGTAATAAATATGGTTCAATAGATGTTTACCGTTACAACACTGTTTCCAAATTAAAATCTAGCTTACTTGAATGTTTTCAATAGAACTCAAAGGTTATTGTTATTTATAGTTATAATTATAAAACCTACGCTATATTTATATACTTGCAGTTAAATACTAACTTTTCTCTTAATGTTATATTCTACCCATCTATTGTACTCCTTTATTTAAATAAATGTATTTATGTATATACGTAGAGGTGCTATGTTTCCATAACGTGTAACTTATACGTACGTATTATAGTTAAATACACAAGACAAATTTTATAAAGACATTCGTCTACCAAAATAAGGGCATTTCCCAGTTTGGTGGTCGAGAAACTTTGAAATTATTCCAATCCCTAAATGAAGCAATACCTTCAGATTTTAAACGAGGGAGGTGAAAAAACAAAGGCTCTCCGCGAGACGCTTGCGAAGTTTTCATTGCGGAAATGCTCCAAATTAATATAACGAAATAAGCCAGAGCGCTCAAACACAAAACTAATATACGAGGCCTGTTCAAAAGAAAAGGTGAACTTTGAATTTTCGCGGGCTGTGTACATTCGATTGTCGATTTTTTTGTTGTTGTTATGTTGGTACACATATGTTTATCATATGTTAGCATTATCAGCCATTTTGGATTAGTGGTTTGTTTTTGACAACTGGGAAGGTTAGTCACGATTTTGCGTTCTACGATTTTTTACTTTTGAAAAAAATGGATCAAAGAATATGTATTAAGTTTTGCGTTAAAAATGGAATAAAGTGCTACAACGCACTTAAAATGTTGACTGTGGCATTCGGCGAGTCTACTTAGTCTCAAAAAAGTGTTTATAAGTGGTACAAGCGCTTTACAGAAGGCCGAGAAGATGTTAATGACGATGAGCGTCCTAGAGTTGTGGAAAAACAAATCATGGATTTTATTCTTTGATCCATTTTTTTCAAAAGTAAAAAATCGAAGAACACACAAAAACGTGACTAACCTTTCCAGTTGTCAAAAACAAACCACTAATCCAAAATGGCCGATAATGCTAACATATGATAAAAATATGTGTACCAACATAACAAAAAAAAAACGATAACCGAATGTACACAGCCCGCGAAAATTCTAAATTCACCTTTTCTTTTGAACAGGCCATGTATATAACGGGAAAATCTCAAGTGCTCACTACTCACTGGCAAATATAATAATGTCGCAAAACGAGAACACAAATAGGACTTTAAATTCTGTGGATAATATTATTTTTTTGGAGATAAATTTAAGGCATGGAACCGGTTACCAAAGTTAACATATTAAGTGAGCGATTAAAATAATCGTACATCAGTGTGGTGATTAATGCTTTATAACGACAACTTGATGAGCTCCTTGGCAGGAGCGGAAAACGACTGGACTCTGGACCTAGGTTCGAAACCCGGCGTGCGCACATAAAATGTCAATTTAATTAAATATAGAATTTAAAACAAATAATTTGCGCCACGTTTCAGAGAAAGGCACTCTCAATGTCGTGACGTTATAATAATCTTGTGACGTAACACTATTGAAAATTGAATCGCTATTTAAAATAGTTTTATTTGGATTTTCGTAGAAAGCAATCACTTTGTGGTTTGACATATTTAAAGAAATGAAAAAAATAATGTACAAGACCACGAATATTATTAGTTTAATTTTTTACTCTGGTGATGCTTAGGCCAAGCGAAACCGGTCGGTCATAAAAATTAAATTAATATTCGTGGTCTTATGGTATACAAAGTTTATTTTTCATTTCTTTAGTTTTATTTTTTGATCAGTTTGTTCCAAATCTGAATAGCAAGATACTTCCTAACTTTCCTCTTTTACTTCCCCTCCACAACTTCATGACCTCACATCATTACCCAAATACGGATGCCACAGGTCCACTGACTCTTGGCAAATGGAACTCTTGTGCGGAATCACATAAAAATAAAACGTAATTATACAGCCGATAAGTTCAACTTATGCGAATCTTAATGACGATATTACCACTTCACCTGTGTGCGCGAGGATTTATTTTATAATATAGAAACTAGTTAGTTCTTAGCGCTTCGGGAAAATAAGCAGTCAAAATTACTAGGATTTTTTGTTAAAAAACCAGTTGATTACTATCATCACGCTTTGTGGGTCTGGCGGTTCCCATAGAGTAGGCATAATTAAGAGTTCAGGATTGTTGTTCATTGTTCGCAACAACCAGAGATTAGGGGAGACCAGGGACAAATGTAACAAAATTCGGCTTTTGATTTTATGAAATTTCATTTAAATTACTTTTGAATGAAATCTGAATCGATGTGCTCTATGATTTTTTGTAGACGTTTTAATCAAATAATTTCATTTAAAACGTTAATTAATCCTGCGATATGGTATGAAAAAGTGTACCCAGAAAATGTTACTTCTATCCATATTTTTGAGGTAGGATTGAACACTACTGAACTGATACACCCATGATTTGTGGTTCTAATATGTTTATTCGGCATTCTGAAACAAATACGCGTAATGTCTTATTAGGAAAGAACATTAATGATACTTAATAGATAAGAAAAGCGGTTTCAAATGTATTATAAATTTAATAAGTTTCAATAAACAAAAAGAACCCTGGGTCGGTTGTAACATCGTGTTCCAACCGTTTCAGGAGCAACATTCTCTGTCTTTGTGTGTAAAATGTACAATTCCGCAAACAGTTGATGTAAACAGTTGTTGTTGAGAAGTGCTACTTTTCATATTATAATTATTTGGAATGCAGTCCACCATGATACGAGTATATGCTTAGTTTGAGAAATCGTAATATTCAATATTTTTTTCAATCTGTATTTTAAATATTTTTATAAAAAACATAAATAAAATATTTAAAATAAGTAAAAGAAATAAATAAATTATAAAAGTAAATGATACAATATTATAATATATAAACTGTAAAGGTGACATCCAAAAGAATCAGTAACCGGTAAGTGCACAGCTCAATAAGTTAAACAGAAGGGCCAACACTAATCTTAAAAAAAACATTTGAAAAAGACTAACGTTACGATAAAAAAAACGATTACCACACTATAACATCATCTCGCTACTGATGCCAGAGCACGACTGGCCGGATATTCGTATTGACATTAAGTACGAAAATTGATTCATAGCAGACCTATTATATAACCATATATGCGCATAATAGCGTTTACTACAACCGTCCCTTGTTATTTTCGTCCCTGGTCTGCCCCACCTAAGTGTGCATCTGTAGAAACGTACTCTTAAGACTACTTTGAATAATAATAATATACATTATAATACAACAATGGCTGTTTTTGCGTTATCTTGCATTCGCAGAACACCACAGTGGATAGGAAATAAAATTATTGAAATTAGAAGAAATGCTAAGTGTAAATTGTGATGACGTATTTAAACGGGTACAGAGCTCGGAATACGACAATGATAATATTCAACATTCACAGTTCTCAATGATATCAACAAACCACGAAAAAGTGATGTAGATACACAAAGTTAATGGGTTTTCAATATAAATCTTTCATCACAGTTAATAATTTCAAAAACACAAATCATTAAAACTAAAAGCTTGATTGATATAAAAAACCTCTTGTATTAAAATGAGATCACACATATTATTATAGATATTTATTTCATCTAGATCGATCCCCTCAGGTCTTCTTTTTCCTCAACACTTTTAAACATACTGTTATGAAACTTTTAAATTTATGCTTCTTATTTGTTTTTGAATTTCTTTTAATTTTATTTGTATTTTTTTTTTTAAATATATATCTTGTTTGATTTTTTAAATTAGATTCACTTATATATAACTACGCAAGTGGAAACCTATAAATGGCCATATTCATACTACCCATGTAATATTCTACATAATTTATATGTAAACTATTGGTCTCCCAAATAAAATAAAAATTAAATAAAGAAATTTTACGGTCTCGCAACCGAGTATAAGAATATTTGTCGCTTTTAGGAAAATTTTCGATCACTAATGCTACGTTCACAATACTCTTCCCAGTCATAATTATTATTCGATTATTTGACCTCTAACCAAGGCCTTGTTTACTAAATAACGATATGTGTATAAGTACCTACAGTTATGTATGTATCCAACGTAATGTGTGTAGCAAAATTGTATGGGAAACTGATACATTACATTGAGATGTTTATAAGTAAATACAAATCCAATTAACATGTCACTTTTAGGTTCTGACAAATTCTTAGGACAGGCTAACCCGCAGTACATCGAATTTAAGATACAATTAAGTAATAAATGTAGACTTCTCGATTCAAAAACATATTTGCATGGGCTAACTTCTAGTAAATAAAATTGTTATTGTACCTGTAACGATAAAGTTCAGATCACATACTCGTACGTAATAGATTTATACATTTCGAGCGCAATGTTCCGCCAATCAATAGTTTTGTATAAAGGAGATCCGCTCAAATGCGTCGGATTTCAAAACGAAATTGAGCGCTGAAAAAAGTTTTGAAGGCGAGTTATACCCACAGTAACATGTATTATATATAATAATATCTGGCGCTCCCAACCTTCAATCCATCCAAGCGAAGCGAAAACAAATCTACCAGCTAACAAATCCGATCCTTGGTTCTGAAAGGGGATTCTTTTGTGAAATACTTTGAGACACTTTGGGGCCGCCGAAATCTTTTCTCGAAATGGAAATTAAATATCCGCCGCAACTTCGATCGCCGAATCCAATTCCTACGCGTAATGGAATCGCAGGTTGGAATGCACTTAAATAACGATTTTCAAGTTCTTTAAATTTACACGCTTCATTTGGTGGGAAAACGTAGAACCTATAAGAATTTATCGCATTTACCGCGGTGAAAGAGGTTTAAAATTGTTAACAAACTAGTGACATTTAAAGATTTAAAGCGTAACAATTTTAGATGTATCCTAAGGAAAGAATTGATATGTTTAAAATTACGCAGGACGGAAAACTACGGCTATATATTTATCATCTTTGGAGATGTTTTGTGGAAGCTTCTTTTTAGGGAGAATTCAGCAAGTCAAAGGTCTTGGAGAGACCCACTTTGTGGGAGTGGGAAAAACAAAATATTCAAGGCCGTTCCAAGATCATGCAGCAAATGTCAACCACTCTCGACTGTCCACTGGTGCCAGAGAGTAATCAGTGACGCTCAGAGCACATACCGGTAAAACAGATACAGCAATTCCTACCTATCGTATACGTTTCAAGGATTGAAAATCGACCGATATAATATTATATTAGCATACATACTATTATTTAAAGACGTCTAAAAGCTATGTTTTAAGTGGTCTGGGAAAAACTTTTCTTCAATAATTATTGACCATTTACTAAAGTGAACCTAAAACCAAACTGATTGCGATTAAAATAGTGTTACATTCACAGATGTGAGGACGAGGAATAATTTGGAAGAAGAACAGTGAGACAAAATAGGCGTACGATAATAAACAAGGCTTGTCGATATATTTACTATTTTTTCAAAAGTAAGAAAAATATTCTCGGTTTACAAATAACATGACAATATAAAAAAAACTACTACTATTTTAATTTATTTTTACATTAACTACCACACAGGAGGCCTCGAGAGAAATAATTTCCCTCATGGCCTGTCATCTTTGAGGATGCTGTGTGGAGGGTCTTTTTGAAGAAAGTAAAGAGTAAACCTGGGTCTTGAAGAGGTCCCACTTTAAAGGAGGGGGAAACACAGACACCGGCAAATCGTTCCTCAGCCAAGCTGTTGAACATAAGAACGAGTCGTAAAAACGACCCGTTCTCATATACTACCATCATTATAAGGGGAAAATTCTTGTTCAATGATGGAGGATTTAACTAGCACAGGAATTAAACCCACGACACCCATCTAGAAACCCTACTCATTAGTCAAATCGGCTACTAACCGGTCACTTCAAAAACAATAATCGATTAAAAATAAATATAAATAAAAATATACTTAAAAATCAGCTAAATTGTAAGTTATTATGATATAGTGATTGTGTCCTGCCAGAAGTGACCTGCCAGGTAAGTATGTTGCTGTATATTTATATAAACTAGAATTAATATCAACTAGAAATTAAGATTTGTACAGCGCTCTTGAGGAGATTTTTCACAAAAACGGCACTACACAAATTATCCAAATATTATTATTATTACGAAATGTCTCAGGAAACATGATCCTGGTATGTACAAACGAAGATTTACCTATTTTATGAATGTTTGTTGTGTGCAATATTGTGCACACGGCGAGTAAAATGGATCACAATACGATTTTTATATGTTAGACCTAAGATAATTAACAAAGTATTGTATTACTATCATTAAATATTAACAAAGAACAACAAATTAACGATTATAATTGCTTCAGAAACTTGATCTCATTCGGTACAAACGCAGGATTTCCGTGTTTGATCAATTTTCTCAAATTTCTTCTGTGTGCAATGAAACAAGACACGGAAATGTATTTTGTATTTTACTAACGATTTGGATAACTCTTTGATGTACAAAATGTGTCAAAAACTGATTTATTCGCTATTTTTAGCTGACAAATTGGCCAGTGTCCATTGGCGTAATGTGTAAATGAACACAACCCGTGGCAAATAATATTAAAAGGATTAGCGCCATCAATCATAGCGTCTGAAAGCTTCCTTCGGCTGGATGTCCCATGACACCCAATATTAACCGTGGGGAATACAAGGAAATAGAAGGTGACAAAGAAATTCTGAAATCTCCACACTCCCGCCGTAAAATACGCCGATCTGCCCACGCGAGGCCTGTCAAGTTCGGTTATTGAGCGATCGTAATGAAACCAAAAATAAACAGCCAAATGCTGTGAACGTTAGCGGTACTTGTTTTTTTTTTTTAATCCGTAGGCTTTTAGGGATAATTATTGGATGCTTTCCGCATAAACATTTTTGATTGTGTAGATCAGTCATTCCCAAATTGGTCTATATCGACCTTCAGGGGTCGATTCCGACCTGCAAGGGGTCCACGTCAATGAAAATAAAAATTGGGGGTGCATGAGATGAAATGGGGTCCACGGATTCCATTTAGGCATGTCACCAAAATGTTGGCTTCCTGCAAATGTAATAATCCACCTCACAGATAGTACCTAAGATATTTTGCCGATTTGCTAGTACTTTTCGATTTCAAATCTCTACCGACTAGTGCTTTTTTTCGGAGAGGAATTTTTGTTGATTTGCTAGCACTTTTCGATTTGGGATCTCTGCCGACTAGTACTATTTTTTGGACGAGTTCGACTACAATTGAAGTGTTCTACCGCGAAGGGTTCATTTCAAAGAACTAGCAGTTCCTGAAGCGTTCACAAAACTTTGAAGTTTTTCCCAACGCTAAAAAAAATCAATACTAGGAAAGCAGGGGGTCTATACAAAACAGAAAAAATCGATAAGTGGGAACCTCTGGTGTAGATGGTGAAATTTTTTTTTTTTAATTGATTTGATTGTTACGCATTCGGGGATGGTGAAAGATTATTTCAAATAAATATAACAAAATTGCGTTGTTGAAAGGCGTAAATTTGTACAACTAGAGTTATGAATACGAGGCATCTAATATTCATATATTGATATCAATGCGAAACAGTTGAATATTTTGGAATATAAATGTATATGTTTGATTACTCTGTATTGTATATTTGTTGTAACCTTAGAGTTTAGAGTATATAGAGTGGTATCTACCCAAGGCAGTGTAGTCAGTTTTTGATGATTTTTACCTGACTCGTCGGACCTGGGCGTGGCTAAGACCAAGGCTAGGGTATTTATGCATACATTCACATCAGATATCGACATAATGTTTTTGTTTATTCGTATAACCACTTTTTCACAGTATTGACATCAACAAAAATATAGCATCTAACCTAAAAAACCGTTTATTTGTGTCAAGTTTAGTGGCATAGTAAAAAATTTGGGCGGAGTCCCGCGATGAACCAGGAGCCCAAGATCATTGTGACAGTACATAGAAGCGGAGTATTATATGTGTTGTCTCTTTCTCTCTCATGGTGTACGATGTAAAAACCCGGAGAAAGTGATTTATCGCAAGTTTGTATAGGTTGGGTAAAAATAATTAGATTTCTCTCCATACATTGTTTCTCCAAGGTTGTAACTCATGTATTCTTTAATTTCCCTTGTCCCAGAGTGAGTGTTTATAAGTCATCGGGATTACTATGTATGTTAGCAAGACATTAAAATAATAAATATATTTTTTTTAAATACAGTGATATTAATAAAAAGTTCAAGAAAATATGTCTAATCATCATAAAACAGAAAATGGTGAGGTCTGGCGTCATGAAATATGCAAACCATTTCTGTCACCAAATTTTAGATTAGCGCAACTATTTTCAACTCGCAACGTCATTTCCATCACGCTATCGAAATTTGAAATACGCATTGAACTGTCAAAACAAAAATAACGACAGCTAAGACGCTATATTGTGGAAGCCGGTTATTATCACATATATTTGCACAGTAAAAAAAACTTGATCGTGCCATGTCTTTCGAACGATCGGGCGTCCTTGACTTCTTCTTCCATTCACTTTCGCATCATATATTCTTTTCACACTCCTTTCTTCGTTCATTCGCTCTACATGCCCAAACCATCTAAGCGTCCCTTTCTTGATCCTATTCATTACGCTCACATCAGCCTTGCATTCTTTCCGAAAATCCACATTTTATAATATATATAACAGAAGAGTATGTATGAGACGATGTATGAATATGAATGAAGCAAAGAGTGGGTGCCAAGACAGAGTTTGTATGGCGGTCCATTCTCTCAACCTACCCCTGCGGGGAAACGGCATGATGGTTAATTAGTTAGTTGATATTTACTACTCATACTCGGCCATCGAGTGTTTTAACTAACTTCCTAAAGATATAAGAGATGAAAATAACTACGAAATAAATAAAAAAATACACTTTACACCAAGCTAATTTTAAACGTGTTGGTATATTATAATGATGTACATTTTTATTCATTAAAATAAATGTAAAACTAACTTTTGATAGTACTTCCTTTCTAATACGAGAATTTTCTCAATTAGGGAGGTAATTATTGCAAACTAGAAATTATAATTACATTTGCATATATAACCTTCTATTACTACTAAGTAAAAAATGTTGATTATGTACAAAAAAAATCTAGAACCAGTGAAACAATAGAAATTTTGGAAAGCACCTAGCTATTCAGATCGACTTACTAAAAAAACTGCAGCATTTCAACAAACGGCTCTGAATGGTGGTCTTTCACCGGGGTGATACTAAGAATATCTTCCATTTCGGAACGCTAGATTTACCTACTAGATCGTAATAACATTTTTTGAATAACCCATAAAAAATATTTACCAGCTTGTATTAAGTAGCAATGCGATATTAATCCAAGGAGCTTAACGCTCTGCAATGGAGATATCAAAGGTCAAGATGGAACAAGGAGCATTGAAAAATAATAATGAGCGAATACTGTTGATACCACTGTGAACTTATATTTTGAGCATCTTTCAGATCAAAAAAGTCCTCATATAACAGAAAAATACAGACGGCGCATTATGTCAGATTTTTATCTTATTATTGTCCTTAATTCATATTATATATACATACATAGCCTGTTCAAAAGAAAAGGTGAATTTTGAATTTATGTGTACATTCGACTATCGATTTTTTTTTTGTTATGTTGGTACACATATGTTTATCATATGTTAGCATTATCAGCCATTTTGGATTAGAGGTTTGTTTTTGACAACTGGAAAGGTTAGTCACGTTTTTGTGTGTTCTTCGATTTTTTACTTTTAAAAAAAATGGATCAAAGAATAGGTATTAAATTTTGCGTTAAAAATGGAATAAAGTGCTCCAACGCACTTAAAATGTTGACTGTAGAATTCGGCGAGTCTACTTTGTCTCAAAAAAGTGTTTATAAGTGGTACAAGCGCTTTACAGAAGGCCGAGAAGATGTTAATGACGATGAGCGTCCTGGAGTTGTGGAAAAACAAATCATGGATTTTATTCTTTGATTCATTTTTTTCAAAAGTAAAAAATCGAAGAACACA
The DNA here is from genome assembly GCA_022651775.1 of Drusus annulatus. Lineage (NCBI taxonomy): Eukaryota > Metazoa > Arthropoda > Insecta > Trichoptera > Limnephilidae > Drusus > Drusus annulatus. The sequence continues at coordinate 208,738 of JAGWCC010000114.1, forward strand.
CAAAAACATGACTAACCTTTCCAGTTGTCAAAAACAAACCACTAATCCAAAATGGCTGATAATGCTAACATATGATAAACATATGTGTACCAACATAACAACAACAAAAAACGATAATCGAATGTACACAGCCCGCGAAAATTCAAAATTCACCTTTTCTTTTGAACAGGCCTCGTATGTACTTTAGAATCTGAAAGTATGCAGACAATATTGATACAAATTCAAGCTTTGCAAGAATCGTAAAAAAACTCCCACAAGAAATTCTGAAAAGCGGAAAGGAAATAATTTTCCTACTTTACGACAGTCGTTAATTGAAAGTTAATGCGTATTTGGTCCAACTTGATTGAATGTTCACGCCGGTCGTGTTTTACTGCGAGAAGCGGTCATTAATAATAATAACAATACAGTAATAGAAGCATATCTCCCTGGCAGTGGTGGCCATTACACTCACGAATTACACAAATTTTTTTCATTGAGTAATATATAATGTCTTAACTAAAAAGAAAAAAACCGATTTAATTAAATTTGTACAATTTTTTCCGTCTGGAATTAGATCAACGTAATTATTTTCAGCTCGCACCGGAATTTCTATCAAGAACTATGGAGCTTTTAAATATCATTTGGACTGTCAAAAAATAAGATAAGACGCCACATTGATTGCTTTATTTTTTTAAAATGTTAAAGAAGTGAAAAGATATTAAATATTTGAATAATATCAATAATCTAAAACACAAATATGAAACAGAAAAAAAAAAGAAACTAAAAAAAACAATGGTCATGACCGAGACTCAAGCTCGGAACCTCTTCTCTATCAGGGAATAACACTGCCAATTAAGCCATCAAGACCTCATTAGAAAGCGGCATTTTTTAACTATCTCATACTTCCATTGAAAATTATTAATATTTGAATTTCTTCTTATTTTAGGCTGCCATCTTTTGATGATATTCAAAGTTCTACCAAAACACATTTTGAATATCTAGTTGGTGTCTTTTTTTTTCTTCGTAAGCATTCATTATCTCCATTGCAAAAACATTACATTACAGTAGAGCTGATACGTATTTAATTACTTTTTCTACCAATTTGTTGAAGTCTTCTTCAGCGCATTAATTATGCTTGCATCATTAAATTTGAAATAACAGAACTAAATCAAGCTTAATTGTCCTAAAAAATCAAGTCAAATGAATTGCGGTACTTGTATGCATTAACTGTGAGATGTGGTATTATAATTGGATATAAAAAACATTTATAATATTCATTAGACACACAAATTAATTATGGACAAAGCTAAAGAAAGTAAACTATATCTGAATTATTATGAAATGGACTAATAACCTATCGAATATTTTATACCACAAAAACATTACCTTAAACAATTAGTTACGCCTAATTTAAAAATTATGAAACCCACAGATGTGAGACGTGAATGAAGAAATCGAATAAGCGAACTATGAACCCAAAATTCCAAAGACCGACACTAGAAAATGGATGATACAGAATCAAAATGGACCACGAACTGAAGAAACTAATTAAGTTTGCAAACATCGTAACATTCTGTATGTCACATAGACGATGCAATAGACTAGCCGTGTGGAAAGAATGTCAGATGACAGGATACCAAAAATCTTGACGAAATAGGTGATCAAGTGGAAGCGATCAAGAGTCACAAGCAAAAGGTGGACTGACTGCTTGGAAGAAGATAGGAAAGGCTCTAGGACATATTTTAAATTTATTTTTTTAAAGAAAGACAAACATTCTCGGGTGTTACCTACCATAGACTGCCCCCGACCCTAAGATAACATGAATCCGGCTCTGCATCTTATCTAGCCGTGTCAACGACACCGAATACACTATCATCTACAATGGACCCGGAGGTGGACTGCACACGACTCCAGCAACGATATCACTTATAAAAGGGACCGCAACATCCCACAAGACGTTAATCTACGACCTTCAGTTAAAGAGACTACGTGTCTAGTTTGTTGTAGATTCTCCATTTGAAAATTGTAATTAATACTCACTTGTACTGTTTTTCTAATTTAAATAAATATTGTGTTTCCATCAACGCATTCATTTTATTAAAAACTTATAAAAGTTAACTCGGGTTACGAATAACCTGACAATATTTGAAAAACTCCTACTACCATTACAATAAGCGGAAGATGTCCCTTGTGCAATGATGGAGGATTTAGCCAGCAGAGGAATTTTACCCACGACGCCCAGGTAGGAATCCGACGCGTTTGTCCACTCAGCTACCGACCGGTCAAATATATGTGTGGATTAGTTTGAGTTCAAGCGTCGTGGTGATGATTTTTTAAATAAATATTATCTTTATTACGTAAGTTGCAAAACGTGAGAAATGTCCGAAAATATACCTTGAAATTCTTTAGAAAAATATGCATTTAATTGACAGATTAAAATATTATTTTGAAAGAGCATACATTGAGCAATACCTACATATCAGCTAATCACCAACACAAATGAACTTTGGCAGCCAAGCAAACGTTGTTCGGACGGGGATAAAAAGAAAGGATGCAGAAAAAACAAATTGGCTTTTTTTAATTCAAAGAGCAATCAAAAAGAATGACGCGATGCGAATAAAAATATACGTGAGAAAAAAAGCTGAAGTCTGAACAGGTACTCGCAGGTAGGTACGTTATGGAACCACGTAACCGTATGCAGTCAGTGAGTCGCTTCGGAAGCTTTCGATATCAATATACATTATACTAGTGATGCGGTGATAATTATTTCGGCGAAAACGTTTATTCGATTTTTATAAAAAAAAATATCGAAAAAATTGGTAGATTTAAACGCAAAACGATTCAAGAGAAAAATTAAACTAAACGTGTTCATCAATAATTATTAGAACCAAATATTATTTTTTTAAATAGAATTTTAGGCGTCGTTTGTAAATCATTTAGAAAGCAAATGTTTCAAAATAATGTAACTCATAAAAGAGTTCTTAATTTCTAAAATGTAGGCCTTAGTAATAACATAACGGGCATGCTGTTATGCTTGCCACCTGATCATTGTTTGATCAAATGGTAAAACAGGCCGAGAATCAATAGTTATCTGCTTAATTAACTAGTAACGATAAAAAAACATAGTGGCGCTAATCATCGATTTGCGACTGTAAAGTGACAGTGGTTAAAACCACTAGGCCTAAGTTTGCTTGCAAAATAAATGTTCAATAACGCCTTTGACCTAAACACAGTCGATATTATTAGACGATTTTTTCACTAATATTAATTAATCGCGCAGCGACACCGCCAATTTGTATTTAATAAACAAGGACTTTTTTCGGGATCAAGCCTATCGCGGAGAATCATCATGAGGTTGAGTCGATGAATATCCGATAAATTTCCTAAAGAAAAAGATTATTCAATCGAATGGATGGAAATGTTACGAATGAATTTAACTAAGTAACCATTACACCGTTTCTCCGCAAGGGTAGGCAGAGAGGACGGACCGCCATATAACTCTGTCTTGGCACACACTCCTTGCCTCATTCACATTCATACATCGTCTCATACATACTCTTCTGTTATTCTGCCTCTTCACATGACCCGACTCAAGTATTTGATTTACTTGATTGTGCCATGTCTTCTTCGGGCGTCCTCGACTTCCTATTCCATTCACTTTCGCATCATATATTCTTTCCACACTCTTTTCTTCGTTCATTCGCTCCACATGCCCAAACTATCTAAGCGTCCCTTTTTGATCCTATTCATAACGCTCACATCAGCCTTGCATTATTTCCGGATATTTACATTTTGAATACGGTCATAAATGAATTTAAATCTATTATTATATGATCGTGGCTAAATAGAGCCAACTGATAAGTACCTACTTTTTAAATATATTTGGTATTGTTTACTTTGCTATAAATTTACTAATAGCCAACTCAAAATGAACTCTCTATATCTATACTCTATATTTTTTTCACTTTTCATTGAAAAGCCGGTCATCTCGAGATATAAATATCCTAGTGAGATGAGAGGCTAGTGTTATTCAGTTATTTTTTTGATTGTGAGAATAAATACATAGAATGTAAATTCTTCGAATCACCTTCGAATGAACTATACTCCATTATTGCTAAACTGAAAATATTTCAAATGAACTAAAAATAATTGATTATTTTTCAATCAAAATATTAATATTATTGATATAATCGATGATTTTGAAATGGATATAACGATTATCCCCATCACTAATCGGAATGCCATTGGTTGCATCACTAATATATGCATTAATTTGGTGTGCTGTCCAGTCAATCGAGTGCACATCGCTAAGTGCCCGTACTCACTTATCGTTAATAGAACACTATCGAATTAACGCTGACAACTGATTTACGAGGTTCATTGGTCGATAATATTCTACCTGTCGACTGAGTAACGAGTAGCATACGTCAATTAATATCAATGTAACATAATAGAAGATACGATTCATTTAGAGTTGATCTGAAATCAGGTCACACCGCTCGAAAGAAATAATTTCGTATTGAGAGTAGCGATCGTAAAATAATAATTTGTAATTATTATCGAATCAAAGAGCTAGTCAGTTAAAAACATCACAGATGTAATTATCGTAAATTACTTGGGACATACAACCCGTTGGAAAATTATTTTGCCGTATTGCGTTATTTATAATTATGAATATGGGTAAAAAGCTGCAATGGCAATTCTGCTATCCTGATTGGCAATTATATTTTGCGTTGATTTAATTAATAAATTAGTCGTTTAACTATCAATAGCGTCATTAATACTTGATGAAACACGGCAAACGTGTGCCGAACATGAGAACGGGTCGTTTATACTACTCGTTCTTGTGCTTATGAGCTAGGATGTGAAACGACTTGCCGGCTTTCATGTTCCCTTCCTCCAATAACATAGGTTTCTGCAAGATCCAGGTTTACTCCTTTTTTTCCTTAAACATATCCTACACACAGCACCACCAACGATGACTTGCCTTTTGTGAGGAGTTAGTAAATTTAACTTTAAAATTCTTTCGTAGTCAAAAGATATTTGGGTTTTTCTAGTGAGAAGTATTATCAGCTTCTCTGAAGGCTGTTCTAAGTGCCTACGCTCACTCCACTTAATAAATATAAAATGACTTTAAATAAATCGATTGAAACTTTTTTCATGGTGTTAAAATGTGTTGAATTCACTAAATATACCTATGTATAATTGAGGTGAACTAAATTTATGTCTCTATAGAAAATTGAAAGGAAAAAATACCCTTTATAAATTATTCATAAAATTAATTCTCCACCGTTTTGCCTTATAAAAAAGGTATACATTTGTTCTCGATGTGGTAGATACCTGGTATGTACTCACAATATTTTTTAAACCTGTCTGGTTATCGATCTACTAGTCTTAGTTCCTTCTACAAAAATATAATGTAGTATCGATGTCACTATACGAATAATGTGAAGGGATATACAAAGTTCCACCCCAGTTAATTCCGCAATTTGGCGAAGGCATAGACGAGTCACCTTGATTAGTTTTTACTTTACTTCGTTTTTTCACAGCTTCCATCCTCCCCCGGAAAAACAAGATGCCGCCGCGCAACCCACACATACATTCTTATAAAACCAGGTATAGATATTGATTTAACGATAGGAATATCAAAGAAAATTTGGCACTGTTGCTAGCCACCCTTTCGATATTAATGATTTTTTTAACTACCACCTCACACATCGAAGATTCACTAGATATTTCCAAAAAAATATACATTTATTATTTTCATGAATTTTACTTTATGTCGCATAGAAACTTCTATCCTTATTTAATTTTATAACATAATGTATTACAGCTTGACATAGTTTACTTTATAGGCGGCCATAAAAGGCAATGGAGACGCTATTTAAATAATAGAACAGTTTTGTGATTTAGAGCAATACAATGCGGATAGAAAAAACCTATGAAAAGTGATGCGAGAAGCATTATTCTAAAGGTTTTGGCATACATGGACTTTAAAACTTGTAAAAACCCTGGATAATCCCAGTATTAGGAGGATTTGTCGCCAGTAAGTTGAACAGTAAGAAAAGTTTAATAATTTTAATTGCCTCACGATTGATTACTGTATTTTAATAAGCTTTTAAATTTATATTGTTTTTAAAACAATTGATAAAATTATATAACTTTGCACCAGTATCCCAAATATCTACAGTGGTAACGCCACCAACTGCAAAGTTAATGGTGTCAAGCTGTACACTTGCAGAGAAAACAGAAAGGTGTGGGAACCTACTTATTATGTATTTATTTATATCTTCACGTTTTCTATTAAAGATTTTTCTACTCCCTATTCCAAAGCGAACCCATTTTATTAGATACTTGCAGTAAAAATGTCTGGGAAAGTTAACAGATTTTCCCCACACTGTGCGGTATTCTCTTGCTAAGGAAGGCTAGTGAACCTGCAATTCGCAACAAAATATATGACCTTTTATTGGAATTCATTGAAATGCAACATTTTATGGCGATCATAAAACGTTCGGACTCCGTGGAATAAATGAGAAAATTCTATCAAAGCGCTACACTTTGTAATGAAAGAAATAGCATCTACCAACATACATTGATATTACATTATCTAGTCTTAAAAATAACAGAGAAAGGATGTACAAAACTCTCGAATTATGAACTCTGGCGTCATAAAATGTGTGCAGATTTTGGTTTTTTTTAATTCTCAGTCAACGCATTATTTTTTTAAGCTCCCAACGATATTATTTGTCAAAAAATAAGACAAGAAACCATATCGTTTTCGAGAGAGTTGAAACTCGGGTAGTAACTACCGGTTCAAATAAATGAAAATAAGAATCAATCACTCGTCAAATTCATAACTTCCGAACGAATAAATGACATGAAACAAGATTGCTATGTTGTGAAAATCACAAACTCACTCATCAGTTCACAGAACGAAAACGGTTCGTGGAAACTCATTCGGAAAATATGTTTTCCGAGGTTTTGGGTTAATGAAGGGTGCCTCGTGTTTACCGATACAATTAAAGCCGCAATTCCTACGCGCGGGGAGTAGGGGGAAGTATCGAGGCGAACAGGAAATTATAAATTATAGGGGGTTGAACCGCAGTAATAAGGATCACTTTCGCCTGCCGGGCGTGAGGGTGACTAAACAAGAATGACGAACTCGTCAAGTTAATAAATCTTCCATGACAGATTCTGAGGGGTGGTGGTATTTAGTTCGCTATTAAAAGTGCAGGAGGCACGTATTTAATATTTTTAAATAAAGCCATCCGGTTAGCCCTAATAGTTCCAAAATGGATAAAGGCTTCTCAGTCAAATGTGATGTCAAATTTGACGAAGGTTTGAAACAACCCAACCTTAATTTTTTTCCATAACAAAAACGTCAATTTCGAAAATCAACAACCAACAATAATTCATCATTTAAAAAAAAACAGAGGGGCTGATTGACCCGGTTTCTATGTACGTCAATTTATCAAAAAACTTTCTTTAAATTATATAACATGGTATTACTACCAAGAGCTCCGTTGTAATCTCTCTTGCTGTCACGTGTGTCGTTTATAAGAAGGAGGGAGAGGTTAAAAAAGAGTTACAGTGGTCACCGGATAATGCCCAATTCTTAATATCACACGGTAAAACAGGCGCGACTTGATAAGAAAATAGGAAATTCGACAGAGATTGATACGGCGGAAATTGGCGCCGACGCCGACGCCTTTCGAGAAACGGATAAGACGCAATTTGGGAGACGTCTCGAATTTAAAGGAGAGCCGGAAGTCTTAAAGGAAGTTCAATATAACATGGATAAATGTAAAACGTAAATCAAGAATAATGAAACATAAATGAAGGACTTTTTCTCTCCGCGTCATTTTTTTTTTTATTTTAACTATAAAGCAAAAGAAATCTATCTATGTCTCTCACTTAAAACATTCTAAAAATGAGCTCTGGCGTAATAAATTCTTCACACATTTTTAAGGACTAGAATTTCTAGGTCGACTGACTTATTTTCAGTTCGCAATGTCGTTCGAGCTGGTCATGAAAATCAGATTTGCAACTTTATTGTCCATTTATGATTATGACTTTCTGAAGGCACGAGTTTTTAGTTTCGCTCTGAATTACGTGGCCTGATCCTCCGATGTAGCGAACTTCCATAGAAAATTTCATCCCTCGTGGTATAATTAGGCTTTGAAGCATTAAGCCTGATTCACACCAACGTCCGGTTCCGCTCAGTGCCGATATTGTTCCGCAAGAAAACTTATTGATATGGTATGAATATCAATCAAGGAGTATGTGCCAAGACAAATTTGTGTGGCAGTATATCCTTCTTCCCACCCTTGTGATATTTAACTACTTATTTAGTTAAATAATTATTTTGAAGTGTAAAAATACTTACAACGCAGATTTTTTTTTTAAACCATTTTTTTAACACTAAATAATATTTTTAATAATTAATAATTAATAAAAAATATTATTTAGTGATAAAAAAATGGTTTTTGAAAAAAAAAATCTTTGATTTGTCTGTGTCTTTTTCTATTTTCATATTCATTATAGATTTTTAATATTCTTTCAATAATCATGAAGCGAACAGCTTTAACAAGTTAATTTTAATTTAAAAACTTCAAAGTTGGGTTTGCGACGGCACAATTCAACCGTTTTATTCGTGACTGAAATTGGCAAGAGTAGGGAAAGTTGCAAAGTCTGAAAACTTTGTGGATCTACGTGTCTTTCACGTGAGAAAAACTTAATAACTTTTCGTCTCACGCGACGCTCTACGACATCAGGTCGGTAAAATATAATGCAGCTACGCTATCTATGAGCTCCTAACCTAATTTAATAAAGATAGTGTTTTAAAAAGTGTTGTTTGGCATCATTATGCAGGTTTCATTAGGCTTTAGTTGGAGTTACTATTAGGGTGAGATGTACCTTCAGATACCAGTATCATCCTGGCAGACGTCCAATGTCAATAATGAATCACAGACGTCTGCGTAAAGTACATAACGCATTTGCTCCGTTGATGAACACCGCAAGGCTGTCTGAAACTGTTGGCTCAACACGACATAATACACCAAAAATCAATCACGATTATACTTTTGGCCGCGAGAATTTTTCGATGAATTTTATTGAAAAAGTCGGATTGTTAAAAAAGTTTAAAAGTTTTATTTTATAATTGTTGACATAATTATGATAACTAGTTTAGTCTTGACACATACGTCAAAAGGGACATGGTGAGTAAATGGTGAAGTAGCGCAATCGGAATAAAATTTCTAACTTTTTTACGTATGAGCGAAAATTACCAGTATGGTTTTTGTAGACATTAGCGCCCCACACGGCGATCTAACGAATCGTGTACAGAAGACGGCTTAGCGTATTAATACCATCAGATCAAACATAACTTATAAGTTTTTGTGTGCAATGAAAGGGTTTTTTAAATTTTTTTTTTAATTCCATTTTTTTTAAATAAAAACAAACATTCCCGTGTTACGAATAACCTGACAATATTTTAAAAACTCCTACTGTCATTATAATAAGTGAAAAATGTTGCTTGTGCAATGATGGAGGACTTAACCAGCAGAGGAATTGAACGCATGACGCCCGGGTGGGAATCCGACGCGTTTGTCCACTCAGCTACCGACCATATGATTTACTTTAGGTAAACGTCAGTATTTCGCTGCTGATCTGATTTTTTTCTAATATGATACCGCATAAGTGTCGATTCACACCAACGTCCGGATTCGCTCAGTGACGATATTGTTCCGCAAGAGAGCTTATTGATATGGTATGAATATCAATCAAGGAGTATGTACCAAGATAAATTTGTGTGGCAGTATATTTTTCTGCCCACCCTTGTGATATTTAACTACTTAGTTAAATAATTATTTTGAAGTGTAAAAATACTTACATCGCAGATTTTTTTTTTTATTAAAAATCATTTTTTATCACAAAATAATATTTTTATTAATTATTAATTATTAAAAATATTATTTAGTGATAAAAAAATGGTTTAAAAAAAAATCTGCGATGTAAGTATTTTTACACTTCAAAATAATTATTTAACTAAGTAGTTAAATATCACAAGGGTGGGCAGAAGGATATACTGCCACACAACTTTGTCTTGGCACATACTCCTTGATTGATATTCATACCATATCAATAAGCTCTCTTGCGGAACAATATCGTCACTGAGCGGATCCGGACGTTGGTGTGAATCGACACTAAGAATTCCAGCTTCTAGAGCCAGTTGAACTATGTTACCTATCCCCATTTGAAGACTGTTGTGAAGCTTAAGGAATTGGAGAGGGAAGTAGAATAAGAGAGTCGAAAAGAATCTAATAACTGAAATCTGGTCACTTAACATAGCTAAAGCCATTTCAAGCAAAGTTTCGAATGATGGCTTACCAAGGTCATACTGATAGAATCGTCCACTCTGAAACGAGGTGAAAATAAACTCCTTTTTTACTCCAGACGCCTTGTGCATACTTATGTTCACTTCTTTCAAAGCACTATATTTTATGCGTTCCTATATTTTTTTTTTAGACAAGCAACATAATAAATACCTAAAAATGTGACATGGGGAGTGATATATGCACAGAATGTTGTAAAAATTGGTATTTTTTAAATATTAAGAGGAAACCAAGTGCAGCAAGTAAAAAGTAAGTGAAATACGTTAAACATTAATCGAGTTATAATTTTTTTTATACGCGCCGGTTCAGCGTTGGTTTAGTTACACCGGACGTAGTTCATTAAATTAGACGCATAAAGGCTGATTCACACCAACGTCCGGATCCGTTTAGTGCCGATATTGTTCGGCATGAGAGCTTATTGATATGGTATGAATATCGATCAAGGAGTATGTGCCAAGACAAAGTTGTGTGGCAGTATATCCTTCTGCCCACCCTTGTGATATTTAACTACTTAGTTAGTTAAATAATCATTTTGAATTGTAAAAATACTAACATCGCAGATTTTTTTTATCAAAAACGATTTTTTTATCGCTAAATAATATTTTTATTAATTATTAAAAATATTATTTAGTGATAAAAAAATGGTTTAAAAAAAAAATCTGGGTTGTAAGTATTTTTACACTTCAAAATAATTATTTAACTAAATAAGTAGTTAAATATCACAAGGGTGGGCAGAAGGATATACTGCCATACAACTTTGTCTTGGCACATACTCCTCGACTGATATTCATACCATATCAATAAGCTCTCTTGCGGAACAATATCGGCACTGAGCGGATCCGGACGTTGGTGTGAATCAGCCTTAAGCCGTGGTTACAAACCAAGTTCTTCGCTATTCCACCTTACGCCTCGTTTATAAGTAAGGGGTCTGTCTCACCTGCACGGATGGCAGTAATCCACTCTGTCTTATCCTGCTCCCTGGCCGCGATCAGGTATAGCGTGTACTGCTGGCCCTGGTCCGCCCGGTAGCCGACCTGGAAGGGGTAGCCCTGGGGGTGCTCCGCCGGCTGAGCGGGCTGGGCGGGCTCCGCGGGCGGGGTGCTGCCGCCCCCGGGGGCCGGCGAGCCGCTCGCGCAGAGGGCGGCCGACTCTACCACCTGCACGCGCCCTACCTCGATGCGTCCGCGCTCTTTTCGTTTCTGGGAAGAATACAATCATTCAAAACATTATCATATTATAAATAACAACCCGGTGCATTATCCAATCATTTCATTTGAGGAGGGTAAATACCACCACAATTTGTGAACGAATGGTATAGCATCGGAAATATTTTAAAATCTACCGACACACGACGAAAAACGCAATTTGTAAAAAACAAAACAACTAATGATCGATGCCATACAAACCTTCAAACTGTTTGATTTTCTTTGCACCATAGATGTGTATTTCTACAACTGATATAGTCTACACAGCGCGTTTTTAACGAATGTTTATGCAGACCTTTAAACACGTAAAGATGCATTTTTTGGAGTTAAAATCTTTAGAAAAGTAATGACGTAGTCTACATCACGCAGATTGAAAATCCTTTTAGAAGCTCAGCAGATAGGGTCCCTTTAATAATAGGAGAGAACGGGCTTTGAAGTAACACGAGTCGGAAGTAACAACGGTCCCTTCACCTCACTCATGCAATTTTCCGAAAAAGTGTCATTGTAGATCAGACTAAATCCACAAGCCTTCATCTTCCCCAGTAGCTATCCGGACCGGTTTCAACTTGTTACGGTCATCTTCAACGTGGTGATGACCATAACAGGTTGAAACCGGTCCGGTCTTAGTAAAAAAAAACAGTGGAAAAAAGTATAATTAATCATTAAAATAGAATTCCACCACGAATTAACAGTTGGAAAAATAGAAGCCTTACTACACATTATTGTTCAAACGAATTCACTAGGTAAATATGTTACTTTCGACCCAGCTGCGTGTTACTTCGGACCCCGATAGCGGGGTTTAGAAACACGACACATTTCTCTGAAAACCTTCAATAGCTTCCAAATACTGGAGTAAACAAAAATGTAATAGCCAGAATTATAAACATATGTATTTTTATTTTTACTTATACATACATACGCCTTACTTGGCTTTTATATTTAAAAAAGTACATAGTCGGCTTATAACTCAAATTAATCAAAATTAGGTTTGTAATTACAGATTAACTGGGAGAAATAAAAATATGCACAATTATATTTTTTAAATACGTAAAATGATTGTGAAGTATTAATAAATAATATTATAATTAAGTTGATTACAGATTCTGGCAGTGATGTATTATAATCAGGTTTGAGGAAGAAGTTCTTAAATTATTATTATAGTATGGTGTGCTATCGAGGTTCAGAAAAAATATTAGAAATATATACTGGTAAACTTAATGATAAATAGAAATTAATGTAAATGAACCAGTTAAATAAATTATAAAAAATATAAATGGCATCGTGAAAGATTAATAATATAATGTGCATGTATGCGTGTAATTAGCCAGGTAGAAAGAAATCGTTCATAAAGCTTTTTAAATTGTTTATTTCTCGATTGCGTGAACGACGTAAATGAACAAGTATTGCGTTTCATCGTCGATAGTCGCGACCGGCAACCATACGTACTGAGTCTTATCAAATCAGAATACAAAATGCAATTCAATCACGAATCACGATTTTCGAAGATCAAAAGATAAATGTATCGAAAGAGTGGCGGAATATTTAACAATGCATTAACTGCCCGAAAGTGCACGTAAGAGAAGAGACGTAGACGACGGATGCACCTAGTACCAAATGCACCGGACACGAATGCATGCACTCGTATCCGCAACCCCATATGGGGAAACGGTATGCAGGTTTAAAAAGGAAATGTTTATCGCAATAACCATTCAATAAAACTAAACGTATGAACCTTCGTCACTCGAAAAATTATACAAATAAGAGGTTCGTATTTATTACTGTCGATTTTTTCATTCACACAGATCTTTCGGACAATTTTATGAATGAATTAGAAATACAATATGCCTAAAAGTTTGCAACCCAACACGTAATATTATGTCTAGAGTTGAATGAATTAATTGCGCAGTAAGTACATTCCTAGACTCGGAATAGGAAAACTTTAAGCTTCCGACAAATTAGGGGTTAATTCGGGATGGAAATATATATTTTTTAAATGCACTCGTATTTTCAGCGAGGTACAATAGATACACAAAAAAGTTTCTATAAATTTCGTTTTCAACTAAATATAAAAATTGGCGGAAATAGGTACCTTTAATTTGCCTCTACGTTTCGTAGAAGGATACGGCGACCACTAACTAGTGCAATCTCGGCTCAGTCGGTATCCATCAATCCGCCTAGGAGTGTGTGTATGAATTTCTTCCAGGGTGTAGAGTGCACTCGTATTATATCCGATCACCTTTGGTAAGGACTATTGAAGCGCGCAACCCTTTCCCCTTGGGGTTTAATGTCTACGCCCACAAGGTGCGGATGTTCGGTTGGGATTGTCGCGGCGGGGGTGGTCGACGTGCGGCGTCCGTATGCTCGAGCGTCTGTCGGCGCACTGCGGGCACCCCCTCCGCCTCCCCAGGGGGTGGGCCGGGGGGGTTTGGGAAGAGGGTGCGCCTGCGCGGGACCCACCCTCCGCCCTCGATATCGACGGCCGAAGGACTAGATGCACAGCAAGGATACTCTTCCTTTCTGAAGGCGACGGGAAAGCGGGGTTGAAATTTTTAAAAGTGCAAAACGAAGATGCCCAAAAAACGTTACGCCTACAAGATACAGGCACGCCTGGTACGTTTAAGGGAACTTTGATTCGTAAAGTCTTGACCTGGCGTAAGCCACTGAAAACTCATCGACCCTCGACAAATTTCTCACAATTACTAAGACAACTGAGATATAACCTGTGATTTAAGTCTATTCATTTATATTCGTCACTATTTAATTAGAAGTGAAACGACCTCGGTAGCGTAGTGGTCTACGCATTTGACTTGAGTCGGGTGGTTGCGGTTCGTTTTCCGGCTAGTCAATATATCGCTATGCTAGTTCAATACTATAACAAGTCAAAAAAATATATTTATTTACTTATTGGTGTCTTTTGATTCTTTGTGTTATAAGAAATCAAAAACAAAATTGACTTGTTATAGTATTAAACTAGCACAGCGATATATATACTCGTATATATATATTAACGCGGATTAACGGATTGTCAGTTATGAAGATGATTTTTTAAATTTGATGAACCATACAAAAATAGCTTTACAACAAATAGGGTTAAGCACCATCAATTAATACATTAAAAAAAACAAGAGCAATGGGGCAAATTTGAAGGTACCAGATTTTTTAAGCCTACAGATACTAATTATTCATTTATAAAATAAAAATGATCTAAATAGATTTAAAACACGCATAGGTTATAGAACAAACGTATTTTTAAATGTTAATTTGACTTTTTTTAAATGTTGGTTGTCTGTATCATAGCTCCTCGTCTGCGAGGGCGTTCGTGTCGAGCGCCAACACGTTTCCCTCGAGATAAAAATCACCCCCTCGAATATTTAACTTGATTTAAGTGAGGTGATTTTCACTGAATGCATGTATTACTTGATTGAATAGAAATGATATTGCAAAGAAAATTATCGCCATACGCAAACTTCAAGATAGGGTTGAGTAACTGAATAAATCAACTCCTTAATATTAAAATATGTATTATATTGCGGATACAAAAAGGTCGTACCAAAATTAAATTTAAAAACTTTAATTATTTAATTGTATTGACTACACAAAATATCAACAATAATTATAACCATCTGACAAGATGACTTGCCATAGGTAAATTAAATAATCATTCTTTTCTTAGGAAAAAAGTGAAAAGGGACAAAAAGGCCGTACATAAAATAAGAATATAAAAAATTACGTCCATCTTTAAAATCAACAATAAAACAAAATATCGTCGCTGGAAAGGCAAAAGGGCTGAAGCGACACTTTGGTCAAAAATGAGTAAAATGTGCAGTTTTGATCAGTTTTTTTTCTGCATCGAATGCGCTGACTCTCGTTCAATTCTGAAGACTTTTGTGGCCTATCAGCCATCTAAAATATATGACCATTTGGGAGAAGGCTTGACTCAAGCGACACGAGTTTTGAGACTTTTTCAGCTTTTTGTCGCTTCAGGTAACTCAGTGAGAGCATCGAGTTAACTTTTTTTTTTATTTTTTATATGAATACTGCACAAGAGTCTTAACTGCTCCCAACCGTCTAGAGCCAGTGAGACTATGGCATCCCCAAATAGGGCATGTTGTGAGGCTGAAGGTAGTGAGGAGGGGAAGGATATTGGGAAGAGGAAGGTTGGGAAGTACCTGGCTATTCAGATCTGGTCACCAAATACGGCTAAAGCCATTTCAAGCAACGTTTCGATTCTGAATCGTGGTCTTTCACCAGGGCGATACCTAGAGTATCTACCACTCTGGAACGTGCCGCAAATATACTTTTTTTTATTATTTTGATATGAATTAAACGTGTTATGACACATGTTAATTAAATAAAAGTTATTGGCGTACGCCGGGTTTGAACCTGCGACCTTTGGATTCGTAGTCGAGCGTCTTACCACTCGACCATGGAGGCCGTCAATTATTACTTATTAATACTTATTTATTATTACAGAATTTTATTCTTTCAAAAAATAACTTTAAAGTGCTCTGGTTAAAACTTCCCAGAATGTAATGAATCAGCCCTTTTGCCTTTCCGGCGACGATATGTATTTTGTAATAAAGCATACGTACACAAAAACAAAAAATCACACAAAACATAATATTACGTATAATGTTTTTTACGGCCGATAAGATTTTTTTTCCCTTTGCATGGAAAAAAACTGAACGATTCTTTTTTCAGATTTTTCCTACATTAAATTAGAAGTGAGAAAAAAAACTTTCGACTGCAAAATACGCTAAATATAAAAGCTCGAAAAAAAATCACAAAACGACTCGTATCAACATTTTATTAGTGATAATTTTAATTGTGTAATGCCTACACAAGATAAACAAATAAAATCAGTAAATACTATTAGGGTTTTTTATTCAGTTAAGACCTTTTCCCTAAGAACTCACTAATGTAAACTTAAATTCAGTCATTAAATACAACCATCAGATGGTGATAGTAATAAGGCCTAATGAGCCGCAGTACTAGTTAGATAGACATTATGAGGGGTATTTGTATAAGCCCCAGCTAGTTAGCAGAGGATTACGGAAGAATCCAAAAAATCAAAAAAAAAAAACAATAAATACTAAATTAAAAATGTATCATTTCAAAACCATGCAAATTTACCTGTTATTTCCTAATTGTTATTTTTCCTAGCAGCATGAAAATACAAATAGTAAATAATAAATACCAAATACCATTATCATTAACATTGATTTTATTGAGGTGGTGAAATTTCGAACTACAAAAATGTAAGCTAACTCTTTTTTACTTCAGTATGTTTTAGTACCTACCAAATAAATTAAAAATATTACAGCGTTCGTGTTGACCGGCAAACTTACAGTGGTCGGGGTATACTCAGATATCATTCATTATAAATAATAACAATAATTTTCAATTCATACTATCAACATTTCATAGAAGACTATGCTTGGATGGGTGACCACTTTTAAATGGTTTTAGCCATGTTTTGTGAACGTATCTGAATATCCAGGTATATATATGAATACCTTCCTCTTCCCCATCTCCTTCCCTTCCCCACTCCCTTCAGCTTCACAAAATACGCCCCGTTGGGGATGCCATCGTCCCACTAGCTCCGGGCAGTCGAGAGCAATTTGGACTCTTGTGCGGTAATTACATTAAAAAATATATATAACTAGGGGTTTGTGTCGGAGGTTGCCCATAATTCAGAATGTTCTATCTAAGCAATATCTGTCCAATGGCTGATTCACACCAACGTCCGGTTCCGCTCAGTGCCGATATTGTTCCGCAAGAAAACTTATTGATATGGTATGAATATCAATCAAGGAGCATGTGCCAAGACAAATTTGTGTGGCAGTATATCCTTCTGCCCACCCTTGTGATATTTAACTACTTATTTAGTCAAATAATTATTTTGAAGTGTAAAAATACTTACAACGCAGATATATATATTTTTTTTAAACCATTTTTTTATCACTAAATAATATTTTTAATAATTAATAAAAAATCTGCGTTGTAAGTATTTTTACACTTCAAAATAATTATTTAACTAAATAAGTAGTTAAATATCACAAGGGTGGGCAGAAGGATATACTGCCACACAAATTTGTCTTGGCACATGCTCCTTGATTGATATTCATACCATATCAATAAGTTTTCTTGCGGAACAATATCAGCACTGAGCTGAACCGGACGTTGGTGTGAATCAGCCTTAAATCAAAAAATATAAAATTAAAAAATCAGGAAGTTTCTAAAATAATCTAGAATAGGAACCGAAAGATAATAAAATAGTTTTTTATCAAATAGAAAAATCTGCATAATTCTCAAATAAGAGTAGGTCCTTAATAGTAAAGCGTACGCAATGTTTAAAAGATATGGCATTCATGATAAAATACAAAAGATTCCATAGGAGAGTGGAGTGAATATAAATATATTCCTAATGGTCTAAAAGTGCAACTGAATAAAATTTGTATTAGCATTCAATATTACGTTATACACATTCATATCTTGAGGAAGAGGTTTGGTGGCTTTGAATAGGGTGCTGGGTCCTAAGGAGTAACTGCAGCTTAAATTTACAGCCAGTCAAAGCGGGATTTAACTAATGAACAATTTCTAAAATTAATTAGAATCATAGAATATGTAAGAAAACATAGCAAGCAATGTGTAGTTACTAGTTACTCTTTTCTTACTGCAACTCAAGAACTAAACCTATCTGTTGTGGTGCCTCTCTTAACAAAGGCTGGACACAAGAATGTCTATTATTACTTCAGAGGAAAGCACTAACAAACGCTTTACAAAAGATTGTACTACAATTGTACCCGTCTTGAAGGTTCTTCTGCAAGGTGTTATTCATATACAGGCGCTTCATTTTCTTTCAATGAATGTTGTTGTACTTTGTATTTATCATACCTCCGCATATAGAAAAGTTTCCTGCATTATTTTGACGAAACCACTTATTCATATAGATATCGCAGTGAGTGTTGTGTCGAACACAGAACTCACACAGGTAAACTGCTTGCATACAGCATGTTTTAAATGTTGAATAATTGTGTTGTAAATGTCAAGAAAATATACAAGAATCCACAAACTCTACATTTAAAATAAATTTAAATAGCATAGATACTTGAAAAGACCCCTAGATACCTGAATAACAAAAACTGTTTTTACAACTTGTTCTTATGGTCAACAGATTAACTCTAGAACAACCTGCTTTCTCTTATGTTTCCAGCCTCTCAAGACCCATGTTCAGTCCTTCCTCACCCTAAAAAATCTGTTGCACAGCATCTCCAAAGATCAAATAAATAAGTATAACTGACAAAAGCATACAAAATTCATTAAGTTGTTCTATCGGTCAATACTGTTCTTATAATACTAAGAAGTATGATTCTAAAAATAGGGACTTTATCTAAAAGTTAAAATTTTGTCTGATAAGATATTATCTCATTCACATAAAATGAATATATATATAATTACTGCACAGTGTCACGTTTCTACTACATAAAAGTTGAAAGATTATAACTAACCGAACATTTTAAGGATTTTTTTACAGGAATACACCAAAGAATCAATTCCAATTATTCTTAATCCATTGCGTACCTACACAGTATTGGCGGTCATTCTATACCAACACTGTCACTCTGTTTGGTCCGGCAAGCGCCACAATAACACTTATAAAAATATGGACATTTGCGACACCGTATGGGAAAACTAATACTTTGATAGCTTTACGAGGAAATTATTCTAATTCTTCTCTCAATTTTTTTCTTTGAATTTGTCAAAGTTAAGCTCCATAGATTACTTAACTTTCATTAGTTTTAGAAAATGAAGAGAGATTGCAACTTTCTGTACAAAATCAAATGGATATTCAAGACCTAAAATATTCCTAAACAATTCACTCTTATGGGTACTCAAGGGGTTAATGTCGTTTTTTTTACACAGGATATTAATTTATTAATAAAACTCCCATTAAGACAAAACTGCAAGAACAAATACAGCTTAAAATTAAATAATTAAAATATACGTTAGTCTGATAATACATGTTGATGTGTTTCTGTTAAGGAACAGTAAAATTAATTAAATAACACCAGTTCCACTTGTTCTTACATGAACTAAATTACATAATATTATATAACCCCCTTAGCATATTATGATAAATGAAAAAAAAACTTTAACCCATTTATGGTCAGCATACGTACAACGCTAAAAAATACTGTAACAGTTGTTTGGTATTGTTGTTATCAACCTATACCATCTTTTTGACGTTGTGATTCTTCATTTATATATACATTAAATGGCAAAAATACACCAAAGGCCAATGTTGTTTTAAAAGTTCCTAGCTCTTATATTTTTCAAAACATCAGTAAAGGAAAAAGACATTTTAATAATTTAACACAATCAACGCTCATTAAAATAATATTTCTCAAACAGGAATGATATAATGATGTATTTCAGTAACAGCTCAAGGTATCTTATCATTATATCGGGGTTTAATGAAACATTTTGACCAATTATGATAATACTACTTTATAATCAACGAATATTTTTGATAAGCAAACAGACGGAGTAAATACATTTAAAAAGGCAATAGTCATATTTCATATTGCATGGTTGATAATAATGTAGAATATCTTTTGAAATTTTCTTATTGTACATGATTGTGAATGAAAACATAGGATAGTTATTTTTATAGGTTGTAGACCATAAGGACAGAAACCTATGAAATTAACTACTTGAACCCAAGTTAAATAACATTGATAACAATTTGGAAGATTGCCACCAGAGAAATTTGAAAATAAACATCATATGAATCAGCATCAATCTGTGTCTGCAATTACTTTCGACATTCTATTATAACATATATTTTGGTTTGGTAGATAGTAAAATAAATAGTATTTTGTTAAACTTACCTCGCCATCGATATCGTAATATGTCAGAGCTTTTCTGGTTAGAATGAACAGCCGCTGTTTGTAATTCACTGGTGTGAAACGCTTCTTATTTTGGGACCGTTTAGTCATCAACCCTTGTCGTAAAACGTCCTCCCCTTTGTCATCTTTCACAGCGCCCGCCATGGTCAGTGTACCTTTAAAATAGTAATGAATAACATCAAATAGTGCAAATTAATTAAGAACATTTTTTTCGTATTTACACAACATGCCAGCAGTCAGTATTTTTCACTGACGATTGTTAAAAAACATAGTTAGCAACAAGTTCAAACGTGCCGCTTATTTGCACTAGAGTTAGATGACAGCAACAAATAAAAATGTTGTTTACCATCAAACCATATAACATTCTTTTATGTCCACCTTATTGTTTAACAGTCCTTAAAAAAGGCAAAAACCGTGTTTCTCTCATGAACTGCCAAACCGGGCGGAAACAGACGGCACCAGGTAAATTTTGACATAGAATCAAATACATACATACATACAAAATTTCTTGCAGCATCCATAGACAATTAATTAGAACGGTGCAAATGGAATGTAGATTACACAGGTGTTAACGACAGGTGAAAAAATGGCTAAGCGTCGGTAGTCAGCAGAATATATTGGTTCTGTTACTAAAACAACCTATCAAATTTTTAAAAGTAGTACCAAAAAATCATCAACTTTCCGTGTTATTTGACGACAATTTTCGAAAAGACCTAAGAAAATGAATGATCGAATAAAAAATCGTGTACCATTTAAATTATTACTTCGGTAGGTTTTTCTGAAGATGCGGTGTTTAGTTTCACATGTCTGATAATTATATAACTTTTTGATCAGGATATTAATCCGCAATCTCCAAACTCAAAAAAAGAAAATGTTACAAAGATCGCTAAACCATGCGCACCTCTATCCACGTCACTGCCTATTTTTTAAATATATTAAAAAAAAAAAAAGATTTAATAACGATGAGTAAAATTCATAAAATCGTATTTAAGAACCACATTCAGAAATACAATAATCTTTCTGCTTTCATTATTTAGGACGAAAAAAAATATTTACAGAAAATTGCGAGATTTTAAAACATGAGTAGTACATTACATTTAATTTGTATCGTTCAATGTAATGATATTTTAAATATAATGTGTATTTCTAACATTGCTCTACCACACGGGAATTTTTTTATTTTACTTAAGTGAGTCGTGTAAAATAAAAGTGGCGAAGACTACCCAACTTGCATAATATTAAAAATATTGCTTATGTTTAGTTAGGATTCTATTTAGAGATGGTCAATATTTGAAAGTGGGTGTCACTGCGGCTACAATTACCGAAGACTGGCGTGGAACCAGCTCTTTATTCAGGTACTTGCTAATCTTTTCGGATTTGGGAAATTTTTAATCGTGTAAGGGGGAGAATTAGACAAACTTATAAAAAATAAACAATTCCTCAAAATATTTTAGCATCATAAATATGTGGGTAAAGAAACAGTAAAAAATTCCTAATATTTTATCGAGTGTCAATTATACATTATTTTTTAATTTTCATTGTAGATCTAAGGAATCGGCTATTTTTTGAGGCAGTTCCTTTGAAAAATGATAATCGACGCTTCCAGTGACCGCAAAAGCGCAAAGTCACCGGGACAAAGTAACAGGCACAGGAATATCGATCACTTCCAATTCTGTTTTCTATGATTTAGCTGTCAAACAATGCAAAGAAGGAATGCTAGGTTGTGTTTTGTGTTTCTGTCGTGTCCAATAAGTTTATTTGTTTCGCTGGAGGTTAATGTTATGTTTGTCTGATTTTATAGCCAAATATTGTTGATAAATGAAAATTGTTTCAATTTTGAGTACTTAAGAAGATACTGCAGCGAATATACAAATAACAGGATGGCTGCATCTGAAAGTACACAAGTCAGCTCGTTACCTCTCCCGCCTATGCAGTATATAAACTTGTATACTGATGAGAATATACGCAGAAATAGAGCACCACTGCCCCCTCAACCCATACATGATACGTATTCTATGTTTGGAAACGCTTTTAATGCCGATGACACAATAATTAGATCATTAGAAAGCCAAGTACGTAAACAATTGATTAATCGGAAAATATCTGTAATATTTTACTACTGACTGCATTGTGTAATTATAAATACATTTTTCAGGGTTTCAGACGATTATACCCGATCCATTTTGAGAGAAGGCGGGAATTGAAAAAGCTAAACCATTCATTATTAGTAAATTTCCTCGACCTATTGGACCTTCTTGTACACTGTCCAGATTCTCCCAGGCGGCAAGAGAAAGTAGAAGATCTGAGTTTGTTATTTATTCATATTCACCATCTTCTTAATGAATTCCGACCGCACCAGGCTCGAGAGACACTACGTGTCATGATGGAACTGCAGAAACGCCAAAGGATTGAAACTTCTATAAGGTTTATAATTTGATTGTTGTGTCTAAATCTTTGTATCTTCTAACACAGGGTATTATAGTACTTAAACTATTTGATATACACTTTATCTGAAGGGTGTATCTGTGGATTTCTAGAAGTTTCTCAAATGAACTTCTGCATAATATTTGTAAATTAGTATTGTGACTTCAATTTGAAGAAAATTGATTTATATTTATGAATATATTTCATAGGAAGTGACATTTTTAACAAATACTTCACCAAACATCAGCTTAACTGTTGGATGCCAACAGGGTATTAAAAATATACTGCCTCTAAGCTGTCAAAAAAGACAGTAATCTTGATGCTAATTGGTATTATATTAGGGTAAGGGTCTGTTTATATTAAATGTTGACATTCTTTGCAGGTTCCAAAAACATTTATCAAAGGTGCAAGATATTCTCCAGAATGCGTTACAAAGTTTACCAGACCAATGTGAATCGGAATCCAAGTTATTAGTTCCTACCGAAGCCTTTGAACACATGGACACCAACCAAAAGGAAGTTTCCGGTATGGACGCTCTCTATGAATTGGACAAAATGATGTGTGGGATTGTAGATAAGATGCAATGATGCTCATTAAACATGTTAATTTAATTAATAATGTAGAATCTTCTTAATATTAATTAACGTTTTAGTTGAAAGTATTTTTTTATTGAAGAGAAAATGGTTGTATTTGGTTGAACATTTCATATCTTCGAACATGATTCGAAGATCTCATCCAAATCATTGTAAGTATTTAAATCACTTGTTAATGATTGTATTCATGTAATTACCTTTCTATTTGTACATTATATTATTAGTATGAACTAAGATTGTTGTATAATTTTAACTTGTTCTTTTTATGTAAACCCGACACGTATTCCCAAAAGGGGAACGAAGTCAGATTGAAAAATAATATTAGTAATCTGCGGGTAATAAAAAGGAATGTATTTCTTGGTTATAATTATTTAGCTATAAAGTTTGTTAAAATAAATTAAACTAATGTTTTAAATTAAAGCATTAGCATAGGAAATATGTGTTTTTTTACATCATTCACAGAAGGTGCCTGTAAAACTTACAACAGGCAACTAAACCACAGAAAGGATAAACAATTTGAATTTATACCAATCCTTTCTTATTATACATCGACTAGTAAGGTTAGCTACATATAAAAATATTATTCCGAGTAATATCTTGACTCGCATTGAATTAGAAGAGAAGTACTAAATTCACTAAAAGTGAATGTCTTTTTTAAAAAGATTTTATTTACATAGTAACGACGCGCCTTATAGTACGTAATATTTGAAACAAAGTCGAAAGGGAGAAGAAAATATGTAGTAAAAATGCTTTAATAGATAAAAAACCTTTATTAATGATATATATATATATATGAATGTCATGACTAATATTATAGAGGTGTATGGGTAAGTGGAACAGGATAGTCGAATACTACAGAATACCTGGAAAGAGCATACACAAATAAATACTACTTAAAATTTACAAAAGAGGGCTGGAAATCTGGTGTTATCACTGTAAAAGATATTTGAATTAGTTATGATGGGCTGCCTCGTAAGTGACCAACACATACATATATTCTGGAAGTCCTAAAGGTAAATTGATGGGAAGAAATATATTGCGGTTGACAGGGCCAGACATCAGCAGAAGATACAGAGCTGAAAAATTACTTATAACAAAACCTTAAATCACAACAGTATTAAGGAATATTATAAGCTGGGATAGCATTTCTGGAAACAATGGTCATTAATCGGGTTAAAAAAAAACACTGAAAAAAAAAAACCATTTCGTATTAATCACATTCTTCTTAGGACTAGTTTCCACTAAGCGGCTACACACAAAAAACTACAGAACTAGCATGGCTGATTGCACGATTGTTGGTGCTAGTCTCAAAATGTATGTCTAATAAGTAGCATGCATGACATCCAGATACATCCTATTTCATTGGATTGTTTTACAAAAGGTGCATTTAACACGTTCAGGTATTTACTCACTGATTCCATTCGTGTCTCACGTTTCTGCTGAAGTACTTTGAACACTCCATGTTCTATATTTATACGGCCAAGCTTTGATTTCTCAAATGAATTCTGTATCCACAGTATGATGTCAATATGGGATAGCGAGTTTTCTTGAGTCTGCATGCAAAAAAAGTAGTTATACACTCGATAAATGTACAGCGCATATGGGAGCAGGGAGACGTGGTCGCGCAT
The DNA here is from genome assembly GCA_022651775.1 of Drusus annulatus. Classification (NCBI taxonomy): domain Eukaryota; kingdom Metazoa; phylum Arthropoda; class Insecta; order Trichoptera; family Limnephilidae; genus Drusus; species Drusus annulatus. The sequence continues at coordinate 233,873 of JAGWCC010000114.1, forward strand.
GGCTAGTGCTGAGGACGGTACAGTACCTTCAAATAATAAGAAACTAGTCGCAAACGACTGTTCTAAGTGGTGGAAACTCACGAATCGTAGCAGCGCCAATGGAAATTGTACATGTTAACTCCATGTAAATAGGAATCGCGCACGACTTAGCGCTTAGTGGAAACTAAACCTTAAATGTCTAAAGTCACTAAATCGAGTATCTTTACTTGATAAAATTTTCAAATATTATAATTAACAACTTTCATACAGGTTGTTATTTGTACAAGCTGTTCTTGAAACAGTATTATTTATCAATAGGCTGTAAACACACTACATAACGTCTAATTTAAAAGGATTGCTTGTCAGATAACCTGAAACATTATTATTAGGATAACTTCTAAGTAGATGCTTGAGAGTTTTCAGTCAAAACTATGTCAATATTGAGGTTATGATAACTGTGGATTGTTTTATGCAATGTATATTAGAACTGAAGAAACAGATTTACTTTGCATATCATTATTTGAATATTAACTCCGCAGTCACGTATAAACAATATTCAAACACTGCAAAAATAAAGTATTAATAAAACATGAATAATTGATTTGGGTAATGCATACCCTTTCATCTCAGAAGTTTCATAAGAAGCAGAATATTTGGAGGAGACTCTGCAAAAACTCAAAACAAAGTTTAGAAGTACAATGCTGACAGAAGATAGGCTTGGGATATGCTGAAACATTCATAAAATCAGTCAGCAGCATTTTTCGAATCCGCTTACAATCAGCACCTATAATAAATTAATTAAGAAAAGAAAAAAACATTATTGACTGAATCCCCAGGCTGCCACGACGAAACTCGGTTCAAGGAGGTTGGGTTGGGTTGTGGACAGAGAAATATACTAAATGAGTATGTAATGAAAATGTTTATAAATGCGGTGTTGGCGTCAAATATTCTATCATTTCGGCATTACACTAATTGATAGTAATCACTGAATGAGTATAGTTTTGGACATTAGAGCTTTGAACTTGAGAGTTATCCTTTGTTTGCATACTTAAATGTAGATAGTAAATAAGCACACCTATATTTAATGCACATAAGACAAGAGAAGGACTTTACTTAGAATGACCAGTGAAGACTAGTTGGTGATTTAGTAGCTGTTCTTTCGGTAATTTCCCCCGCCGCCTCCACGGGAGTAATTTCTGTTGTTGTTACGGCCGCCCCCCCGGTGCTTCCAGCGGCCTTGGAAGCCCCCTCCATTGTTTCTACGTTCACCTCTGTCCTCTGACGTTCCAGAGATTCTATCGCTGTACTTCCCGGAGGGTGGGATGTACATCTTGACATTACCATCGCGTTCTGATCGAGCTCGCTTTTCCGGGGATGGTTTCTTGTCATCCTTTTCAAAAACTATCGGTTTGTGTCTTTTCTCTCCGACGGATTGGGCGGGTTCCTTGGACGCCTTTGATTCGGGTTCAGACTGAAATACAATTTTTTTATTATGATTAAATGTAGGTACATGCCACAAAACACATTAAACTAACGAATTTGTTTCTTGTGCCCTCAAATGATTTGTAGGTTGTCAACTAAATGGAATAAAAGCGCTTACTGTTGCTTTCTGGGACTTGACTTCAAAAGATAGTTTCACAGCGCTTTTGTAGCTCGGGGGAGTGTGGAACAAATCCTTAATGATCGTGTTGATGTTGGAAGTGGTCTTCAATGCGACAAGTTTAATTTTGTTTTCATCAGATTTCAGATCTTCGTTTGATTTTCCCTGAAACGTTCAAACAAAATTGGTCAAATAAAAAATGAAATCGATACAATGGATACAGATATCTACAGATTTCTCACAGCTTTATTAAATGATTTTTTATAAGACTTACAAATGTAGCTTCTTTCAGTTTTTTAATGTATCCTTGAGTAAGGCGGGCGAAATACTGAAGACGGAGACGGAATTCTTTTAGCCTTGCCGCATCTGATGTCAGGTATTCAGGGGAGAGTCGGGCCAGTCGGTGGAAGGTAAACAGCAGACACTCCACGTGGGAGAACTCCAAGACGGGAAGAGCTTCTTCCACCTCGGAGGTTTCACCAAGGGAGAGGGGTGGGAGCGGCATGAATTTCTGAAAGCATAAACTACTATGTCAAAATTCAAACTATTATACAGGCCTGAAGTTTTCCAAACAAAGGAATGTTCAAATACATAATATTGTCATTGAAAAAGTGCGCCATAGCGTTGGTTTACATTGAAATTCCAAGTATTTATGGATAAAATGAATATAAATAACCACAATTCTTACAATAAGGCAGGAGTATACTGTTTCTATCTTGGAGTCAGCATTTTCTAGAGCTCCACAGTGCAATGTCAATTCAGCTAGTAGTTTGAATAGTTCCAGTTTCGGGTCTCCACCGTCTTCAGATTTCGCAACTTCGTCAATTTTTGGTAACACATGCTCACAGAAGTAGTTCACAAATTTTGTTGACTCCACTTGTGACTGTAAAAAAAGAAAATATTGAAAAATTATTAAATTGTTATAAACATATTTGTCAACAATATCACTTTACAGTTTTGCAAGTTGGGTAAAACTTGGCAAATTTTAATCCCAATAATTAGTACAAAATGTTCTTTTTATTGTATTCAATGTATCGAAGAATGAATTTTGATTTATTTTAACACTGTAGCAAGAATCAAACCTACAACCTAGTTATATTTTCTATGTCACTGCTGCACTGACAAAAGATATTATCCTTAAATACACCTATATAAACTTGTCAATGACCTATTTATAACCCAAAATAGCTAATGGAACACAATAATATAATGGATCTCCAACGGAGTAACACATTTTAAAGATAAGTCAAAATTTCAACATCTCAGCGATGAAAAATAGATAATAAAGGAGCTAGCAACATTTTAAAGTAAAATCTATAACATATTAAACTGCTGTATGTAGAATTAAACTGATGAATTCACTACATGAATTAACAGAACTTGGGAAAGAAGCAGTGGGTATCTCCCAGAGAGAGAGAGAATCGGAAAACAAACTTTTGAATGCTCACTATTTGTAATTACAATCTCTAAATATTAATTTTATTTCTAAGGGAGAAAATTGATTAACTTTGAAAATTTACTTGCTCCAAATCCAGTGTTCTTTGATTTAAAAACTTACAGAAAAATAAGGCAAAGCCTGTCCAACGCACTGCACAATCCTGTCGATATGTTCAGATTCACTGGCCACAAACTCTCCATCAGCGAACGCTTGCACGCTAACCAGTTCCACTATTTCCTTATGGCCGGCCGTGGTGCGACCAAGTCGAGACCAACCCAGGAGCTCCATTATCTGGTCAAATTCGTCTGCGTTTACATCCTAGCATTGACAGAAAACAATCAGTTAAATTACAAATAAGTAGGGTTTACACTAACAACGGTCTGCCTGCACACAAAATCTTAGGTGACAGTTATGGTACTATTAAATAACATGTCTCTTGATATCTTCAACGTAAACCTTGAAGATTTCAAGAGACATGTTAAAAATATCTCTTAATTTAATTTAATTTTGTTACTTCTTGTGTTTTGTAAATGGATATATAGTCTGTAAAACACAAAAAAAAAATATATATATAAGATCAGTTAAAGCTATGTATACCTAATTAGAGTCCATACAATCCTATACAAGCCTACACCATATCTGTTTTCATGTAGGTCCAAAGGTCATTAAATCAGAATTAATCGAACATAGCATTAATAATTATGTTTATTGCTGATATTATTAACATGAGATTAAAAAACATTTTAAAAAAAAATTAGTGCATTTCTGACGTTGCGTGCATCACTTTATACTGTAAAATGAGCATTTGTTAACATGACACTTCAATATAGGCCAAAAAGTCTAGCAGTCTACAGACTTATCTGATTTAACGGAACCCGTAAAACACGGATTGACAAATGGGCTCAATTTAAGGAGATAACAGGTTGACTGCCAAGCCTTTTGGCATGATTGCTTTAACTAGTATGAATGAAATTGGATGATTTGTAGGCAGCTTAAGAATATCAAGATGGTATCAGTTGTAGACATGTACACGTAATGACAATGAGTTTTTGACGTGGTGTTTATGCATAAGTTAATGCTACGAGTATTTGTAATGACACTTTGAAATGGGACAAAATTTAAGACAAAAAATTGTACCTCTAGAACCTTCTTGCATTCCACAATAATGTAATCCTCGGCTTCCTTGTTGATTACTTCTCTACCAAGTTGTTTGACTTTTGAAGATAAAAACTTGATGCAACGTTCACGCACTAATTCATTATCTGTGCCTTGTTGTATTTGAGAGAAAAGGCCACTCAATGTTCCCTTGGGTTCCAGTTTCATCAGAGTCATTATTGAGGTGTTGACCATGTTCAATTCTGAAACATCGTATGCTTGGAAAAGTTGAGCTAGAATATCTGCAATTCGCTGTGTATGTTCCTTGTTGTCTCTACAGAGGTTCGGTAGGTCTTTAATAGCCTGCTTCCTGATCTGTAAAATCAACATCAACCTTCTTAATACCGAGATAAGCAGAGAATTTGGAAATGGAATTTCAAGGCAAGCAATTGATTTTATAGATTAAAATTTGATAAATAAATACGACTAATGTAATGTATTGTGTTTACCGCAATATCGTCATCTTCACAGAGATCTAGGTGTGCTTCAATTGCCTGGTCCGCTAGGTTAGGGAAATGCTTGAAGAATTTTGCGATAAATTGGGATGCCAATCGCTTTTCTTTATCAGAACCTTTGACGGCCTCGATAATCTCAAGGTACTCTTTTTCATGCTGAAAGGGAAAGTGTAAATAAATAATAATTTCAATATAGAACTTCTCGCCGGGCATCTCATGGGTTAAAATTATAGAAAAGCTAACCTCTGTTATTTTGTCCTTGGCATCAGCGAGTATGCCATAATTTTTATAAAGTTTTTCAATGCTGTCTGTACTCATTTTGAATGGTATTTATTTATCTTCGAAAACAGTTCTTCGCGAAAAAAATACGTCAATACACGCACGCCAACAAATGCCAAACCGCCATTGAATATTGAAATAATATTGTAGAGATGTCGATTCTCGGTTACTTTGTCTCGGTGATTTGTCGGTCACTGGAAACGTCGATATTTTTTTTTATCGGAGGAGCAGATTATTTTTGGAGCCGGTTCATATTTTTATTAAATAAAAATAAAATTGAAAATATTTAAGAATTACTGGTGTTGTGACGAAACGAATCCGTCTCTGGTTCTCTTTCACATAAAATACTCTGGTAACCCACTTCCCCATCATAATATCGTCGCCGAAAAGGCAAAATGACTGAAGTGCCATTTTGGGAAGTTTACACCAGAGCACTTTAAAGTTTTTTTACAATAAACTTCATAAGTCTTCAGTATCTGGATGGATTTAAAAAAAGTTAACTGAATGCTTTCACTGAGTTACCTGAAGCGACAAAAAACTGAAAAAGTCCCAAGCTTGTGTCGCTTGAGTCAAGTCTTCCCCAAATATTAAATATATTTTAGGTAGTTGAAGGGTAATAAAATTCTTCAGTATCAAACAAAAGTCAAAGAATTTGATGCAGAAAAAAAACTGCATATTTACTCATTTTTGACCAAAGTGTCGCTTAATCCCTTTTGTCTTTCCATGAGACGATATAGTTTTGCGGCATAATATTTGATGTTTATCTGTCCAAAAAATGTATTCAATTTGGGTATAACCAGTATATTTTGGCTTTTTACCCTTTGTTAGTATTTGTGTTGGGCGGCGGCAGCAATTATTATTATAGGAATAATGTCCAAGGAATTTAAAGGAAAGATACATTATAATTATAAAATAGAAATCTCTCATGTACCGGGCCGCCCAACTATATAACAAAATTCTATCAGAAATCACTACAATAGACAATATTCGTCAATTTGAAAAACTAATTAATTAAATTTGTTTTGCCATAACCACTAATGTTGGTATATTATATCGTCGCCGGAAAACCAAAAGGGCTTAAGCGCCATTTTGGGAAGTTTACCTCAGAGCACATTAAAGTTTTTTTGTTTGTTTTACAATAAAATTCATAAGTCTTCAGTACCTGGTTGTATTTTGAAAAAAAAGTTAACCCAGGTAACTCAATGCTCTCACTATATTTCCCGAAGCGATGAAAAACTTTAAAAGTCCCAAACTTGTGTCGCTTGAGTCAAGCCTTCTCCCAAATACATTTTAGATGGCTGAAGCGCCACAAAAGTCTTCAGAATCAAACGCGTCAGAGCATTCGATGCAGAAACAAAAATCTGTTAACTAAACATTCAACTCATTTTTTACCAAAATATCGCTTAAGCCCCTTTGCCTTTCCAGCGGCGATGCTTAATTTTTGTGACCAAATATTTTTTAATTTTTCAATTTATTAAATATCATTTGAAAAAATGATTGAATTAATCGTGTTTGTATATAATATATATTTATTCTTTCATATTAGAAAACACAATAAAGTGATCTGAGTTAAGATACATAAATAAAGTGGAGTATTCATTTTTATATTTATATGTGTGTGAATACTTTTTTTGGGAGGATATTTTGTCGATTTGCCAGTACTTTTCGATTTCAAATCTCTACCGACTAGTGCTTTTTTTTCGTAGAGGATTTTTTGTTGATTTGCTAGCACTTTTCGATTTGAGATCTCTACCGACTAGTACTATTTTTTGGCGAGTTTGACTTCAATTGAAGTGTTCACCGCGAAGGGTTCATTTCAGAGAACTAGCAGTTCCTGAGGCGTTCACAAAACTTTGAGGTTTTTCCCAACGCTAAAAAAAGTCAATATAAGAATAGCAGGGGGTCTATACAAAACAGAAATAATCGGCAAGTGGTCTACGGGACAAAAAAGTTTGGGAACCTCTGATCTAAGGCCTTAGTTATAGCGGCGAATCCGCCAATTTGTGAATATCTATCGTGTGGCTTCGCAAACAATACGCTGTTGATATGTTTTGAGCAATGCAAAACAATAGAAAGATACTGAGAAAAGGAACAATTTCCTCTAAGTAGCGAATATACCGCGCGGACGAGCAGCTTGATATTGCCACAAAAAACGATTTACATTGCAAAAGAAATGAGCCCCTCTCACAATAAACTACTCTGAAAGACGAAACAAATTGTTGTGGAGAAAAAAAAAAAAACTTTCAAATATTCAATGTTCAAAAACTTTATTTGAAAAAAATGTTTTATTTAAACTCTAAATATATTTAAATATAAAATTGTTTGTGACAGGGTACTTTTTTTTATTTATACCATTTTTTTAATATCATCTATTTGTCTGATGTAAAAAAAAACATTTAGAATTCTTCGTGCCACTATTCTTCCATCTCTGAACCAAACGAACGATTTTTTTTTTTTCCTTAGCAATTTGTTTCGTCTTTCAGAGTAATTTCTTGTGATAGGGGCTCATTTCTTCTGCAATGTAAATCGTTTTTGTGGCAGTATCAAGCTGCTCGTCCGCGCGGTATATCCGCTACTTTGAGGAAATTGTTCCTCCAAGATCCGCTCTTTTTGTCAGTATATTTCTATTGTTTTGCATTGCTCAAAACATATCGCCAGCGGATTGTTTGCGAAGCCACCCGATAGATATTCACAAATTGGCGGATTCGCCGCTATAACTAAGGCCTTAGATGAAACAGAATAACTTTAATTAACCCGGAATTTTGATAAACAAGTATTAGTAATACAAAATCTACGATGAAAACATGGTTGTGCCGATACTAGTTTTCATGTAAAAAAACGTACACAAATTGTCACAAGAGAAATTCAAATTGATAAACTTTCTGAAAAAGGATATTACGTTTCAGGCCCGAAATTTCATTACAGCGGAGTGACGTTACATATTCTGACGTCTTTCAGTAGTTACGCTTATTTATACAACTACCACGTCCGTAAACGTGGTAGTTGTATAAATAATTAGACGCTTCGTTAAAATCTCCTTCACTTTATCGGATAAATGTATTACGGACTAGTGAAAGTAAATGAGTCCATCGAGTCAAAGTATATTATCAATTTAAGGCGTTATCATAGGTATTGCAGCGAATGTTGAGTCGAGCGGAGTACTCACACAGATGCATTGCTTGGATACAGTTATTCATTTTACCAAATCCAAACTAGAACTAGAAAAAAAATAAGGTTAATTATGAATTTCCCACCCCTGCTGTGTGTTACAGATCTTGAAGCTATTTCCTCAGAGCAATATATTGTTACTCCAAGGCTATTTTTTTTCCACTATTTTATTAACATTATGTTCTGTTTCTTTATTTTGAATTTGTTTGTATTTATCATTTTTTGTCATTATTTTGTGAAGTATTATTTAACTTCATCTATGTTATATACCTTTACATTTTACATTTGGTTTACTTGTGCTTCTTAGAAAGTAAATGAATATGTAGATCATTTGGAGTATTATTTTATTTTTCAATTTTACTGTCAGTATGTTGTTTATTAAAAAAAAATAACAGCCAACAGTATTATAGACGCTTCAACGTAATGCCAGAAAAGGACAACATTGAGCGATTTGAAAACAAAATTAACTCGAAAAATATAATAAGATGTACTTAGGAGTACATTTAAAAACTTATAATTTTCAAAGGATGTAACAAATAATGACGCTTCGAGAAAAAACTAAAGTAAATGCTCTGTCTAGCCAACAATATTTCATGGATAAAGATTTATTCTATCAGTACCAATTGACCTTAATCATTCTTAATAACCTCCGGACGGATGCTGTCCGTTTCCTCCCTCGAAATTATTACACCTCCATCGCCCCCAACACTTCCTCTCGCCGAGACTAGAGGTCACTCAAGGGCGGGCGTTTTCTTGAAGATATTCTCATCAGCTGTGTTTTCTGGAACTAATCTAGAAGATTGGAACGCTTTTCAAAGGCATTTTTGGTCAATTAACGACAAATTAAATTTGCCATTACTCGGAAAATTATCGACAGAAAGTGAGGCTCGGTTCTGCGCAGGCGCCCGCAGGAAATCGTTGGGCGAACGCCGTCAGATATCGGGAACGGCCGCAGAATGGAAATGGAGGCGTAGGAGGAAACACTGTATATACTCAAACTTTCTTCATAAAAGCGCCACTAGCCTTCGCTTGTTCTGTTACCTACATGTGAAAATATTATAACTACGTTCTTTTTTTTGATACCCGAGTGAACGAACAGGGTAAGTTTTATTCCTTTTTCATATCTTTATTAGGTTTTGACTCTAATCTTGTTAGGAAGAACCTCGGAGTACGAGCAACATGTTATCCATTTTTATTGAGTTTTATACTAACCGCAAAACGGAAGGAGGTGAGCGTATTTTTTTTATCACGACTTTTAGTATTATACGTATCATAAGAGCATTATGAGTGTCGTACTGTCTCGCAAGTAATAACATAAACCTGATTTGTTTTACGAGTGCTTTTAAATGTAATAGCGCTAGTGCTCTTTGACCGTGAAACCTGTTATCGACGAAATGTAGAACACGGAGATACCTCAAAGAACGGGAAAATTTATTTTGACAGTCTTACCTAACATTAATTTTATTAAAGTTGTAAAAAACGTTGTTTTTTTAAATTTGCACAATCTTAGTTTTTATTTTTGCAGTGTTGTTTTAGTCCATTGCGATACGGTTTCAGGAAATTTATTAATATCGTTATGCATGTAAAATGGCTTTCGTTTAAAGTGAATATCGAGCTTACTCAAATGCAAATTAATGATCCAATAAGTGGTTGTTCGCAATAATTATACTGGCTTATCTTATGCAAGAGGTAATATAAACGACGTTGGTATTTTACCGATTATTCCAGTTGACATTTCTTTGAACGCCCTTAAACTTGATTCCTGAAGTACCTACGCTTAGATTCCCGTAGTTTCGTACTACGACACCATCTCGGGATCTGTACCCACACCGTTAGCGTCACAGTTACTTATCGATTCTCAACGTTCAGCCGCATTGGGAAACTAGTTTTCCTGGCCGTGTTTTGTCATATGACGCCCAATAAAGGATAGATGGCCGATCAACCGCACGTAATAACATATATGTTGGTGATAATGATTAAAGTGTTATGCAAAGTTGTCGCCGAACACTTCGTTTAAAAGGGCCGGTGGAAAAGCGATAGGGACTTGCATATTAATGGATTACTCAATATCGCTTGTAATCTGTTTCACTTCGCTAATCTGCAAGGGTACCGACATATTACAATATTTTTATAACTTTGTTATAACATAATAGATTTAGCCACGCCTAAAAGCAGCAAAACAATTATTAATGGATATTTCGTTTTTAGAGAAAAAGTTTGTGTAATTGAATTTTTCCTTCGTAATTATGGCATTAATAAATAATTTCCACTCAGATAAATGACACGGTTCGTTAAGTGTCACTCACAGAGATCATTAGTAAATACACGGAAAAGCACTTAGGGTAAAACCTGTTGGACCTACCCCCCGAATAGGCCGACCTCTGTAAATATGTCAAGGATGCAAACATAATCAGGTCAAGTCCTGTTTGTGGGGTAGGTACCCATCCACTCATAGCCAGCATCGCCACTTACCCGCGGGCGGGCCATTTTATGTTGAGGTTGCGTCTGGGGAGAAATAAAAGAAAATTGCTAACAACAGATATCTACGAAGTACCTACCCCGAGAAAGGATTCCGTCAACTAATATTTTGGCGCTTTTAGGTAATCAAATAATTTAGAACACCATAAAAACTTGCCCGTTATTTTGATACACACTATTTTTTCTCGATCTCAAACAATCGCTTTTATACGAAACGTAATCGAAATAATAAGTGATCACGATTTTATAAGTTTATCAATTATGAGAAATTATTTTTTAAAAAAACAACACAGTGACAATTTTGTATTGCGATTCAATTTCACCTCGATAGCGAAGATAACAGTTGAATTTCTTTTTCCTTGAGATTTTTCTAAATCCCGCTAAATTGCTGTGAAAATGCCACATGCTACCAATCAGAAAATACATAATAATGTATCATTAAAAATACCACTGCGGTGAAAATATAATTAGTAATAGAATTTTTTCCACACTTATATTTATCTTCAAAATGTTGTAAAGATAATAATATTGAATTTTAAAGGAATACTGTCGCGCTAAAGATTAATTGATTAAAACACAAAATTAAATTTATATCTTATTTCACTGAATTTTCCCTTTCAAATTGACGGAAAGCACAATTTTCGGTCTGGTTGACTTTTGGTCTTCTACGAAGCAACGAATCTCCAACTTTTGCGGAAAAGCAGAAGAATGTGTGAAAACTTGACATTATAATGATTCGGAAAAAAATTGTTCCGGAAAATTGTTAGAAAAGTCACAACACAACCCTAAAACAAAAATACGTCCATTCAAATAAAAAATATAATTCATGCTTCCTTCAAGACATTCATAGAATAAATTATTCGGGTCCGAAGCGTGGGTAGCTACCCCCTTATTTTCGGTGGAAAAATTCTATTTTCGTTTCGCATTTTTTCATTAAAAATTCAATAATGTGAGCATTTATAGACCAAAAGAGGCTAGTACTAAGCGTGGGTAGATACTCTTATTTTCGATGGACAACTACGATTTTATTTTAGACTACCTGACTAATCATCACTGCAGGGGTAGACAGTGAGGATGGACCGCTATACAACGCCGTCTTGGAAAACACTATTCGCTTCATTCACATTCATACATTGTCTAACATGTTCCGGCTCAAATGAGTGATTACATGATTTTGCCATATTTTCCTCGGACCTCCCAGACTTCTACCATTCACTTAGGTGTCATATATTCACCTCACACTGCTTTCTTCGTCCATCAGCTCCACATGTCCAAACCATCTAGGCGTCTGTTATTAATTAACTTCATTAGGCTTACATCAGCCTTGCATTCTTCCCAGATTTCCATATTTGTAACACGGTCAAACATGGTTTTCCAACACATATGTCCAAGGATCTAATTTCCACAGCATTCGGTCTACTTTCATCCTTCCTCTGCCAGTTCCATGCCTTACTGCCATACATCAAGGTTGGTATCAACACATCATTGTGAACTGCTAGCCTCGCTTCTTTTGACAAATTTTTGTTGGCCCTTCTTTCAATGTACTTATCAGCTTTTCCGTCTCTCATGAATATACTTCTCAGATACACAAACACATCCTCTTGCTCCAAGTATTCATCGTTCACTATTTATGTTCGTACTCCCTCTTATCATTTCATTACATAAGAACAAGATTTTTTTAAATGATGCTATTCTAAATTAAAATTTGACCATAGACGTAGGCCTCCATTTTGTGTGTTTTTTTTCTCCTTTTAATGGTATCATTTGGTATGCTCACCTCCCTTTCAAAAATATATTAACATCAATAATAATGTTACCTTTTAAATAGATACTAGTTATTAAGGTACGTAAATAATGCTAATGATCACAGCATTTATATCTTTCATTGTTGCTTACAGATTAAAATGCTGAAATAATGTACTTAATATTTCAAAGGATTGCACACTCTAATGTTTCATCACGCATCTCCTTTGGCGTTGCAATGGATCGTGAGGAAGAATATACGAAATGCTCAACAGCCCTGCGTCCTAAAAGTGCGGCGACAAGAAAACACTTTACATGGTTTTTAAGATAAATTAGTACACTAAAAAACAATATGGATATTCAAAAGCAATTCTTATGCCCTCGTTTATTAGATTATTTGGCCATAGTGGGAGCTAGACCTACTCCCGGCAATGTGAAAGGCGGTAACCCTGCCGTGCAGGTAATTATATGTTAAATAATTTTAATAAAATATGTATTAGGTATATTATGCATGTGAAATTATATATTTTTAAATACAAATGTGAGCAAGTACTCAAGTACTTGGGGCCAATTACAGTGGTTACCATAGATAACAGAGAAAAACTGACCAGCGGAAACTTACATACAAGAATCTACCAATAAATAATAATGAAATACTCAATTGCGAATATTATATAAAAAAACGTGCAAACCATAAAAAATATTTTATTGAGAATCACAATCATTTTATATGATTCACGAAAAGCGTATGAAGCACGTCTGGATTTTTATTATTACGAATTACGGCATTATGAAAATCCGTCACGTTCAAAGAAAATTGCCCTAAGAGAAATTACCCCAGGGCGTTTTAAAAGCGTAAAATATTAAAATTAGTCATTTTTTCTATGTGGATTTTATCGTATTTACCGTTTAAATAATTAAAATGTATTACCTACACTTTAATGTAATGTGGGAGGTACCTACTCTTAATATCAAACTGCCATATAAGCTATTTATTTTAGTGAATGTATACGGTACCTACGTACTAATAAAAAGAAAACAAAAAAGTGTACCTACTCTTTTCAGTAAATTACCTGAATTGTCAGGATTTTCAGTAAACTACCTGAATTGTCGGTTGAACAGGATTAATAAATGCCAATAATTATTATTTAAGGCACCGGAATTATTGAGACGTTACCCTCCAACGGATCATTCAGATTTCGGCCTTCCCCTGGACATGGTTTATTTCTGCCAACCCGAAGGATGTGTTTCTGTAGGACCAAAGCGAACGGCTCTGAGAGAGGCATCTTCATTTGTTTTTACGCTCACAGATAAAGATTCAGGTAGAATACAAAAATAATTTTGAAATTTGTTATTTTTCGTAAATGTTGTAAAACAAATATATGTTTTCAAGATACATAATCAACGCTTTTCACTAATTAGAGAGAGCGATAAAAATCAAGGATTAGTATTGTGTTAAATCATGCAACCTAACTCTTAATTAGTACATACTTATGTTTTATCAATACAGGAAAAACAAGATACGGAATATGTGTAAATTTTTATCGCCCTATTGAAAAGTCGGGCACGAATACCAATGTGGGGAAGCATAGAGGAGATAAGTCTACAACATTTCGAAGAGAGTCATGGCGAAAAAGTATGGAAAAAAGTTCGGATTCGGCATTTTCAAGGTGAGATAATGATTCAGATTTATTTGCAAGAACAAATTAATGTAACGGAAAAAAGTATCTAATAGAAACCAATTTATGGGTTGTTTTTTCTCTCAAATTTACATATTTAAAAATAAGATTTTTCTTTTTCTGATCAATTTTAAGCTAGTGAATTATTCATAATCTCGTAGGAAAATTTTCCAAGATAAAAAACTCCGTGTTGAACATTTAAAGCTCCTGGAATGTTTTGATTGGCTGTTGAATATTCAATGCCGCCAACCACCAACTTATTTTTTCATTCTTCTGTTGTTTTTTATTAGGATAAATGTTGACAATGTTGACATTAGAATTTGGAATATCGAAATTCATTAGATCAATAGTTAAATTGTTATTTTTCACCACTTTCTGTTGTAATTGTTTTTTAACGATTTCATCTTGTTTTAGAGTTTTTGTATCAGGATCTTAGCTAATCTAAATTATTATTTTAATATTAGTTTCCTGTGTTATTATTTTTCACCGATTATCGCGAATTATCTACACAATGAATTGTGCAAACATCACAGATGGCGAATTAGTATTCCAGCTATCATAGATTAAGTAGATAATGACAATGCTTTTGTTTATATTCTCCCATTGACTCTGATTGTGTTTGATTGCCTTCGTTTTAGTGACTATAGGAGTAGCAATGTGGCGCCAAGCGACTCTGACCGCGAGTGTCTCAGTGGCGGGGGGCGCCGGGGCTCTGACACGCCGGCGCAGCTCATACCGGGAGCCCCGCGGCTCGGTATCACCCCTGCCCCGGACTCGGAGAGCGGGGGCAGTCATTCTCCCAGCCCGAGAGCCTCTAGAAAACGACAGGCAAGCCATCCTTATTTTATTCGATCCATGTCTCGACCAATTCCGAATTCTAGCACATAACATCTACCAAGAATCTCACCTAAAGGTCTACGTACACACAGCACCAAAAATGCGCTGTGTAGACATTATCAGTTGTAACAATGTACACCTGATGACCATTTCCATTTACAAAGTATATATATTTCCATAAAATACCTCTTTGAGAGCTATATTAACAAATCCATTTCTACAGCCTCTTCCTTAACTGACCTCACAATGTTACCCAATCGGTTTGCGATATAGTTGTTGATTTGAATGCCTTGTTTTAAACAGTACAGAGAGGAGGGTACTGTGAGGTGTCCTAAAATCAATCCATTTTTGTATTGTGTTCAGTTTAAAGTTTAACAATTTCTTATGTTTTTCAATTTCCAGAGAGTACGAAACCACTCCCTGACGTCTCTATGCCTTTTATCACATCACCCATTCTTTTCAATATTTCGTGAGTGCCTTTTTATCCTAAAAAAATTAATAGATGCCTGTAATGAATCATCAAGTCCCAAAAGGGTTGGGGCTTCAAGACAAACTGGCAGGTAAATACTCATTTGGTTTATTTTTGATTAAACTAAGCACTCACGCACATCATCTTTCTTCTAACAAGTCTGTTTATCAGAAAAAGAAGTCTGCAGGGTGAATATGTTAAGAGATGGTTGATATCTAAAAGGGATTGTCACTGCGGTTCCAGTTACTGGAGAACAATTTTTGTAAATAAAACACATAAACTTTGTTTATAACCACTTTATTCTTTAATATTATGTCTACCAGTTTCGAAAGTACCCTTCCATCATCAGGACAATATTAAAATTAACATAAAATATAAAATGCTGAGATATATATACATATTTAGGAGTTGGAATGGGAAGGAGAAGGGGTAATTGAGGGCATTATGGGAATATATCTAGGATAGGACTATAAGATAAATTAATTTGATTATTCAAAATACCACATTTATTATTCAATGATTTTCTAATTTCTAATGCTTCTAAGTTATCTAATTTTTTCCCTTTATTACAACGGTGAAGAATTTTAACCCCTGTATCCCTATTAAAATTATGATCCGTAGCAATGAGGTGATTGGCGAACTCTGAAAAATTATTTTTACGAATATGAAACAATTTTTGTTTTCATTTCACTCAGTGTCGATCCCTCAAAAAAATTGTGGGGGGGAGGGTGGCAAGTGAATCTCTGGGTAAGGAACGTGTTCCTTCAACATATTGTTACAGCCAATGTAGTCATGGCAATATTGACCGCAATCTCTATTAAAACCTAGGGGCTCTTTAGTTCTGGTATTTTTTCAGGTGGCATTATAATTTTTCCAATATATTTTTTATAAAAAATTAAGAAAGAACCGGTTCCTCGGAAAAATAATATTGCGCCATCCGGTGACAGTAAAGTCACCGGGACAAAGTAACCGAGACAGGAATGTTGACCATATCTAAATATGTTAAGAGATTTTAGGCCGTCCTATTTTTGTTTGTGCGCTCCATTGAACATGTCACATGTATTGGAATTAATTGACGCATCTATTTTGAAAGACTTGATGAATACTGCTAGTCGACCTTCCTTTAGCCAAGTAGTATGATTTTTGTTGATCAATATTTTTTAAAAGGCCTAATGATTTCCTTGTTTATTTAAGTATTTCAAATAAACATAATATTATCCTGTCAAGAACACAAGGTCAACCATATACAATCATAAATATGTTTGAATAATCTTATTCACATAGCATGAATATGCGTGAAAGCATAAGCTTTAAACACTGACTACATAACTTATCAAACAAATTAAAAAAATTGTTATTGTTAAACAATAAAAAATATATACTGTAATATTTATTTATCAGTAAAGCAAACCGAGAAGATTAATAATGTGAAATTAAAACACTTTCTAATAATTCCAGAGATACGGTTTGGTCAGTCCTGACCGGCCAGTCTTACGACAGTACCCCGAGCATTGTGATCCACGATGTGAGAGAGATTGAAACCTGGATCCTAAGGCTGCTATCCGCGCCCGTGCCTATCCCCGGGAAGACGAGAATAGAGGTGGAGGTTCTGTCACCAACGGTTCATGATCCCTTGACATTTGCTTTACCCGACCACACCAGATTCACACTTGTGGATTTCCCGCTGCATTTACCACTGGAACTGTTAGGTAAAAATAATTATACATGTGTACATATTTTAGTCCGTATTGAACCTTTCTTCGCACATATATATGCGTTTGTTTTCATAGAAAATTTATGAATATCACAAAAAACAACACTTACAACCGTTATCCCACAAACATCAGGAACGCGGTGAAAAGGTTAAGATTGTTTGCGAAGATAATTTTTTTTCATCTTTATTGTTTTTGGTTAAGGATTGTATCACCTCTTACATATTGCAGTATGCCTTACTTAACCTAACCTAACCTAGTCTTATCTTAATTATAAATCAAAATCAATATTGAAGGTTAAAAGTATTTGATTGGAAAATGGTTATTTTGTTGTTGTAATAAGTGAGTTGTTAAAAAAATGATCTGTTCATTTTAAAAAATATTATAAATCTATTTCTTTTTAGGTGTGGAGACCTGCCTCAAAGTGCTGACACTGATTCTACTTGAGAACAAACTAGTTCTTCAGTCTCGAGACTACAACGCCCTGTCCATGTCAGTCATGGCCTTTGTGACCATGATTTACCCGCTGGAGTACATGTTCCCCGTCATTCCTCTTCTCCCCACCTGCATGAGCTGCGCCGAGCAACTCTTGTTGGCTCCAACACCATTTGTCATTGGAATCCCGGCAAGCTTTCTGATGTACAAAAAGAACTTTAGGTAAGATATCCTCATCGGTAAATTAAAACCCAATAAAAGTATTGATGAGACCCAAGGACATTATGTATGTATATGTATTATAGTTTAGACACGTTATAGCACTTTACAAATAAAAAGTAAAGGTATGGTAATGCAATAGGCAAGGCACGGTAGGCTCTCGCTTACTAAACTGAATTCCTTGTTATACGTTGCATAATAAATTAGAATTAACCCAGACAACACAAAGACTTGTGCATTGGTGCATATATGTATACACTTCCGACAGTGATGTCTTTGCCAAACGTCACTAAAAAATAACCCTTTGTCTTGGTTATGTTTACTCATTATTTTTAGAGAAAAGGGACAATTGTATACGTTGTTTGAATTTACAGAGTGTTCTTTTTATACTATATATATATTTTTTTTCAATTTTGCTGAAATTTTCTTTACTGAACACGGAATGACAAGTTTAAAACATGCTGTATGCAAGCAATGCGTATGTGTATTTTTGTGTTCTACCACATTTTTCTTGATATTGTGACAATATGATATATCTAAAGTATATTGCGTCATTGGTTAGAACAATATCTGTCAGCATCTATCCCAGCCTTTAATTTTTTGTTATAACAATTCTAAATATGAACCTGACCTCTCCTATACTATTTTGACTAGGGGTTGAAAATTAATGGATCGTATTACAGTGTGATACAAATACTTCAATCTTTCTAGGTTACCTGACGATATTTGGCTAATTGACCTAGACTCCAATAAATTGACCCCTCCAACAGGAAATGACCAGGACCTACCAAGTTTACCTGAACCCGAAGGAACCATCTTGAAAAATCATCTTAAACAGGTGAGTCAGGAATACAAATTAATCACTTTAAATGCAGATATTTACATACGTAATATAAAGCTCTTTACAATCCAATTGAAATCTTGTTGTGCTTTTGTGAATCTCTTCAGCTCTCTGATTATTTAATATATTTTTTTGTGGTGAAGGTAACTCGGTGAGAAAAAATAATTATTTTAGTATGCATAATATTAAGAATTTTTATCTTCTACTAACCATTAATAATATTATTACATATATGTATGTACATACTCACTTTATTTATTCTCGCACATTATTATGATTGTTCATGAATGAATTCAATAATATTCACTTGTGCACAGTAAGGCTGTTAACCAAACTTATTTTTTCTCTTTTGACTATAGGCAATGCAATTGATGGACCAGGTTGGCTCGACAGTAATTATCTTTAGTTTATTTTGTAGTTTCTTAAATCATGAAAAATATCTTATTCGAAAAAAAAAACGCGAATCTTTTTTTGCAGCAGTAAGATTTTTTTCAGAATTTATTTTTATCTTTAACCCTTTACGTGCGAAATAAGATTTCATAAAAAGTCATGAAATAAGTCAATTAGTCAATGAAAAATAAAGTTGAATTTTGAAACCTGTGTAGAATGACCCACAACTCAATACGTTTATCGTAAAAAGCATTTTTTTCGACGAAGGAATGTCGGAATACGAAACAAAATTATATTCAATATAGTGTTCGGACAAACCCGCATCTCGCACTTAAGCGACGTGTTTTTTTCAGGGCGTGGGATAAATCCGCATCTCGCACTTAAGAGCCGTGCATCGTGATGCGGATATATCCGCACCTCGCATCTAAAGGGTTAAGCATGATGTTCTTTATCAACAAATAGTCTTGTCTAACCTTTTTAACTTCTTTCAGAATATTTACTTCATAATGCTTTATAGTTTATTTTAACGATTTGTTTCTTATAAGGTTTGTACAAATATGTAATATGTTTTCAACTGACTAAACCTAATGTTAAATAACCTTTTTAATTATGTTTAAATTCTTCTATTAAGTCAAAGTAAAAATGGATTTTATTTAATTTGATTTTGAAATGCCAATAAAGATGGTGAATGATTTTTAATTGTTAAGACTACTTAGTAAATAGCTATTATCTGCTTAGATTGTCAGTAGCTTTTGTTTTTTACTTCTTCTAAAATAAATATAAACCACAGGCCCTAAGCAACATGAATGGAAATGCTGCCAACCCCCCTCCAGCTGGGGCTACTCTGCTACCTTCCAGGAGAGATAACGTCGGAGGAGCCACCCTCACGTAATGACTTGACTGAATTTCCTTACAAAATACCTCTTGTATCATTCAAACCCATTAATGTGCTCAACATCGTTATACTTATAGAGTAACAGATTTGGATGACTTAGAACAGTGTTTAAAATACTTTACGGGTTTGAATACAGTGATTTCAATTCCCGTAAAAGTGGAAAAATATGTTGAGTTTTTTCTTTATATTAAGAACTGGTTTCGACACTCTTTTTTTCATGATGGTAATGACATTGTGAGCTGAAAACAGTTGCATTGATATATAAACTCCGGACAAAAAACGCGGTGCAAGTTTCATGATGCCAGAGCTCAGCATTTGAGAGCTTTTATTTATTCAGTTTCTGCTTTATAGTTGAGATTTGGGCATTTTAGATCCAAATATTGTGATGTTGCATTTTATGTTTCTGGATTAATACCTACATAAGATTTAGCCTTCAGTATCACCCCAAAAGTGGTATGCCGGGGGTAGTTTTGCATTTAGTTATATCTATGATACTAAATAAATTAACTGTTTCCAGTGTTCAAAGTGCGCGTCACTATAGTTCTGATACTTCTGCCAACACATCACCTTCCCATCGAGCCACCCCAGACCATAAGCCTTCAGCCTCTGGACCCGCGATGGGAGCCTCTGGTCACCGAGCCTCGGTGTCGGGCCCCCCTACTCCCAGCCCTGCAGCTGGCCGCCTGTCAATATCCCAGGGTCAAGGTTTCTCAGGATTCAACCCCCTGATATATGGGAATGACGTGGACTCGGTAGATGTTGCAACTAGAGTTGCCATGGTTTGTACTGTATTATCATTAAAATATTTTTTTAGTATGTAAATTCCAGCTATCAAATTTTTCATTCCACAAATTGACAATTTTCAGGATTTGGTAATCATAGAATTTTATGGTTTTCGTTTTCCTTTTGGTATGAAATCCAATATCTTCCAACGCAAAACTATTTTATTTTCAGGTCCGATTCTTCAACTCTCAAAATCTGTTGGCAAATTTTACGGAACACACTCGAACTCTCAGGTTATACCCCAGACCTGTAGTGGCATTCCAGATCAATAGTTTCTTGAGATCTAGACCAAGAACAACACACTTTCTGAACAAATTTTCCAGGACGCAGGTAAACTATTTTAACAAATATGTTGATGTTTAACTTTTTCTAATGTTCATTCAGTAATAATGTACAGTCAGAAGTAATTTTCAATCAATAATAACATTCGTTCAGTAATGATGCTCAATCAGTAAAAATGCTCAATCTGTGATAATGTTTAATATTAAATAATGTTCAGTCAGTAATAATTTTCACTCGGTAAAAATGTTCATTCGGTAATGAAGTTCAATCAGTATTCACATTCAATCAGTAATAATGTGAATCAGTAGTAATTTTCAATTTGTAGGTAATAATTAGGACCCGAATTCTTGTCGTCAAAACAAGGCCTTACTTTTAGAGAAGTATGATTTCATTTTCAAATATAATAAATGCAAAACACTTATTTTATATTGGTATATCATGTTTGAACTAAAGACAAAACCTATAAGAGTTTTTATTTTTTTTATTTGAAAGGTCTATACTGTAATAACAATTATTATTTCAAATTCAATCGTTTTTTGATTTTAAATAATAATTGTTATTATAAAAATAAAAATGTTCTCTGGTTTTGCAACAAAAAATCAAGTCCAAGTATTAATGTTCAATCAAAAAAATATCATGTTCATGTCATAATGGATTGTTTGTTTTCAGGCAGTAGAGTTCTTAGCCGAGTGGTCACTCACCCCCAGTAATGTAGCCTTTCTCAGGGTGCATACGGGAGTGTTTGACCCCCATCAGATAGGAGATAAGCCCAAATGGTTTGCCAATGCTTTGGAGCCTATTAGATTCCCGGTGTGGGATGATGGAAGTTCTCTTAACGGAGCCCTTAGGTGTTTGCAAAGACAAGAACATCAACCTACAGGTATTATTTGACATAAGAAAAAAATACATCTTACCTAACCCAACCTATTAATGAGCTGTAGTTTAATGTCAATTCCATCAACATAAGTATTCAGTATAGTCTATTTCTACTACTTAATTGGTGTATAAATTCTTTGATAAATATAAATATGTCTACTTCTATGTTCCCATAATAATAATTTTTCTAGATGAAAGCGGTTCAGATTCAGAAGGAGCCGAAAGTACTAGTTCCTCATACTCTTCTCTGAGTGATTTCGTTTCGGAAATGGCATCTTCTGACATGTCTCCAAGTAAGAGTTGCTTAAATAACGCAATGGCAGTAATATGAAAAATGTCAACAATTGTGTAGTGTTGTACATCAACTACGGTAATATGTATTAATATTTTAGGTTATCTCGCAGGTGGGCAGGTGCACCATGGCTTGGGAGAAGTCTACGGAGCGGTAGTACAGTCGCTTACACCAATGACACTATCATCTTCGCTAGATCCCAAAACTGTAAGTTATTTTTTCACTTCACAATGAGTAAGAGAAAGCAAAAAAAAGAGCTAAAAGCACCATATGAGAATACATAGTGACAGTGAAGACTGCTGCATTATAGAATGTGCACTAAGATTCGTATTTTTATCAAGCTTCTTTTTGTGGTGCCCTTTTCTATTGGGTGTTGGTTTCTAGGGGCAATCTTCACGCTGCAACTGCACCAAGAACAACTAAGCAGAATTGCATTCATAACAGTCCCATAGGTTTTGAAGCCATGGCCTAGGGCATCTTCCCCTACAAAGTATTCTATCAATCTTGCCATGGATTATCAGTTGTGTAATCTTGTATTTGTTACTTTTAATGATGTGACCAAGGTATGGGAGTTTCCTTCTTTTTATATCTACATATTACACTTTTTTAATTAGTTTTAGCCATTGGATGAAGAACTTCTATATTAGGTTACCGTATCCGTGCAGGGTATTTTGAAGATACACCATCCACATTCTAATGCTTCTTCAAGAAGAATAGAGAATACAACAACAATCCATTACCTAGCTGAAAATAATATACATTTTTTAAGCCTGACACATAACTACTATATTTTTACAGTGTGATGTTAAAAGTAATGTAAGTTTAAAACTATGTACTTATATTATTTGGTTCATCCAGGTCTACCACCCTCCATCCAGCCTGCTGTACCCGCCCAGTGGAGCAGTAGGAGGAAGTGGAGCGGCGCACCGCTCGCGCTCCCCCTCGCCAACCCCCTCCAGCTCAGACCGCAGCGACGCCTCAGACGACAACCACCAGGATGCTCAGGCTGTAGAAGAGAAGGTTGTGAGGGACACACCGGCCGTCAAGAGAAATGTGAGAAGCTTTTATATGTATATAAAACTAGCTCTACTACCCCGGAGATTTGGATTGAAAAATATGGAACAAGCAAAAGCTCCTTAGCCCATGGTGGAAATGATGTTGCAAGCTTAAAATCGGTTGACTTCCAAACAGAAAATACTGTGCAAATTTTAACAATGATGTAGTTTATTTAACACTCTGGAATGCACAAACATTTTAAACAAATCATCTAAAACTATGCAGATGTCACTTTGACAATTCATAGGTTAGCGGAGGTTGATCCATGAAAATAAATGGATTTTCTGACTTTTCTGACTTTGTCGCTAAGCAAAGTTTAAACTCAACTTCATTAGTGACACCAAACTAGTGTATTTGAGCTTAATTTTAAATTATCCATCACTAAACATGATTGTGTTTAGTAAAAGTCACACATTATTTATGGATTTCATGCAAGGGATATGTGAAGTTATCATATGAGGCATTGTTGTAAAACCCACTCTGGAAGCTTTTGTTTATTTTGAGAAATTCGCAAAAAACCGTTAAAAAATAAATTGTAATGTGAGTACTGCACAAGAGTCCCAACTCATTGTGAAATTTCAATATGTACATTGATTTCAGTGAATCTAACATACATATTACAATTAAATCGGTATTATGAACTCCTTGTGAACATTCTAGTTGAAAGAGCGCAGTGGTAGCATGGAGAATGAGTCTGACTCCAATTCCACCATCACGCCCAGGACCATTGTGAGTGCGGTACCCCTTAACCCCCCCAAGCAGGACAGCGCCAGCACAAGTGACTCAGACTGGCCCTCCGCCTCTCCGCCAACACCCTCTCCCTCTCGCTCCAGGGCCCTGTCCCAGAGGGGCTCGCTTAGGGGGGCCAAGCCTACCACTCCGGTCAGTATTAGTTATCACTTATTCAGTAATCCAATTCTCAACACAATCTAACCCAACCTAACCTAACTTAACCTAACTTTACATAACCTAACTTAACATATTAACCTAACTTAAGTATATTCGACCGGTCGGTAGCTGGGTGGACAAAGGCGTCGGATTCCCACCCGGGCGTCGGGCGTTCAATTCCTCTGCTGGCTAAGTCCTCCATCATTGCACAGGCGATTTCTTCTGCTTCTTATGATGGCAGTAGGAGTTTTTCAAATATTGTTAGGTTATTCGTAACCCGAGAATGTTTGTCTTTCTTAAAAAATAAATAAATAATAAAACATTATTGTTATGCAAATTAGAAAAAACTTAGTCCAACTTATTAAATTGAAAACCCTGGCTTATATATAGTAAAAAAAGATTTTGATATGGCATCTAATGGTTAAGTTATATTTTTAGGGTAAAATATACACTATATCACTATCCGTAACACTTGTACCCTACGCCGCTAACAGTTGAAAAATAAGTAAATTGGACCCTCTGTTAAAAAGGTTATGCATCACTGTCATTAATAATGGGTGGATGTAACAATCAGAGAGGTAACAATGGATCTCTATGGCAGGTTATATTTTTCCTTTTCACTGCATGAGCGCTTTTCCACATGCCATTGTAAAATGGATTCTTCTAATTACAATTCCAGAAGCAAGCAAGTGTGGGAAACGTCCTGGCTAGAGCTGGTTCATTCGGTTCCACGAGTCAGACTGGAAGTGTAACTTCTACAACGAGCACAACATCAGGCCAGGGTCAGGGCGTGGTCAGGCAGGGCTCCCAGGGCTCCATCTTCGAACAGTTCACAACGCAGGCCAAGGATCTGGTCAACAGGCAGGGCAGTCAGGATGGTCTCATGGCTCACATGGATAAGGTAAGAATTTCACTGTTTTTTATAAACCTCATCTAATTATATAAAGTCTTTTAGGAAAACCATGAAGGCTGCAACCCTAAACTTCTACATAATGTAGTGACCTCAAAGCAAACTACAACAACACTTGTGAATGCTAGCGGTCCTGAAATGCGTATTGTCACCAATGCAGCAAGCAAGAGATGCTTTTATTATTTTATTCTTTTACTTATAGTTTACCGTGCAAGCAAAGAAAGCAGCAGAAGAGGCTTCTAAAAGCATGCAAGTGGCATCAAAGAGTGCGCTAGAAGCAAGCAAGAATGCGGCTGGTGTTAGCAAAAATACATTTGAAGATCTCACTTATGTAGGGAAGTCTACATTAGATGATTTGACGAAGAGTGCCAAGGAAGTTGCAACTAAGAAGGGTCTGCTTAAGGTATGTACCCAATAATATCCATTACAATGATTCCATAATGAATTTTCAAATTCATGAATAATATTACTCTTGCCAAATCAATGTAAGTAATTAAAATATGTATATCGTTTGCAGACTGATTCATGGAGTAGTGGAAGTCCTCCTGGAAGCAGAAGAGACTCAACACAAACAACAGTCCAGACCACCAACATCATTACCGCAACACACAGAGATTTCTTCTCCAATATCAGCTCAGACTTAAATGGTATTGCAGCCTCCACCTCAAGTATATTCAGCGACTTCTTTGGATCTAAGGGTAAGATATTCACTGACGATTTTGCTGTTTGAAGTAAATTAAGAATACATATTGCAAAAAAATATATTTTAATTAGGTCTGTTGCCTTAAAAAGGATAAAATTATTGTATTGTTGTTTTCCAGGCAAGAATGTAAAACAACCCCCACCAGGACAGCAAGCCAAAGCTCCTGGTCAACCTCAGCAGGCAGGCAAACCGGCGCCCCAAGGCTCCTCGCAGTCCTTTGGGCCTTTCCCCCAGGGGGCTAAAGGGCTCGTCCAGAGGTCCCCGCTTATTAAGCACACCAACGCCTCACAGCATGATGACTCCCACAGGTCTCCGCATGACAGGACTAACACTAATACTGAGAACCAGAACTTCCTCAATGATGTGAGTTGAAAATTTAAAAAATCATAAAGATCAACAATTTTCCTGACAATTTTACCTGAAGTTTCCGTTACTCTTGATTAATCTGTGTAAAATATTAAAACTTCTTGTAATTTATTTCCAGGTAATAACCCAAGTGTTGGATGGTGAAGGAGTAGGCTGGCTGAAACTCAACAGACTCAAGAAGTTAATGGAAGACGAATCATATAGAAATTTAGTATTGAGTAAATTAAACAAAACATTGAATAAGAAAATATCACCCGATGACCACATTGAAGATGTTTGCATCTCAAAAAATATTTGGAAGGGAATCTTGAAAGTTTTACTGGCTGTTGTTCATGGCTTAGAGATGACTTTTTCTAACTTCGGCCTGGGAGGAATGGCTTCAGTTTTCCAACTGACGGAAATTGCGCACACGCATTTCTGGACCAAGGAGATCATCTCGGTGGAAGATTCCAGTCACGGCGGGGACAACCATAACACTCTTTCACTGGCACGGGGATTCAGTCCCTTCGGAAGCAAAGACAACATTGGATCACCCATGAGCCCCTCTTCGTCACCATCTTCGAGGAAGAATTCACAAAATGGTATAATTTTATTGATATTCAATCAATCACTATCAGTCACTATCCAATACAATTATTTAGTGTGTTTCCAAAAGAAGATATTTTTGATGTATTCCTTTCAATTAAAGAGCCCCCGCCGACATTAAAGTTTACGGACCCGGAAACAGAGCCTCCGGATTCCCAAAGCACTGCTGACATGTTTAAGGATATCCTAAATCAGAAAAGAAATATGCTATTAAGTAAATTGACATCCTTTGAATCAGAGGTGAGTTTAATTTAATCTACTACAGAACAAAACACAAACATGACATTTTCATCTTTTTCATATAACGCAACCAGCTAAATTAGAATCAAGTTTTTCATAAAAGTTGCAGAGCTGCCTCATTCATTTAATGAATTATTAATCTCGTGAACTAATTGAAGAAAATGTTTATTTTGTAAAATGATACAAGACGTATTATTATGATCAAAAGTTAAAGTGATTTACAAATCCATACAATTACAATGTGTTGCTTCAAAGGTTTGTGTAGTTCTGCTAATATTTAAAAGTTTATGTGAAAGCATTATTTGAAGTAATTATTTTGCCAACTTCTTCCCTGAACTATATGTACATATAAGTTAAAATTATTTTTCTATCCTTTCTGGTGAAAATGAAGCTTTACAGTTTCCTTGATTTGTTGTTTATTAATTATATTGTAATTATTTTGAGACCCCGTGGAGACCGATTGGGGAGAATCCTTCAATGTTCACATTTGATGGAATCAATGCTGGATCATTGAGGATGACCCCCTAA
This sequence comes from Drusus annulatus, assembly GCA_022651775.1. Taxonomy (NCBI): domain Eukaryota; kingdom Metazoa; phylum Arthropoda; class Insecta; order Trichoptera; family Limnephilidae; genus Drusus; species Drusus annulatus. Next base: position 261,154 of record JAGWCC010000114.1, read on the forward strand.
ACCCTGTAAATGAGTAGACCATCTGAAGGTTGATTGATTGCTTTGCCTGAGTTGAGGCATGTGTGCATTGTTATAGCATTGTGCATTGTGGGTTGTGCATAGTCCCTGGTAGAAGTGTTGTCTAGTTGTGTGTTTGTGGCTAGGGAACTCTGCACGGATCTGACTCCTCTCTGGCGGAGACTGGTTCTATTACAACCAACCATCCCAATGCCTTTGCCAACCATCGGGCCTCCTTTAGATCCACCGTGTCTGACACTGAAGTCCAACAGTCCAACGTAAGTAGACCACCTTTAACACAATGTGGTTTGGAACCAATTTACCTATTTTGTTTGATGATTTCACTTACAGTCTGAGATCATCAATCACTTTATATTACTTGGCTTTCAAGTCATTAGTGAAATAATACTACATATACTTAACCGTTTATCTAAACCAATATGTTTGTGCATTTATATTTAAGCAGAACCTTCTCATAAGAAGTGATCAAGTCAGTCTTTTAGATAATTTAGTGTCTAGTGCATGCGGAAAGAGATTTGTATGACGGGGACCATTATTTAGAGTACAAGCCTAAAAGATTAGTATAAAAATTGATGTGCTTTATAATATATTATTAATTCCTTCTAATATAACCTATTCTGCTTTATAATACATTTGTTCATTATAAGATGCCTATTTAAATAAATAAATAAATCTTGTAAAGGCCTGCAATTGAGTAATTAAACATATAAAGTTTTTTTTGTTCGGTTTCAAAATAAGTGTTAATTTTATTAGATATATTATTTTGATGTATAGATTTCTATGATTTTCAGTGTCTTGTTAAGAAATTATGCATTCAAAATTGTAACAAATCTGATTTATTTTAGTTTCCACGTAATACTAAACAGAGAACATCCAGCGTCTGGTCTTCTAAGTCTTCTCTTAGCACTGGATTCCGCTATACTGGTGGCCACATCGTCAACACTTCCCCTACTCCATCTCCCGACAGCGGCAGGACTTATCTCTTCCAAGGATTGATAAGTACGGAGTACACATTCAGTTACACCATAAACAAGAATAATCTCAACATAGTATTAGACTTTATTTTGAACATTCAATAATCGCATGATTTTATCATTCTAGGCAAGGAAAGATCTACTTTGTGGGACCAAATGCAGTTTTGGGAAGATGCATTCTTAGATGCAGTCAGCCAAGAAAGAGATATGATAGGAATGGACCAGGTAGTAGCTTCATAATTCTCCCTCCAATTATTTTAAAACAGCCTTGGATTTATTACTCTGATTGAATTTTTCGATTATATTTACAATTTTACGTTTATATATAATTTAAGGGTCCCGGTGAAATGATGGAACGATACAAATGCCTCAGTGATACGGAACGCAAACGCTTGGAACATGAAGAAGACAGACTTTTATCTACTGCACTTTACAATCTCAGTGCGTCCCTCGTAATGCTGGGCTGTGAACCTACTCACATTAGAAACAAAGTCAGAAGATTGTTGGCAAAGAGTCATATTGGCTTGGTGTACAGTCAGGAGGTTAACCAGCTTCTGGACCAAATAGGAAATCTGGTAAATAACTTTTATTTTGTGTGCATTCAAATATGACTCGAAAAATAATGCTCAACAGAGTTTTACTCAGCTGTAAAATTCGAATTAAAATAATTTAAATTAAAACGTGGACCGTTTTGAAGATAAATACTTTTGATAGTTAACAAAGGTAAAAGGGAAATGTATTTTTATAAAAAAAATCATTAAATGTGTCAAATTTGGGATATTATGTTAAGACTGCAATTTTATATTAAAACTATTACGTTTTTCAGCATGGAAATGACATTGATCTCAAACCACTGGGCTCCAGATTACTGCATCGACAATCCTTTACCGTCCACCAAGGAACTGATGCCACTGGAGAATTGCGATTTATGGAAGTCAGGGATGACGGCCTCGTATTGAGGACCACACAAGGTATACATACACATGATACTACACATTCGATTAATTTCCTCAACAACTAACAGGACTGAGTACTTCATTCTTACAAATAAGGGTACTACATATTTGCAAAGTCGGTAAACTCCATTAATCTCTATTTCTATTAAAAAAAATTGTTATTGGCCGAATCATAATCAAAATGGGAGCGGTGAACGGTTTTGCAAGAAATATCATATTTCAAATTTATTTTAACAAGAAATTAAGCAGAATCTGGTTCTTAAATTCATACACAACACGTAAAAATACTAAAAGAACAAGGTACCATTCACAGTAAAAAAATAGAAGTTACTGACTTTGCCACTAGTACCCACAAATAATCTAATAGATATATATTTTTATACTTCATTAATGTATATTTGATTTTCTTTGTCTTTGCAGGTTCTATAGTAGAACGATGGTGGTACGAACGCTTAGTAAATATGACGTATAGCCCAAAAATTAAGGTTCTTTGTTTGTGGAGGCGAAACGGGGGCCAAACACAACTTCACAAATATTACACAAGGAAGGTTTGTTGATTGTTGACTATCTAGTTATAATAACCTTCTCTTTGGGAATATGGCATCGAGAGAGTTGAATGAATTGGTGACATGGTGTCGTTATGATTGCAGTGCAAGGCGCTCTACTACTGCATCAAGGAGGCTATGGAGCGCGGGGGCGGAGGCGGGGTGGGGGCAGAGCTAGGGGGGGAGTTCCCCATCCAGGACTGCACCACGGGGGAGGGGGGGCTGATCCAGGTGTGCATGGAGGGAGTGGGACTCCTGTTTCAGCATAGCAAGGTAGGAACAAACAACCATCCTCCTTCCTTTCATATTTTAAGTGTCGTGGATTTTATAACTCCATACTACCATATGTTAGTAGTAAACCCCCAGTATTAAAGTGGTTTGTTTCCTTACCAGAATGATAAATATTGTTTTAATACTTATTTTCATAATTTCCAAGGTGTTTATACCATGTATATTTGAATTTTCTTGTCAAAATTTTGTAACATTTTAATTTCCATGACTAATGTGCTAAACAGATGCAAATATACATAACGTAATATTCTTGAGAAGTTATTTTATTGATGGTTCCTTTTAGATTTCCTCCAAATCTGGGCTTTTGTTATACCAATATAATAAATCATCCCTGTTCTGGCAGAAAACGTTATCTTGCGAGAGAACTTTCACTTGGGACGATATTATTTTGTTATAATAATATGATGAAAATATATTTGTGAATAATTATTTCAAACACAAATAAATTTCTCACATTTTTAAGCTCCCTATTGATAGTAAAAGTGTAATTTGTATATGCAGTGATTTTTCTTCTTTCAATTAACGAGAATATCAATATTTTATAGAATAATTATAATAATTTAATTTTTTTTATCTCATCATATGCTTTGGCCGCAGAATACTTGGTGCTGAAGGGCTAAGATTGAATTTTTTTTATTTATTTGTATTGTTGTAGCCAAATATAAATATATATTTTTTAAATCATCTAATTTATATACAGAGGTGTTTAGAATTCTGGTATGGCACTCTAAATGTCTGAAAAACCTTTTCAGCTACAGTTATAAAAATATATAGTTTTTTTTTAAATTTTAGCTTTCTAACACTAAAAAGGTTACCAGTTGCCATTGCCTATGGTTATATTTAACGTTTTTTTCCCCTTAAAATAACCGAAAATGATAATTGTAAATAATGTTCACATTCAATGCAATAGTCACAAAATGTATGAAATTTCAGTGCTTATTTTCTTAATTAATTAATAAATGTGCTTGCGTCAGTGCCACTGGTACATGCACATTCTTTTTGCAGAAAAAGCGCTGCATATACCTTTAATATTATATTGTATATCAAAATACTGGGGGTTTATTATGTAAGAGGTGTCACAGTTTTTATGAATGAATCATTTTCTAAAATATATTTCATTGCATACTTTACTCTGCGAATATTCAATAATTAAGAAGCTTTCTTTACTTCTAATTGATTGCTTTGATGATTTATCCAGTGCTTATAAATTTAACAGTGTTTTTGCAATATAACTTATGTATTCCATTTTCTAGGTATTCAGCTCTTTTTGTAGAAAATAATTTTGGAAAAAAATAATGTGTGAAATAATAATAATAATTAATAATCGAAAACGTATCAATTTAAATGAAATATAAACAATTGTGACCAACAAAAAATTAAAACATTGACGTTGTTGTATTTCGTTACGCATTTAAACATTTATTGCTTAGTGCGTGCATTGTCTAGCTAGGAGACTGCAATAAAGCATTATTGATGTCTTACGTGGTTTTTGAAATGTGAGGGAATTATGTCTCTAATTCTTTGATATGGAACCATAATTTACTTTGGTAGTATAGAGAAAAAGTTAAAGTAAAAAGCACTCAACATGATTTGAAATTTTAAACCCTTTATTTTAAAAATACCTATATCTTTCCTCTTCTGTCTAATATTATATTTTTCCTTAAAATGAACAAACATAATTTTGTTTCTGTAGGAAAAAAAATATTATTTAAAAGTCGCAAACAATGTTTATTTCAAATAAACAATTAGAATGGAAAATAACGATATGATGACTTACACTGAATCTATTTTTTGAGACATGATTTAGTTAAGAATGTGCGTTGTTAGAAAATGCAACATGAGTATTGTTAGGGAATGAAGATTGGGGTCTTGATTTTTGTTTTATTAATTTTAAATATTATCTAACCTTTAAGTAGTGGTTGATTATTATCTAAGTATCCCTCGTAGCTTATGAACTACATAATATTTTATCACTCCCTACATAAGTTTTAATTTGACTTGATGATGCTGTGGGGGTAATATTAAAATGTAAGTTTTACCACCTACAATTTGAAATACACTTTGTATCTACTGTAAAAACATATCAAAATAATTGCCAGTACTATAGACAAATAATATAAAATTATATGAATTTTATTTTCTTCTTGCCTTCCCTATTCGAATTTTGGAAAAGTAATCAAGATTAGTAATTTGATTGATGACATTAAACATGCCATGGAAAAACGTAGTTTATATCAAGGACCACTCAAACTGTCTCCTTGTAGTTGACTGTATGGAAGTAAAGTACAGCTGCCGGGGAAACCTTTGTGTCGCATTTGGAAATGACTCGATAGTCTTTGGTCCCTCGCTCGCATTTTGCTTGCAACTTCTGTAATCATTGTTTGTATCCTTTGAGTTCTTTCGACCATATCATTTTGTCTTTATAACCTATTTTATATCCATATTTGTGATTGCGATCTCTTTCAATATGTTGAAGTAAGATTATAATATAAAGTAAACGGTCTCTCACTGAGGAATAATCGTTTCCTGGTTTCAGTGTTTTGCATGCTGCTATCTGTTGGCCTTCTATATTCTTCTATATTTGCATAATATAAGTTAACTTTATCGAATGATTCAGTATTCTTTACGTCTTTTGCAATAAATACTTAACCTTATTGTCCAATAATTCTCAAATGATGAAACCTACCGGCTCTCTGGCAGGTACGGAGTATATCGTGAACGTTGACCATGTCTTGCTGGAGCCTTTCCCTTGATCGGTCGGGCATATTGGTTGCGGCAATATGGCGGCCACGAGTGAATGGAAAGGCTCTGCCAGAAGCTCTGCTAGGAACTTTTGAGATGGTCCTTGGGTGTGGTGGCTTGCTGCACTTGTGGTAAACTAATATGATCTTTGTTCTGTTTTCCGTCTGTCCGGACACGCGCCCACCGCTGACAGGACTATGAGGTACAGAGATTCCTTGGTTCTCATATCTGTCCGATACACACACTTGTCATTTCATCACGTCGTCAGACTGTCTACTGTCTTACATACTCGTACTTAGCAACTGACTGTTTAGAGTAGAGGGCTTACCTGTAGTTTGAGGCTTTCGAATCATTTCGATCTTTAGCATCTTTTTAGTTATGATTTTCTCACAAACTTACCCCTCACACAGAAAATTGTAAATTTTTTGTATGTTATTTTTGTTTATAAAAAACCCATTTTTAGTGCTGTTTATATTATTTGGATAAGTTATTTGGTTTATAAATAGTTGTTTGGTCTGTATTGAGGAGACGATATGGCAAACAGCTCCGCATGCCACTGATTAGATGATAATAGTAGCGACGCAACGGGCCCTTCCGCCTCTAGGTCTACTAGCAGCCGCCTCCCGTGCATCTCACCCTCTAACATCACTCTTCTCAATCCACCGTCTGTCTGTTGCCGTCCACTCACGTGTCACTGTCATTGTCATTGTCACTGTCACGACGCCACTGTCAACTTTCCTGTCCCCTGTGCTGTCACCAGGACTGTATTGTTATTGTTAGTGACTGGCTCAGACCTACTAGTGCAAGGTTACATTGATACATTAGAGCAGACCATCTCTCAAGTTTCATGGCGCCACTCTGGCCGGGCAGAGTCAGCCATGGTGTAGCTACTGGCCGCTGACTGCTGGCTGCTGGCCGCTGGCTGCTAACTGCTGGCTCTCCTTGCTTCCTCGCCCTTGCTTCCCTTCCTGACCTTGCCTCCCTCCCCCCTCACCCAGCATGCTCCCTCGCTTCCTCCACCTCACATCGCTGGCTTGGCTTATTACTCTCACAGTGAGTGGCTGTTACAGAATGGTAGAAGGATCTCTCTCTAGCTTAATACACACACACTTATGACTGATAACTAAGTTAGTTGGCACCGTATATTGCATGCCATCACTGTATCCGATACATAACTCCCTACTGGGGTATAATGACAACCATGTTTCTCTACTCTCTACTTCTGTGCTTATACCTTATACACACAGATAATATTACTCATTATTATAATATAATGATTTTATTACATACTAGCATCCTTTTTGGCCAATGGCCTTTCAATTAGCACTGTTGAATAATATACTCATATTATAGTCTTTCCAATGTTCATACTATCTGAGATATAATAAAACAAGAAAAGCTTACAGCACATCATTGAATGTTGCATACTGATATCTTTTGGAAAACATTCAACTGTAGAACGGTATTTGAAACGAGGATATCTACTAATTGTGTATTTCTGTTACAGTTTTTTGTTCGGCTTGATCATATAAGGAAGTGCTTTACTCAAGGAGGGATATTTATTCTGGAAGAATTCAGTAAGTTTGGAATAATTGCATACTATTTTGTAATTAATCAAATTGAAAACTTGATGTGGTGATCCTTTATAGCAAATTGGTAGGGTCATCATTTTATTACAACTAAATTTGAACCCTTATTTTGTCTCAAAGAAAGAAACATTTTCTGTTAATAACCTTCGATTTGATGAACATTATTTTTCTATTATTTTTGTAATTAGTAGACATTGGATTATATTCATTTGCATATGCACATATCAGCCATCTTTCTGTTTCTGGATCGTCAGATATTTGAGGAACTGGTTATTTTTATTATTTTGAATCAAAAATAAGATTTTAGTAGAGCTAGTCGTCTCAACATTTCGCTGGCCACCTCTACCTTTCTCCATGAAATGTTTTTTTTTCGAGGGGCCAGTTCTTTTTCTTCACTGGATATCCCCCCTCCCCCATGAAATCGAAAATTTCAAATAACATTTCTGTTTTTATTGTATACCTTAAACATATATTTGGGCTTTGTTAGTGCATATTTCGGCATTGCTAGTGCATATTTTGGCATTGATAGTGTATAATTGCATGCATATTTCGGAATTTTTATGGTGGATATAATCCAATGTCTAAATTTAAAATGAAAAAAATTTCAATGTTAAATTACCTATTTAATTTTTGTTTCTTTTTGTGTATTTTTTAGATCCCAAAACACGCCAAGTCACACAGAGGAAGTACAGATCTTCAATGGTGAGTTCTGTAGTGAAACTTTTTGTCGTTTAATTTAGATACAGTGAAACCCACATACGAGGTTCGCACATAAAGCATACACATACAGCGCCCTTGAGGTGATTTTTCACAAAAACGGCGCTATACAAATTATTATTATAAAAAAGTTTTCATGCTTAAGAAGCTTTATTTTTCAGTCCCTTGAATACTGTAATTGATAAACGCTCTAATTTGTAATAATATAAGGTTTTCCCATATAAGAAGTTTTTTTCCAGTCCCTTGGAATACCTTATAAGAGAGTTTCACTGTATCACATTCGCTTAGCATGCCAACTTGATTGCAGTAAATAATTATTTAATTTTAATTTAATCCTTCATTAGAATATTTTTAGAAGAATTTTATTATTATCAAACAATATAATTTCCCTGTGGGTACGTATATATACGAGTGTGACATTTTCAAAATTTGAACTGATTTATGTATGTGTGAGGAAAATTATCAAATTATAAAAAAAATGTTTTTTTTCAAATTCAGACAAGCTATAAGTACCTACTTAATATATATTTTACTAGACGATTATTTTTAGTGCGTCATTGTGACTTACTTTTGCAATCCATTTTTAAAAGTGAAACTTATGTTTTGTTTGAAGTAAAATTTTAAAATAAAAACATTTTGTCAAATTCAAATATTTTACTAGATTATTACTAGGAAATTATATTTTTTAATAATGCCTTCTTTTAAAAGTGTTTTTATCTTATTTAATTTTTTAGCAAATTTGTTTGAATGTGTTATTATCATTTTGCTAGATTAGCACTATTTATATATTTTACTGTATTGATGTATGTTTTTTGTTGTTTTTACTTTCTATTTCATTATGTTTTCTAGGCCAGTGAAATCTCTAAGGCTCTTCATAGATATTTCTCCATTAGACTTATGCACAGCCTGAACGATGAAATACTCTTAGAAAGTTAATTTCTGTAGATTTTATAGCAACATAAGGATGATTTTTCCGCATGCAACCATAGTTTCTGTTCATTGTAAGCATTTTTCTTTTGTTTTATTGCTTTATTTACCTTTTGACATTATATATTTATATTTATAGTACCTTTTCCCTACCATGTGACCTTCAATGTTTGTTTTGTTCAAGCATTTAATATTTTACCTTAAAAAAATAATTCTGGAGTCAATTGAATATATGTACATATTTTATGTTAGTATTATAATTTATTTAATTAACATTGCCCATTTTCTAAAGCAAAAAAGTGTTATATAAGTCTCCCTCTGAGTAAATATAACTGAAAAACTTGTGTAGTAGAACGAAAGTCTATAAAAACTCTTTTGCATTGTCAAATTCTGCAAGAATAACTTCATCTATAACGATACAATGTTTGTATACAGAAATTTGGGTGTAAATTTTCAGGCTGAACAAATTTGTTACGCCGTGTTGTGCGTATTCTCATATCTGGCCGCAGGTCAGGAACAGAAGAAGCAAATTCTTCAGCAAGCGGCAAGGAGGCCGTCCAATGCTCAGGAGTTGGACCCCCCACCGACTGAAGTTAAAACAACCACTAGCCAACAACCTAAACAAGGCCCCCCACCACAACAGACGGGGAGGAAGCCCCCAGAGAGCGATATAGGTAAAAGCCCCACACCTTGTCAACCACCGCAACCCCAGCAATTGGAGCCTGCGGAGAGTTCGACTCCGCCTCCACGGCACCCACCACCACCCCTTATTCCTCCACGCCAGAACTCGCAGGGGGCGGCGCCGGGCCGGGAGGCCCCCTTGCGCCAACAGAGCCAAGGGGCGCCTCCCGCCATCCCGCCACGCCGGGCACCGCCACCCCTCTCGGTGGGGAGACACAACACCATGCCAGACTCGCAAGAGTATAGGTGAGTGCATTTGCTATAATTTATTAGCTCTAATGCACTGATGTTTTTACTGAAGCACACATTTACATTTTGTCTTATAGGTTCCTCGATTTTTCAAAAATACCTGCTAAATGGTAGGTTAATCTTGATAACCTAAACGAACGTCTGAATATTATTATATTACTATTAATAATATTAAGAAATTGTTAAAGAATATATTTAAAAAAAAAGTATTTTTTTTAGCTATCCACCCAGAACCCAGAGCTCCCCGAACCAAATGAGCCCCATTTCGCAACATTCATCTGGCGGCAGTCCGGTCCTCTCGCAGAGCCCTCCCCGGCGCATGCCGCAGCGCCAGGGTTCCATCTCGGGACCATACTCCGGCCCCAACCCCTTTGTGACCCCCCAGAGGACCACTGAGTTTGTGATCCCGCAGCGCCACGGCAGCCAGCGGGGTTCTGGGGGGGCCTCGTTGTCTCGCCAGTCTTCTCAGTCCTCGCAGGACATGAGCAGCTCCCCGCCCAGGAGACGCTGACACGGGCGACTGTCTCTACCCGTAGCTTTTGGGAATGATGACGAATCTTGTGTAGTCCCTTATTGTTTGCCATGGAAATTGAAAAAGTAGAGAATATCTAGTATTATTTATCATGCTTCAATGTGGTAGGTAACCTAATCTTACTCGAAATCAATAATATTCTATTACACAATATATTTTGTATGTACATAATATAATGTAATTTGTAATGTTATGTTGGTTCCGATGAATTATTGGCTCGGTCAACCATGGTGAGAATTATTTGTAATTTCAGTTTGATATTTATTTGTACTCACTATTGAAAAATATTGTCCCGTTGACTCCCAACTGTATTGTTTTGTAAATTTAGATGAACATAAATAACATAGTTTAGACCATTTTGGAAAATTGAACATCACATTATATTTTTGATTTGAAATTTACAAGTAAAACTGTTATTATTTTTCAGTCTTGTATATAAAAAAAAAAACTCAAATATTAGGTGTTCGAATAATGTACAAAGATAACAGTATGCATGTCTAATAAAAATATTTTGATTCTGTATTTATGTACAATGTTGTATAGATAATAAAGGTTATAAAGCTTAAACAGATTATGTTTACCTACATAGCTTAGTTTGAATATTGAACTCAAACCGCATCTGAATTATCTTATTGGAGGTGCAATATTGATTTTAGAAATCACGTACAAATAAAACGAGTAAGATATTAAGTTAAAAGCATTACAAGTAACACTTTTCCAGAAAGAATAAATACATAATTATCAAATGTTTTTAATGTGTAAATTCACGGTTGAATGTGCTACAGTAAGTACCTTGCACAGTTTCACCAATGAGGGACCAGGTATGCGTTTGTGGACAATGCTTGCTTGATAACCTCATTAGGTTATGCCTAGAGCAAAATAAATTATGAAGATTCACTCATTCAACAGTCAATATTGAATAGTGACATGCTGTGACTTTTTGTGTTTTTTTTATGGCAGAAAAGATATTTTTTCATCTTTCGGTATTTTGTGGAATATATAAACTGAAAAAAAGCTACTTCCCTAGAGCTTTTTGTATTATAAATCTTTTAAAAAAGATTTTTTAAATATTTCATCTGTATATTGTTTAAAAAAAATCTTTTCGGCTACAAAAAACCAACTAAAATAACATATTTTTGTTCTGGAAAATCGTTAAAAAGTCATAGCATACCACTGCTGTTGAATGGTCCTAGAACACCATAAAATAAAGGGGTCTTAACTTTGGCATAGAAATAGTGGCCATTATGATAATAGTGTCTTGTTGTTGTAGTTTTGGTTAACTCAACGCTTCATTTGTACAGTTACCGCTTTTAGATGTTGAATAACATATCCTGATTTTCTCTCAGAGATCGTGATTGTAAAAATATAACAACAAGTTCTTAAGATTTTTCATTTAAAATTATTTGTGTTTGATTGTATAAAAATAAATTTTGTGATTCATTTTTTAATGCTTTAGTGGAGTTTGATAAGATTGTTCTTGTTGCGTAATAATATTGCGACATTTTTCTGTGATCCCTTAGTCGTTAGTGGTAAAATTAAATATTAATGTTGTCATTTCATTTGCTTATTTTTTTTAAATCGCCATCAAATTGGTTTACTGAAAATCTTCAACTTCTAATGGGCTCACTTGCAAAAACCTTTCACTTGATATTAAATACACAAAGATTTGATAACTGGCCGCCAATGGTATCTATCTAGTAACTGACCCAAATATATATTCAGCCGAATTATTTATATTGTGTCTCTAAAATTGCTTGGAAACAATTACAATAAAACAATGACACTTTTTCAACGCTCCCCATGTCAGTTTTCTATCTGCAAAACTGTTACTTTACAGAAATAAATATGTACTTACCAAGTATTTTTTTGCATAATTTTATCATAAAATATTTCAGAATAATTTATGCAAAAAAACATAAAAGAAACTTAAAAAAATTAAATTGAAAGATTCAATAGTACTTTGCATTGAGTGCATCAATTTAATGAATACATTTTATTAACAGCATTTATGTAGGTATGTATACTTTTAAAATAAAGTTGAATAAACAGTTCTTTGTCTTAAAATTACTACATAATATCATTTAAAATATATATTGGAAATGACATAACCTGACATTTCCATTCAACTATTTGAATTCATTATACCTATGTGATAGGGAACCTTGCCTTGATGTTGTATGTCATCACTAGTTGTATCTGTAAATGGAATAGCAATAAAAGTCTAGGTAAATATTTATCTGACAAAAACTCGATGTTATTATAACCTTACATTCCTCCAGTTTATTCAGTTGAGTTATATTAGGTAGGAGGTAGGTAACATTGATGTTTCTAAAAATAAATTCCATCTATGAACAGTTTCCACTGTAAAGTTATTTTTTTATAGCAATTAATATATTTTTTGTTTTCTGAATACAATATATCAAATTGACAAATAATATTGGCGTACCTATCTATGAGAATATCTGAAATAGCAAATTAAATACATTTTGCTTCAAAAATTTTTAAGTGTTTTAATTTATTCAAGAGTTCCACCCACTGAAGAAATAGTGTGCTGTGGGCATTGCTGCGGGCGTGTCTGGTGTGCTGAAGTACGGTAAATTTCACCTTACGTTGGGTGTAGATTGGTCGAACTTTTTGAAATGTCGAAGTTCTTTCTTGAATGTGTAATCAATTTCGTTGGTAGCCAGAAAAATTCATCATTTAACTTTTCTGGGTAATTTTTTCGCTGTCGCAACCCTTTTTGCATTTAATTTTTTTTGATTTCATGTGCAAATCGGTTCTTTTTTTTCAAAAATGAAAAACTAATATTTAATTATATTTTATAATATGGAACTCATGGGACTGCACCACCCTCTATGATATCTGGAATAAATAATAAAAAAACTTTCAACATCGGCATATCATTTCGCTAGATTTGGATCGATTTAAATAGTTTTGTCTACCTGTACCTTAGAGTCAAACGTGGTCAAATCCAACAAACTGAGAAATATCTTTTATTTTGTAAATTTAATCTCTATCAAAAATTCAATACATATATCTCCTTTTAAAAATGCCTAAATCGTTCTATACCAACCAGAGAACGATAAAACTTTTAAGTTAGTTTCAAAAGTGGTCATATCCATTTCGACCAATGAGAGTGTAGGATTTGGTCACCTGATCATTATGCCGCCATCTTTGTTTCATAATCCTCATACTAAAAAGTGAGGTTTGTTGTTATTTGGTTCTCAAAATTTTTGTGTTTTTATCAATAATTGCAACTATTTTGTGCCATAATAATAGAAAAAATGTAGAAGAAGTTAAAAGGAACAAAACAAGAAAGAATTTAAGACTTCCAAGATAGCTAAAGCAAAGGAGAAAATGTAGGTAGATTTATTTATTTCAAATTGACTACTGAGTGTGAGGAAATTTCTGAGGACGGTTAGAATCAAACATAGTCGAATCCTATTTAAAAATTTTAAAAGTAGTCAAATAAGCTTAACCTTCAAAAGAGGTCAAATCCAAAATACAAAATATTATATTGAAATATCCATAACTCTTGTGATCCAAGTACGTTTGATTGGTGTCCAAAACTGTTTTTCTATTTTTTCAATAAAAAAACCTAAAGATAGCACATTTATTAAACCTGTGACACTTTTTGCTGTTTTCTCGATTTTTTTCTGAGATAGATTTGATCAGGTTTGATTCTAAGGAACAGATATAACCTCGCTCTTTATTATTTGCATAATTAAAATAAATAAATCATTTTTATATATACCTTCTAATTGAATGTAAGTGTGCTATACCATGCATTGGCATATGACAGTCATAATGAAATGCCTTGATCTTTAAACATCACTAACAAAATGGGCGTAGCCCAACCAAAAGCCGAAGGACGTAGTAGCAAAAAAATCAGATTTTTTACCTTTTAGTTTGTATTAATATCGCTAGGTTCCAAAGATTTTTTTCCAAATAATACCTACTAATTTTATCCAGCATGTGTAGGTATAGGTCGTGTAATTAGAGTTGATGCGAAAAAAAAACATAATTAGGATTGTGTGTACTGGTGCATATGTATATACGACAGTGATGTACCTGATAAAGTCACTGAGAAAAAGGCCTTTGTATTGCTTAGGCCTACCAGTGGTGTGAATCGCTATATGACCAAGTTTTGTGAAAGTTGTGTGTAGTTTTTCAAGTTCAGGTATAAATTGTGCATTGAATATTTTAAAATAGCAATTTTATTTTCATTTTCCGTTGATTTTTGTGGCCAGCTGAATAAATGAGCATATGAGTTCTTTACCTATTTGTATAAGATATGTATTATAATTTAATTCGCCCATCGAAAATTCATAATAATATTGATCATTCAAAACTTCTGTACATGGACTTGAAATTATTTATCTTTGAATAAGTATTTTTAAGCTCTGTTATTTTTGATTGATTTTGAGTATTTCGTTAATATTTGTGAGTTTGAAATGATCCATTATGGGTTTCAACTTCTAATATGCCGAAATGGGTGTATAGATCATTTCTTGATTTTATTTTAACGAACGTTTCTATTCGAACTTTTACAATTTTTCATCGAAATATTTAATATAATATGAAAATATACGTAATTGAAACCCTACGGCTTATAAGTTACGTTCACAAATTAATTTCAATGCAAAAAATAATAAATTTCTTCTTGTCACATTCGAACAAAGAATTGATAGTACAATTTTTGCTCCACAGATGGCAACACCGCCATTTTTTATTATTTTTAAATCTTAGCTTTTGACAAAGCAGTGGTGTTAGAAACTAAAACACGAACAACCCATAGAAAGGATCAAACCTTTTGTGGAGGAATAAAATTTTGTATCTAATTTCAAAATGAACATTTATTTAACTGTGCAAAAAAAATACTAACTACTATGAATATTTCACCACTTTTAGTGCAAGCAGTACGTGGATTTACGGGGCGGGCGTTTGTTGTGTCCCGGTAAAAAAACTAGATCAAGGAAGTCAAATATATTACCACAACGTAAGTGTTAAATAAAATGTATTAGTTTGTCAAATAGAAATAAATATATTATAATATGTATTTATAATAAATAACTAATAATTTATAATATTACAGATATATATTTCTATATATTATTAATATTATAAATATATATATATATATATATATATATATATATATATTTATAATATTAATATAATATAATAAATATATATATATATATATATATATATATATATATATATATATATATATTTATTATATTATATTAATATTATAAATATATATATATGTTATGATTAAGGTTTTCACGGGTGTAAGATGTAGAACAATTTTCTCGGTTTATCCGCGTAACGTATTACGTTGTAACGTGTTACGTTACGTGTTTGTTACGTCACGCGGGTAAACCGAGAAAATTGTTCTACATATATATATATAATACGAGTATATACGAGGCCTGTTCAATAGAAAAGGTGAATTTTGAATTTTCGCGGGCTGTGTACATTCGATTATCGTTTTTTTTGTTGTTATGTTGGTACACATATGTTTATCATATGTTAGCATTATCAGCTATTTTGGATTAGTGGTTTGTTTTGACAACTGGAAAGGTTAGTCACGTTTTTGTGTGTTCTTCGATTTTTTACTTTTGAAAAAAATGGATCAAAGAATATGTATTAATTTTAATAAAGAATAAAGTGCTCCAACGCACTTAAAATGTTGACCGTGTCATTCGGCGAGTCTACTTTGTCTCAAAAAAGTGTTTATAAGTGGTACAAGCGCTTTACAGAAGGCCGAAAAGATGTTAATGACGATGAGCGTCCTGGAGTTGTGGAAAAACAAATCATGGATTTTATTCTCTGATTCATTTTTTTCAAAAGTAAAAAATCGAAGAACACACAAAAACGTGACTAACCTTTCCAGTTGTCAAAAACAAACCACTAATCTAAAATGGATGATAATGCTAACATATGATAAACATTCAAAATTCACCTTTTCTTTTGAACAGGCCATGTTAATATATATATATATATATATATAGGTAGAAAGATTGAAATGATTGAGAAAGACAAAAAATATTCTTAAATTTATGGACAAAATACGTTTCAATCAGGATTTTTTTTTGTTTTTCTGCCATGTTTTAATTTATTTTTATACTTCGTTTTTCTTAAGATATGTACAGGTTTTCAGCCTTTATGGATTGCACGTCACTGACACCCACTTATTGTTAGCAAAAAAATAACAGTAAGTATAGGTAGCTACCTACACATTTGAATTTTTATTTGGAATATTTGAAAAGTTTGTAAAATCTTTCGAAATGTTTTTACTGTGTGTTATTTTTACTCGTTAGTTCTCAAAAAACTGAAACAACCGAAAGTTTTTTCTTTCGTAATATTTAACTTTTTTAAAATTTCGGTGGAACTAACTTACTTTCCCGAAGTCGAAAAACAAGTTTGAAATATGCCTGCGTCGGAAGTGTGCAACCCGAGACAAATTTTAATATGACGAGGTCGCAATATTTGACGCGACCACAAACCTAAAAACTGTATGTAAATTTATTCTAATGTAAATGTAAAAAAATACGTCGGAGCGAGGTAGAGAGAGACAGGCAGAGGTCGGATTAAGGCTGATTCACACCAACGTCCGGTTCCACTCAGTGCCGATATTGTTCCGCAAGAGAGCTTATTGATATGGTATGAATATCGATCAAGGAGTATGTGCCAAGACAAAGTTAGTTAGGAACCGGACGTTGGTGTGAATCAGCCTTGATTGTTCAAAATGAAACTTAATACATATTCTTTGATCCATTTTTTTCAAAAGTAAAAAATCGAAGAACACACAAAAACGTGACTAACCTTTCCAGTTGTCAAAACAAACCACTAATCCAAAATAGCTGATAATGCTAACATATGATAAACATATGTGTACCAACATAACAACAAAAAAAACGATAATCGAATGTACACAGCCCGCGAAAATTCAAAATTCACCTTTTCTATTGAACAGGCCTCGTATATACTCGTATATATATATTTATAGTATAAATATATATCTGTAATATTATAAATTATTAGTTATATATTATAATACATATATTTCGCAGTTTTTTTTTTGTCAAAACCGTTTTTTTTATCACTAAATAGTATTTTTAAAAATTAATAATTAATAAAAATATTATTTAGTGATAAAAAAATGGTTAAAAAAAAAATCTGCGTTGTAAGTATTTTTACACTTCAAAATAATTATTAAACTAAATAAGTAGTTAAATATCACAAGGGTGGACAGAAGGATATACTGCCACACAACTTTGTCTTGGCACATACTCCTTGATCGATATTCATACCATATCAATAAGCTCTCTTGCGGAACAATATCGGCACTGAACGGAACCGGACGTTGGTGTGAATCAGCCTTTAACGTTGCGAACACACACGCTCCCAGCGCAGCGCCGGTAAAACTACTGCAGAAACTTCCAACGTCTCAACGTTTTCTCTGCCTACCTCGCTCGGACTTTCGCTCTACTCGCCTTATTTTTCTTCTGACCCTCGCCTCACCCGACTAGAGCCCGGACTGTCACCTATCCCTGGTCCAGACCGAGAACCGTTACACGGACAAGGCCCCTCACGAAGTACCGAGTTGACGCAAAATTCTCACAGAGTGGATGTGCTCTCCCTTCACACGTGGTGAAAGGAGCAACGTCTCACCTCTCCGTGAATTGGGACCTCCAGTCTACTTAAGCCCGGCCCTGAGTTAAACGGTGCCTAGCGCAGGTAAGATTTTTGTTCAAACAGACAACTCGTATCAAGTATAAGACGAGAGGCGCAAGTTTTTTTTCCGCGCCGTCGGGTCAACTACCGTCCATGAATGGTGTGTTTATTTCATTTTATATCAATTATATAGCACTGTTATTAGGAACCGGCCCTGAGCCTTTTTTAATATGAATACCGCACAAGAGTCTCAACTGCTCTCAATCGTCTAGAGCCAGTGAGACTATGGCATCCCCAAATAGGGTATGTTGTGAGGCTGAAGGTACTGGGGAGGGGAAGGAGATTGGGAAGAGGAAGGTTGGGAAGTACCTGGCTATCTGTAATATGTATACAGTTTTCAATTAATAACCAGATTATCTCCTTGCTCCGTTTTGATCCAAGAAAAAAGACGGAAAAATACGTAAACCGTTAACCTACTAAAATATTTTATTTTTTAGGTTTTTTAATTTTATTTAAACAATAATTATAATTAATTTTAAAAAACAATTTTTAGTTAAAAGCTCTGCGATGTAATTATTTTTACGCGTGACAGCTGTTTCGCCTTATCAAACTGTCCTCAGAAGGCGAAACAGCTGTCACGTGTAAAAATAATTACGTCGCAGAGCTTTTAACTAAAAATTGCTTTTTAAAATTCAAAATAATAATAATTATTGTTTAAATAAAAAATAAAAAAACCTAAAAATTAAAATGGAGTTCTACAAAATAAACTTTAAAACCATAAATAAAATACTAAAATATTTTTTTATGGAAGGGTACAGTTTGCGGCTATTTGTATTTATTTATTTGTTATTTCTTACCTTTCCATCTTAATATAATACGGGATTAGTATTTTTCCCAAAATTGACACCATTTCCGAGTGCTACGTATTGTTGCCAATATATGGCGTTCGATCGCAGATGTGTGTATCGCGACCAGTGCAAGTTAAAGCTCCGCGACGGAAAGGTGTCAGAAATTCACGAAATGTTAACATCTTATACGTATATCTCGTATACCTAATACAGGATTAGTATCTTTCCCAAAATTGACACCATTTCAGAGTGCTACGTATTGTTGCCATTATTTGGTGTTCGATCGCAGATGTGTGTATCGCGACCAGTGCAAGTTAAAGCTCCGCGACGGAAAGGTGTCAGAAATTCACGAAATGTTAACATTGCGAAATGTTAACATCTTATACGTATATCTCGTATACCTAATACAGGATTAGTATCTTTCCCAAAATTGACACCATTTCAGAGTGCTACGTATTGTTGCCAATATATGGCGTTCGATCGCAGATGTGTGTATCAAGTGTGTACCGCGACCAGTGCAAGTTAAAGCTCCGCGACGGAAAGGTGTCAGAAATTCACGAAATGTTAACATTGCGACTGCGAGTGAATAAGTTCGAAACCCGCTAATAGTTAATTTTAAAACCCACGTCGAAAGATCGCCAGAAACCCGCGGAAGAAGAAGTAGAATTTGCAAGGCTCGAATTGGTGAGTGTCAATCCGTTTACCTAGATTCCAACATAGCGTTAGCAAATTCTGTTTTATTGTTTTTCTAATTGAAACTGGTCCTTCTACGTTTTTATATCACTTGGATTCTTGTAGAACACTCATCGACCAATATAACCACGAGTCGGTCATTAATAAACCTACGTTAGCAGATCAAGCATACCGCAGAGACCCATCGCACCGCCAGAACCCACGTACCCGGGTTATTCAGCAACAGGGATCCATCGCACCGCGTCACCCTGAGTACTGTACTGCCTACGTTTCTCGAAAAAAATAGAGTTCACCGAATTTTAGGTGATTGGGCAAAATAGTTTTTGTATCCCCCGAATAATTTGGTTTTTCTAGGCTACGAGTTATGAAATTATTCAATATTAAAAATTGATTCGAATGAATCAGCACCTACTTGAAATACCACATTAATATAGTATTTCGAGTTTACCTATTCAACTAATCTAAAATCATCAACTTCCAACACTACAGTCGCCGTTTAAATTATATGATATTTTATTACTATTGCGAAAAAAAATACCTGCTTAGCTATTTCATGTTATACATAGGTCGTCGGCAAAAGCATATATTTATATTATTATTTTTATGAAAAAATCATTTGCTAAAGGTAAAAATCAATACAAGAATGGTACGAAGCGCCCTTGAGGTGATTTTTCACAAAAACGGCGCTATACAAATTACCCAAATATTATTAAAATATTATTACGAATTACGAGAACAAAAATAATAACAACAACAAATAAAAATTAGATTACATTTTCGTAGAAAGCAATAACTTTGTACTTTGACATATTTAAAGAAATGAAAAAATACATTTTGGTTAAAAAAAATAAAATAATATTCGTGGTCTTATACACATTTTTTAATTTATTTAAAAATTAGATTATCTAACTACTAGAAAATAATACTAAGAAAACTTCCTTACCTAAGGACATTTAATTCTAGGAGAGCGTTTCCACTTCCGACGCTATTAATCAAATAAACTCCAGAAATAGAAAAATTCCAGGAAAAGGTTTTCGCGCAAAACTAATGACAATCAAATACGGGGCGAGAAGATCTGGAACCAATTTCTACATTTCTATGCAAAAACACGATTTCAATTAAATGTTCTTGCATAAACACGCTATTTAACACATCAATGCCTAAAAGTATTTCACAGAAAGGGAAACTAGGCTTTTTCTATTTACTCGCAGTTTTAAGCGAAAAAACATTTGAGAGTTTAAAACAGTGGTCCCGAACCCAAAACTCAAGCGGCTCGTAAACGTAAACCAACAATAATTTATTCTTATTTTGAAAGTCTGTAGGAAATTGGGCCAAAACGTAAGAAAATAATTCAAGGACGTTGAAGGCTGAAATAAATAATTTCCTTCGCGGGCCGCCAGTTTGAGATCACTGTTTTAGAAGATAGGGAGCAGTTTCTAAAGCCTTTTATTTAATTTTCTATCACGTTCCATTACCGAACTGGAGCGGACAGACGTACATACATACCTACAGTACCTTCATACCTAGAACCCGTAGACGTAGTATGTAGATGTACGATGTAGGTATCTGTCTACTCGCAGTGCCTACTCAAAATAAAGGAAAAGTAAATTAAATGCTTCGGAGTTATTAAACAAGGAGGTCGTTAGTTGAGAGAAAATTTAGTACCAACAATGAAGCGTAATTCTTAGACAGAATATTATGCGATTGCGTACTTTAATTGAATTGTTTTGTTATTTAATTACAACCATGTTTTCTTAATTAAAAATAGTGAAAGAAATAAATAAGCTTTCGTTACGAAATTTAGCGAAATATTTTCATAAATAAACTTTTGCTTGCCGGCAAGGTGCTTCTGATGATTGGTAATGGAATATTTCATAATAAAATAAGAATATATTATGTTGAACGCCAACCGGTTTCGTTTAAATCAAGCTTTGCCATGGCACATATAGTAACTAGTTATAGTGGTTTAAAACAAAGTGTTATTTTATTTGAATATAATGTCAAATCACAAAGTGATTGCTTCTTAAAAAATAATATTCCGTAGAAAAAATAAATGCATTTTAAATAATAAGGTGTTCTTGGGTCACACTCAATGAGAGATTTAGATATTTTTTGTAGACTTATAACTTTATTACTGCTGAAACTACTTTAATGCAAATATATACCATATTAATTTATTGTATACATTACGTGTTGGAAGTTTTTGGTTGAAAATCCGTCATTCCGGAAAGCGGATCACACCACTGCTTATAAAATTCAACAAATTAAACATATAAATCCATCGATTCAGTGGAAAGTAGAAAATTACTTGAAAACATTGCTCTGAGAAAAGCAAAAAAGGTTTTTCATCTTAATAGTATGAACCTGGTTTTTACGCATATTAGAATTTCGTGATTTTAAATAACGGTGTTGATGATTTTTCCTCGAACATTATTGATATAATGCTTATGTGATAGCGGTTAGTTCAAAGGCCTTCTCAAAGCTTACTAGTTTAGTTTATGGGTTAATAGTTGTCAAACTTACAACAATTATCGATTGTCTCCTGTCGTGTTCACCTATATCCAAGGGCGGTCTGAAAATCAATCGGGCCAGGAAAATGACAGGAAATTAATCATATAACTAGCAGAGGAAAAATGAAAATAGACTGAATGCTGTGGAAATGAGATCCCTGGGGCCTATGTGCGGTAAAACGATGTATGACCGTGTTAAAATGTGGATATCCGGAAAGAATGCAAGGCTGATGTAAGCGTAATGAATAGGATCAATATAGAGACGCTTAGATGGTTTGGGCATGTAGAGCAAATGAACGAATAAAGGAGTGTGAAAATATATATGATGCGAAAGTTGATGGAAGAAGAAGTTGGAGACACCCGAGGAAGACATGGCACGATCAAGTGAATCAAATACTTGAATCGGGCCATGTGAAGAGTCAGAATAACAGAAGAGTATCCATGAAACGATGTATGAATGCGAATGAAGAAAGGAGTGTGTGCTTATACAAAGTTGTATGCCGGTCCGTCCTCTCTGCCTACTTCTGCGGCGAAACGGCGTGATGGTTAGTTAGTTAATTAGTTTACACCTTTTCACGTGTGCGAAACATATGATTAAGCCATTTGCCTTTCCAGCGACGATATGTTATTTAACACGTATTTTTTACCCACCATGTTACATTCTCAGAAGACAAGATGTATAATATTTGGATAATTTATATAGCGCCGTGTTTGTGAAAAATCACCTCAAGAGCACTGTAAAGGCGCTGAGGATGAAAATTTGTAACATTTATCCTGAAATATATTTTTATTATTATTGGGAAAACATACAGTTTTATATACATATTGATAAATTAAGTAATTACATTGTTGGATTAACCAGTTAAGTTTCCAAATATTGGATTAATGCTGTAGATGTTTACAAATAACTATATATTGCGTTTTAAAATATAAGACACGATACCCAAAGACGTCAATTGTTAATTTTTTTAAATTGTTTAAATGAAGAAAAGAGTGTTGAAGTTTGAGGGCGAAGCCGGGTAGTAACTACTAATTATACATTATATTTATAGTGGTTAGGCCTATCGGGAAATTTGCAAGAGCCAGTCCGTCCCTCTGCGTATATCCCGTTTTAGGAAAGGGGCAAAGCGATCGTAGTAACTTAAAACTCAAAGTTAAAAAAGAAACCTACATAACGATTGCAGGTTTCAAAGGAAATTTTGCTTCCAAGAACTTTAGTTGTATTATTAAACTAGTTGTTATCCTTGAAAAATCACAGTATGTAACTTGACTTTCCAAGAAAAAAATTTTCTTGCTTTAATTCACCCATTTCAAATATAGAATACTGTCTCTTAAAATAAATTATAGGTAAGTAGGGATTTGAAAAATTAAATGTCAGATTTCAAACACTGCAGTTACTTATTTATGGTTTTAAAGTTTATTTTGTAGAACTCCATTTTAATTTTTAGGTTTTTTTAATTTTATTTAAACAATAATTATTATTATTATCATTTTAATTTTTTTTTTAAAACAATTTTTAGTTAAAAGCTCTGCGATGTAATTATTTTTACGCGTGACAGCTGTTTCCCCTTCAGATGGCATTATCAAACTGTTTGATAATGCCCTCAGAAGGCGAAACAGCTGTCACGCGTAAAAATATTTACATCGCAGAGCTTTTAACTAAAATATGTTTTATATCAAAAAAAATAAATAAATTATTATTGTTTAAATAAAATTAAAAAACCTAAAAACTGCAGTTACTAACTGTTAATAATTTGTATTTCCTAAACACATTTAAACTCTGTTGGCTGAAAGTGACATTCGACCACCGGATAATACATCATAGGTTAAATTAATAGCCCGCACTTTCCCGTAGACAAGGCAACCATCAGAAAACGTAATTAAATTTTGTTAATTATTAAATGATCCTGTTTTAATGGCGGACGTTCCACTAGCCGGATCGTGCTTTTTAATAGACTTGGCAAAAGGGTAAAACACCACGTTTTAAACGTGTTATTTCGATTTGCGTCGGATCCAAAATTAACGAATTTACCTGGTATATTAATTATCAAACATACCGTAAAAAATGAGATAAAATTAATTGAAAGAAAATTAGATTTCCGGATTAATTTAAAACAAAAATATCAACATGATTTATTCTACAAGCTGGAAGTTAAATTTTATATTATAAATAATAAATACCCCGCAAAAGTTAATTAATACGTATATTAGGTCACAAAGACGTTATATAGATGATTTTCAGACATTTGTGAATGCTAGATTCCTGATAACGTAATTAATAACGCCTCTTGCACGCGAAACTGGAAACTTGAATCTGACTACAATCTGAAACTATTTCTTAATGTTAATTTGGGTGTTTCCCACCTGTATGTATATAATTTATTTACTCTGTTATTTAGGAACTTAAAGCATACATTTATGTGCATATTTTGTTTAATGTTTTCTCATACAAGTATTTGATGAATGATTCATATTTATTCAAAGGTGTTCAAATGAAATGTTTCTGCTTCTTTAGCTATCTCAATAAGCCTCACCCAATTCTGTCCAGGTTTGTCGATCCTGTCGACTTTTTTTCATCGCTCATTTTGAGCGATCTCTGCTCTTCTTCCCCAACCAAGGACGCTATTCAATGATATTGTGGTTCCCAACGGTCATCTGTTAGTCGTGTCACATATCCAGAGTAGTTTCATTTAAGGTTGGAGATTGTGTCCTGACTACGTCGGCCACTTTAGACTTGTTCCTTCTCCACTCGTTTCTCTTTCCATGACTCTTTGTATGATGGCCATTTTCGTCATAACATATCTTGTGATGTAGTCCATGCTTGCTCCCCGAACGATAATACTAGAATTATTCATTTGTTAAATACACGTTTCCAGAAATCTTCTTGATTTTTTTTTTAAATATGACTAAGTTTGTTGAAGGCAGCCTACCCAACACTTCTTCTTTCCTCAATCTAACGCGCGATACGTAGCTCTAAGAGTCAAGCGAATAAAATAATGACTAGGTAAAATATCGGCGGCACCTAAAATGTAACTGTTATGTTAAATAATTCTCCGAATGTCAAAAAAATATCTAACAGCTAGATATATTATACCGACGCATCGCATTGTCATGTAACTATTATTTTCGTCTTTAAAAAGGTGTAAATAGTGTGTACTTCGTGCACAATATTATGCGTAGTTTGAAATAATTTTTGGTTATATTTCTTCTTAATAGACGTCTTTGTGGATTTTCCTATCCAAAACGGTCGATACGTAGCGCCTAGAAACAAGCAACGAAAATAATGACAAATAAAATAATATATTACGTTATATCTATGATATATCTCCCAATTTCTTCATTGAACTGTTATTTTTAACAGGGGATTATTATTATTATTATAACTGATAGACTCGTTATTAATTATTTTTGTTAGTTGGTTTTGTGTCAATTTTCTACTCGTTTCGTTTGGCGCCTTTTTATTTGTCGCGCGTGCATTCGATGTGTTTTTGCGAGTTGAAGAATACGATTAATGATGTAATTGTCTAATGTTTATGTTTTGTTTTACGGTCAAAGCGCAAATAAATTAAGTTTTAGTAGACAATACGACGCAATATATTATTTTACTTTTTTACTATTTTTTACTATTGCAGTTGCAATATTAGTGCATATAATTCAACGTCAAGACTTTAAAATAATAATAAATAGATAACTTTTATAGCGCCGTTTTCGTGGGGAAATCACCTCAAGGACGCTTTGTATACTTAATATGTAATTTAGAAAATATAGTATTATATTGGTAGTCTACCAAAATATTGTGAACGTCGGCGTTATTTTCAACGGTTATATTTAACAGTTAACAATCGTCAACGATAACGGCGTTGGCGTTTTTTAGAATTATAGTTAACGCCCAGTACTAGTGTGAATCTTGGGAGCACATGATTTTTATTTTCTTGGGGTTTATCTTTAGGCCAATATTCCTAGATAATTATTTCAGTTCGTTCAGCATTGCCTTCAGATCTTCGCTCTTATCGCTTATGATAATAATATATTTCAGATTTGTTCAATTTATATCGACACCTTTATCTTACCATTGTAGATTGTTAAATACGTATTCTAAGGCTAACGTAGATATTATAATTTCAGGTAAATTGTATCTCCTTGTCTAAGATCTCTTCCCATTGTGAATGGTTTTGAGTGATCACGCAAAACAATGTTACTGTCGACCAAGCAGTTAAATTATTAATGTGTCATTATAAATGCGCATACCTAAAATCTGCACGAGCGACGTTTTGAAGTTTTTTTTGATAATACAGTGTTCGAGGGAGTCAAAAGCGTTCTCGTAGTCTACGAAGGCAGGATAGAACGGGAGGTTGTATTCCGTACCTTTTTCTTTTAAAGTCCTAGTTGTTAGTAAATGGTCGGATGTACTGATTTTATTTGTGGAATCCCTTTTGTTCAACTGGTTGGCAGACATCATGTTATTTAAAAAAAAAGTCTGTTAATAACAGACATACGAATATTAGCAACAGTCAGTCTGTTAGTAACAGACACTTCAATTATTACCAAAGAATATTTGTGATAGACGTTGAAAATAATTTGATAATATTCATATGAGATCTTTAATCCGCCGTAGGAGCCAGTGCGATGATGGCATCCCCAATTGGGGTATGTTGCGAGGCTTAGGAAAGTAGGGGAGGGGATGAGGAAGAGGTAGGTCGGAAAGTACCTGGTTATTCAAATGCGGTCATCAATCACGACTAAAGCCATTTCAAGCAACGTTTCGATTCTAATTAATGGTCTTCCACCAAGGCGATACTGAGATTATCTACCACTGTAAATGTACATATTGTATGTTCCAGCCTACACACATAAAGGTAGAATACATAAATTAGTCGAGCTTTGCTAAGATAATTTACGGTGGAAAGGGATTTGAATATTTTCCAATAAATTATTTACACATTTTCTTGACACTCTTATTAAATATCGGAACATTGTCTTGACAGTTTTATAATTAAAATGGAAGGAAGGTAGTAAGTGTCCATCAGCGTATAATTTTAAATAATTTGTTTAAAAAATTACGTAATATTATTTTATTTAAGAGCTAATTTATTTTTCAACTTTTAGATGGGAAAAGTTTTCCATGAAAATAAATTCGCATTTACGTTATTTGGGCATGACATATAATATATTAACTGCGACCAACTGCTGAGGAGGATTTTCTAATATGGATATCTAGTCTTCGTTCTTGATTTCGGTGGTTTTTTTTACTCAGCTATATCACGTGAGCATGTAGTCTCTATAAACTCTAAAACGTTATCTTGATATGTAACTATTGGTATGAGATATGCGAGGGAACAGTTAATAATGTTTTGTTCTGAGATTGCGTCGTGTAATAATGACCAGATGAAAGGGTTGAAGGCTAATCCGCAAGGTAAGGTGGATTCGCGAATTTAATATAAATGAGTGAGGCAACTTAGACGTTGTGTTGGTTCAAACGTTGTTAAGATAAGCTCGCGCAACTTTGTGATTCTAAATGAGTGAGGCAACTTAGACGTTGTGTTGGTTCAAACGTTGTTAAGATAAACTCGCGCAACTTTGTGATTCTAAATGAGTGAGGCAACTTAGACGTTGTGTTGGTTCAAACGTTGTTAAGATAAACTCGCGCAACTTTGTGATTCTAAATGAGTGAGGCAACTTAGACGTTGTGTTGGTTCAAACGTTGTTAAGATAAGCTCGCGCAACTTTGTGATTCTAAATGAGTGAGGCAACTTAGACGTTGTGTTGGTTCAAACGTTGTTAAGATAAGCTCGCGCAACTTTGTGATTCTAAATGAGTGAGGCAACTTAGACGTTGTGTTGGTTCAAACGTTGTTAAGATAAACTCGCGCAACTTTGTGATTCTAAATGAGTGAGGCAACTTAGACGTTGTGTTGGTTCAAACGTTGTTAAGATAAGCTCGCGCAACTTTGTGATTCTAAATGAGTGAGGCAACTTAGACGTTGTGTTGGTTCAAACGTTGTTAAGATAAGCTCGCGCAACTTTGTGATTCTAAATGAGTGAGGCAACTTAGACGTTGTGTTGGTTCAAACGTTGTTAAGATAAACTCGCGCAACTTTGTGATTCTAAATGAGTGAGGCAACTTAGACGTTGTGTTGGTTCAAACGTTGTTAAGATAAGCTCGCGCAACTTTGTGATTCCGGGTTTCGTGATTTAAAAATTTTACATAAAAAGGCAATTCGTAGTTTTCATTTGGTAAGAATACATTGGTTTTTAATAAAGCCATTATCAACAACTTAAGCAAGCTACTGGAGAAGTATACGCGTTTCTTTGTTGCGTTCAAAGAAATGCACCAAAGGTGACATTTGACTTGAATGTCTTTTAACTTTTAAGATAAAGAGATGATAAGATTTTGGCAAAGTAATAATATCTTTAACTCTGGGTGGAGTCACGTGCTCGAAACCCGGAAAAGTGCTAATTGAAGATAAACATTAAAATAATGCAAGGCTGATGCGAGCGTAATGAATAGGATCAAGAAAGGGACGCTTAGATGGTTTGGGCATGTAGAGCAAATGAACGAAGAAAGGAGTGTGAAAAGAATATATGACGCGAAAGTGAATAGAAGAATAAGTGGAGGACGCCCGAGAAAGACATGGCACGATCAAGTAAATCAAATACTTGAATCGGGTCATGTGAAGAGTCAGAATAACAGATGAGTATGTATGAGACGGTGTATGAATGTGAATGAAGCAAGGAGTGTGTGTCAATTCAAAGTTGTATGGCGATCCATCCTCTCTGCCTACCCCTGCGGGGAAACGACGTGATGGTTAGTTAGTTTCATAGTAAAAGATCAATATTACGCAGGAGAAATAATTGCTCTAGCCACGTTGAGTAAACATATCGCCTCCTATTTGCGGCCGATATTCGTTTTCATAATTTTAGTGTTAATTGGAAAAAGATCATTTTGTTTGATATTATTTGAAATTTTAAACGTATGTATTGAACTAAAAACGTTACTGAGTAAATAAAACCAAACTAAATTAACTGATTTAAGATGTTTTAAAAAAAATACAAGTTTTGTAAATTTGTCTAAGAGTTACTGAAAACACGAGTTTCTTTGCCAAGCGTGGATTAAATCGATAATGGAGACCTTTTTAAAAATAACAAAAGTGTTCAATAAAGGACAAAAAAGGTTAAAAAATTATGTTTTACGTAAAATCGACTTAAAATCTACAAAATGTATAGGTATACTGGTGTAGTGTAGCAAATGATAGCTCGTTCCTTGTCATTGAATTACGCATTTGACACATCAAAAAATCAACAGTTTTATTTGATATTAGATAAAATCTCATACGTTAAAATGCCTAAAAAATATTGTACCGCAGAAATCAAATATTAGATTCTCAGCCATATTAAAATTTTGTTATTTTATATGTACAATACCTAAAACATGAGCACCATTACTAACGCGTAGATACAAACTGAAGACTGAAGGGTGCATTTTAGAATATTTAAAGAACATCCCATTTAGCGCTTTGTCAAACTAACACCATGTAATATTGTCAGAAAATGAGATCAAATATAGAATGTTCATGTCACCTTCCCAGGAAAAGTTATTGTTGGTGTGGTGTCTGATAAACAGGACATCACCACATAAAAGGTACAGAAAACTAAAACAGTGATGAAGCGATGGCCATAAAAGAAGCTTTGTAGTGAAATGGTAGACTGTTTTTCAAAATAGTGAACATTAAAGTGTTCGAAATAAGGCTTACAGCTTACAATAGAGATGGCCGATATCAGAATTTAGTGTACCTGCGGTTCCAGTTACCGGTGACCGGCAAGGAACCGGTTATTTATACGGTTATTTTTGGAGCCGGTTCCTGGTGCCAGAAAAGTTCCACGAAAGAGATTTTTATATTCAAATCGATAAGTTCTAGCAAATCGACAAAAGTTCCTCCCCAAAAAAGTTCTAGCAAATCAACAAAAAATCCTCTTCAGAAAAAAGCACTAGTCGGTAGAGATTTGAAATCGAAAGTACTAGCAAATCGACAAAAGTTCCTCCCCCAAAAAAAGTACTAGCAAATCAACAAAAAAAAAACCGGTTACTCGGACAAATGATATCGATTTTTATTTGCCAAAAAAAGGAACCTGTTCCTCGGAGAAATAATATCGACGGTTCCAGTGACTTGCTTGGAACCGGTTCCTTTTAACCAGGACAGGATTATTGACCATCTCTAGCTTACAATGTGTATACTAAGCCAGAAAAATGAAGATATTGAATATCATGATTTCCGAGTCTCTGAGAAGGCCATGCAAAGTTCACCCTTTTACATAAATAATATTATTTACTCCCCCATTATATGCGACATCAGAAGGAATTATGAAATTAAGTTTGTTTCGTGAATTCGGGTTTGACCTGCACTTTCGTGATATTGCTGAAGCGTTATTTGACTTCTGTGGCAACAAACAACAAGTCCATTATTATTATTATTATCATCCGTCCCCAGGACATTCCACTTACTTAAACTTGAATGCGACAGATAGCGGATGGCGAGCTCATGACATTTGTAACAAATAATAAAGCACTTTTATTTCGCCCGGAAAATTGTATTCAGAACACATTGTGAAAATTTATTCACGCGGTACTCGAATATGTTTTTTAATGTATTCATGGGTTTGAACTAAACATAGGTATCATTAAAAAAAATCCGCTTTATCCAAACGGAAACATGGTTTACGGTAGATATAATAGTTTTGCATAGAGAAAATATTTTAACCCTTGGCGGATTTGATTTATAAACATGTGAAATAATTTTCATAGTTCCGAAATACCGATTCAAGCGTAAACAAGTTCTAGCACTCACTCCATCACGGATAATTATACTTGACTTTGTCACTTCTTTTTAGAGCTTTTTCTAAGCATTCTTCTTCTCTGGCGACCTCTTCTATCGGAGGTTGGCTAGCATCAGGCCAATCTTCGCCCTGCAGGTCACAGCCCTGATAATTTGTATTAAGAAACACGTTATATTGGTTCATTATAAAAAAAACAAAAACGTCTTTTATTTGCTTTGTTTCGGTTTTCTCCTTACTTGTATCCTTACAACTCAACGTCCTTACTGTCTACTGAAAACCCCATACTCATTGTCATAAAATATTTATTGTTGTTTTGTTACTTGTTATATTTTCACTGTTTGCATTTTAAGAATCGTTTACTTATAATACTTGAATATTAATGTTTTAAGGTACCAACATGTTAACTGTCTTCAGAATAATTTCCTTTTCTTTGCTTTAACAAATTTATTTATATGAATACGTTTCATCTGGATTTTTAGACCCTTAGCTTCTAGTAATAGTTTTATTTTAAATCTGTTGACGTACACATGCACTGTTATACTCATATCTGAACCTTTCTCTCTTATGATTTATGATAACGATCATGATTTTAGATAGTTTTAATTTGTATACATATTATATATTATTTTCTCCTTGTTAGTTAGGCTTATTAGCTTAATAAATTTAGTATGAAGCGCACTTGAGGTGAAATATCACAACACTGCGCTATATAAGTTCATTGTTCCCATATTCCGTGTAGGTATAGGTGGTTACAAATTATTGCGTAGATATTATACGCTGAGTGTAATCACATAATCGTTTTATCATCAAATGAATTCTAATACCCCGCGGAATTATTATTGTAGATAATTTGTCAGGGTTTTTCTTCAAATGGGTGCTGGTATATTTATATTGGATAGCCCCAGAGCGGGAATTTTTCCAAAATACTAGCCGAGATAGCAATATTTATCATCTGGTCGTCGAGACGCTGACCGTCCGTTTAGTTTTTAATGAGTTTTTTTGTGGTCGCATCACAACAAGATGAATGCCATTTGAATAGACGGACCAAACTTATTCTGAAAATAATTAAAATTTTAATGAAACAGTACTACATACTAGCGATGGGAAAACCTTCACAGATTTGTGAATGCTTCACGAATTGATGCTTCTTCAAAATGAACCCTTCACGATGAACCCTTCAATTGAAGTAACATATTAATCACAGCATTCCTCGTCGAGGGAGGGGGGGTTAAATAATAATATTTTCGGGGCAGCTCTCCCAACCACATAAATTGATGTATGTATGTGCATTATTCTATGGCAAAAATTATAGCTTGTAGAAAAACAATGATGAATTGTCTATTATTGGTTTCTCTTCTATGGTTTACGGATGCAGCTGTCAAAATCGTTTGAATCTTAAAAGTATTCAAGGTTTGAATTGTTAAGTGTAGCATGACTTAAAAGGGATGATTTACAATGAGTATGCACAAGGAACTTGCAAAAAGCAAATGAAGTACTAGCAAAATTTCCAGTTTCTGTAAGAGCTATATAAACTTCTTTCAGGGCTTGAGATACGATTTGAATATTCTTACTGTACAGTACTCAGTTTGACAGTTTGGTTAGCAATAGGCTGAATATTGCGCAAATGACGATTCATATTAAAGGCATTTCCCCCTTTTATGGATATAACTTCAGAACAAAAGTTGCATTTGGCCTGGTAAACCTCAACTTTTTTAAAATAAACCCATATTTCACTTTTTCTTTCTCGTTGAACGGCCAGTCATAATTTTAGGTAGAGATTGAAAGGTATGTTTGTAAGCTGAGATATTATAAAAGTTCAACAAAATAATTCGTTCACAATTCAAAATCACCAAAAAACACTCGGAAAAACTAGTGTCGTATAGACAAAACAAGCAAAGAAATCATAAGCAAATGTCACGAGTACGTGCGAGGGAACGGATAACTAAAAAGATACTTCATTGCTTCATTCATTCTTCGAACTAAAATCGAAGGAAGAAGGGAATGAACAATTGAACTGTGGATGATGCAATATTTCAGTCTTTCGAACGAATGAAAAATTGAAGTTCGAAGTAGATGCCATAGATTGTTCAATCGGAAGTACCAACTTAACCAACTTCAATTGAAGTATTTGTTCAATGAAAAATGAATGAAGTTGGGACTGCTGTCAAAAGAAGTACTTCTTTGAAACAGTTCTTTCAAAACTGTCACAACGCTACTACATACTCTACAAGTATCGCCCTGGTGAAAGACAACTGTTAAGAATCGAAAAGTTGCTTAAAATGAGTTTAGCCGTGATTGGTAACAGATTTGAAGAGGTAGGTATTTCCTAACCTTCTTCTTCCTCACCTCTTTTTCCTCCCCACTACCTCTATTTACCCCAATTGGGGATGCCATAATCCTACTGGCTACTGACGGTTCGGAGCAGTTGGAACTCTTTGCGGCATTCACTTAAAAAAATAACACTTTTAAATATTATTTCGAATTGGTGTAAATTACAGAATACAGGAGTGGTTTATAAACCCACCCTCCGCAAACTACATTAAAAGGTTCTTGGAATAGATTTGGTTACTTATAAATCGACTTGTTTGTACCTGAATCCATTTTTATTGACCTTTGTTGAGTAGTAGTCTCTTACTCTAGACACCTATTAAAAATATTTTTAAATATACATATTGTCGCTGGAAAAGAAAAAGGGCTTGAGCGAAACTTTGATGAAAAACGAGTTAAATTATATATTATATGCAGTTTTGATCAGTTTATTTTCTGCATCAAATGCTTTTACTCTCGCTTAATTCTGAAGACTTTTGTGGCTTTTCAAAAATCGTATATTTCACCGATGTAAGTTCAATAACGCGGAAGAACCATTTGTCAAAATGTGCAGGAGGGACAAAAAACGTTTCCATTTCACGCGGTTTTGCTTGCTTCTTTGTATTTACTTTAACCGAGTGCACGCATTCGATCGGTCAATTTCAGAATTTGAATATGCCAATATATGCGGCTTGTGGCGTTCAATTGAAAGTGCCAAAAAACGTATTTTGAAACGATGGCTGGCGGTATTGGACTAACACCGACGATTTACTATTTGGGAGAAGGTTATCTCAAGCGACACAAGTTTGGGACTTTTTTTTAGCTTTATATTGCTTCAGGTAACTCAGTGCGAGCATTGAGTTACCTGAGTAAACTTTTTTTCAAAATCCAACCAAGACTTATTGATTTTATTGTAAAAAAATGAAGTTCTCTAGTGTAAACTTCCCGAAATGGCGCTTCAGCATTTTGGCTTTCCGGCGACGATATTTTTTGGTTCGAAAAGAGGAACGACAGATATTCAACTTAAAACAAATAGATTGTTTTTAATTTTTGAAAACGCACTCGAGCGCACACAGTCGCAAACGGCAAACTTGACTTACTAAATCGACATCACTTAGCGAGTATCTACGGGAGGTTGGAAGCCATCGGGATCAGGAAATGAAGCACGCCCGGGCAATCACTGGCCACATTAATCAGCGACACACTCTCAATTATTATTTACTGGCAAGGGCGCGTCCCATTAATTCACGGCATTAATTGAAATAACGATGACAAAGCGCCATCTGTCTGAAGCAGTAGCTTTTGTCCATTGTTGCAGTAGGTACCCACCAGTGAGAAATGTAACAAACATAGCCTCGCTTTTTTTCAGTTAAATTTATGAACACACTGCAAATTAATATAATTTTAAATTAATCATAAATATAATACATCGGTACCTTGTATGGAAAACTGCAATATAAACTATCTCATTTTTATATTGTGTACTATTCGTGCAATGACAAAATTTTGATGGGTCGTCACTTTTGTTGTCGGTCTATTTTTATAGCGCCGTTTATTAAAATACATCACCTTGAGGGCGTTCAACTTTTTTTGTGGTAATTAAAAAGTAAAAAATATGGTAGTAATTTTTTCGATTTTCTAAAGAAAATTTTTGTGTTTCGCCACACTGACTGATCTGAATCGCAACAATGCGTTAACACCTTGAAGTGGAAATATATATGGAGAGAGAGCTAAATATTTTTACCCAACCTATACAAATTTATTTGAGAGAGAAAGAGACAAGACAAGTTGTCACATAATATCGCACCACTTTTATGTATGTAAGCATGTTTTCCGTCTCCGGTGACTCCGTCCACTACGTTTTGTTATGCGACATAACTCAGCGGTTTTTGAGGTTATATCCTATATTTTTGTTGATAACAATACTGTGAAAAAGTGGTTATGCAAATAAACAAAACATTATGTTAACATGTGCTATGAATGGATGTAAAAAGGTGTGTCCATGAAAACCCTAGCCACGCCTGAGTCAGGAAGAAATCAACAATCCTGACTACACTGTTTCGCAAAGCTATCCCTTCTGGTATATTATTGCTCTGAGGTTAACAACATTTGAAGTTTGATTTTGTGTTGATTTCACCGAAAAAAACACCTCACAAAACTTTTAACACTGTTCACAAAATCCATAATATACCTACCAAAATTTAAAAAAAAGGTTGACATCCCTCAACTTTTATAGATGATTTAATTTCATGGCCCCCGTAAATCAACATCGAGACATTACCTCCCCTATTATTGCGACAACTCTAATACGGAATCACAATTTCATACTCCCATACGCAGTAGAAATTTAGAAAATAATTATAAGTATTTTGTTGACATATTTAACTCATCACTAGCAAATTATAAATACCTCTTAGTGAGAGTTTTAAGTAAAACAGTTTAATAAAATAAATTACCTCGAACTTTTTTTCATCGTTATTATGTAAATTAGTTTTTCAATTTATCCTTATTCTATGGATACGAATACGAGGGTACAAAGGTGGGAAATATTTTGTGGATTTAATGGTAATCTATAAATTTATTCATTCAAAGATTACCAATAAATACTAATTTTCAGTGCTATGTTTTTCTTTGTATTTATATTTTATATTACTGTGTTGCATTTGCATACTGCACTGGTAAAAAACGTTAATTGCTTGAAGCCTAAATTAGGCCATAAATGAATAAAAAAGGTCACCTTTTTTAATAACAGCAACAACGAATTCCAATTTAAAAAAAAATAAATTAAAGAATGCTATGAAGTTTACAAAAACATCACCTGCAGGTATTGAGCGCATAGACAATGTTATATAATATAAATAAAACAGAGAATGAATGGTTTTATGGGTTCTAGGTCTTAGAAATACATGTATATATATATATATATATATATATATATATATATATATATATATATATATATATATATATATATATATATATATATGTTCCCGTCGGTTCATGCATACAAATGAATGACAGACAAATTCAAACTGACAAACAGTGAAAGGTTTCCTTGTGCTCTGTGGAAGGACTTAAAATCACATGACTGCGTCTGTTTTAGACCGGCTCAAAGCGAGGAGGCGATACAATGCGCATGGCGCGTTGTGCGCATACCGGCCACGTGTCTGCCAACGCGCGGCACGCGGTGTCAGCAATGAACGGATTAATGATTCGCTTTCCTTACCTCACATTTAACAATTAAAAGTCCATTTTTGAATAATTAAAGCAATGAAGAATGAAAACGTAATTAATCACTCTGTAAATCTGGGTAAGTTAATGACACCAGGCAATAAGGTCACCTTTGTGCAATTCTTATTTATTGTCTTGGTGGATATTTGGTAGGGGTCTATAAATTATTTTTAAAATTGTAAATGTTAAAATCCTTTTTTTTAAAATTATTTTACTAGGTATAATATAGTTATCTTATCGTGGAACTACACAATTATAAATAAACAGTAAATAAAACACAGTTACGTGACGAAATTTTTATTATATTAATTATTTTATTAGAACAAACATATCCACTACAATTGGAACCCAGTAAAACTCGCATTAAATTAGAATTTTTGAGAGTATAAAACACTTGCGTAACAAAACCAAAAACATCCAAAATGTCTCTACGACATGTATTTTCTCATTTCCGTCATACGTTTAACTTGATTTATTCGTTCAAATAACTGCATAATACAGTTGTATAAATCCAAGTGCCATTTTGAGAAATTGAAGTACAAACGTTTCGAGGGATGAAATATGACTGGTCCGCTTGCCATCTTTAGTCCAAATTGCCGGAAAATATAACTTCAAAAGGTTTCGCATTATCGGGAAAACAGTCCAATTTGTTGCGGAATGTGAGTATAATGCTACAATATCATCGCCAAAGAAGCTTTAAACTTGGCTTAAAAAATGGTGTTGTTGATGATATTAAATATTAACTGTAAATCTGTGTGTTAGTGGAGAAAGAACCCTCAAACGATTATCTCAAACGTTGAAATTAGCACAGCTTTTTCCTTCTGAAATTTTTAGGTAATTATTTTTAGCTGGCAGCGTCATTTCTATTAAGAGTTATGAAAGTGCCTTCAAGTGCACATTTAACTTTTAATCAGAATTATCTTATAAAAGCTTTATTTTAATATTAATTATTGAAACAATAACAATTATTTCAATAATTAATATTAAAATAAAGCAGAAAGCCAATAAGTCAATTCTAAACGTGACCAGACATTAATAGCCAGGTACTTCTTAACCTCCCTCTTTCCCATCTCCTTCCCTTCCCCACTACCTTCAGCCTCACAACATAGCCCAGTTGGGGATGCCATAGTCTCACTGGCTCTAGACGGTTAGGACTCTTGTGCGGTATTCATAAAAAAAAAGATTAAATGTGATTTTTAGATTTTGTAAAGAAGTCAAAAGATCTTCCATAAATAAACATGGATAATTTAAGACTCTATCTAGGTGAACTAGTTGTGTTCGTGTAGAGCTTTGCATACTAATACAAAGATGTCTGCCTATATCGGAAGAAATTGGAAAAAAATTATATCAAATATTTTTCAAAAGAAATGTGCGATTGTTAAAAATGACAGTTTCTAAAAAGCTTTCGGTAGCTCAATTGGCAAATACATTACTTCTGGATTGAGTAGAGGTTCCAAGTTCATATTCCGGTAACAACCTAATATATTTATATTTTCTGTGTCATATTTTGTTGAATATTTTTGATAATGTTTTAATAATTAATACATTCAACTGTGCAAAAAGACTAGATGCCATATTTTTGTTTCAAATATTTCAATCGGTCAATCAAAAAGAGCGCAGACACTCAGGAAAATTATGGTAGTATATCCTAGTCCAATAATAATATTAAGCGTCGTGTCGTTAATGATTTACACACCTAGCCACCTATAATAGATATATTCTTTTACTCGCATGACATTTAAAACATATACTTTACATTTGCATGTGTCGGAATTACAATCTGGGTATTTTTAACGATTAATCAGCAAAGTGTATTATGCACAAACCCACCACAGAGGGTGGGAAGCCGTCATCCACCAATCGATCTGATAATAATAAAATAAAAATTCACTAAAAAAAATAAAAAATTCACTAAAAATTCAGTTAACTAGACACGTGTAGTAGGTGCTCGCACGTGAGATCCCACTGGGCCGTATCCTGAGGTGTAATGCCTCCTGGACTTAACAAGGAAGGCAATAAAATAATTGTTGCCATAAGCACTTCTTCACGTGGGTCGACATACTCGAGTCCACTTAAAAGTTTCTTGCGGCCAAAATAAATACGACACTCACTAATGCGGCCATAAACCTTCGCCGGAAGCTGTTTCTAGGAGGATACAAAACTACCCTCTTCTCGCAGGCTACTCGGGGAAATCTCATAAAAGTCGGGGGCGCGGCGGCAGCGGAAAAAGGAAAAGTTTGAGCAGGTGTTGCGCAATAATTAACAGAGGGCAGATTTAACAGGTCCCGGGTTTATTAACATGTGTAGCCGTGGGTGGTGCGCCAGGGGCGGGAGGGGTGGGAGGGGTTGGGGAGGAATAGCAGACAATGCGACACGACCAGGGAACCGTGGAAACTTGCCAAAACGTACCAGCTCGCATAATCTGCCGCCCGGATCGCAGATAATTCAAACGGCCTCCGCAGATATGGGGATGCGGGTGTTATTGTAACTGTTGTGCAGTCGCAGTCCTAAATGCTCTCCGCCACGGAATTATGTCGCCCGGGGAAAGTCATCACTTACGTCACAGACATTTCCCGCTTATCATCTGGCCAATGTTATTGTGTAATGTGTATACTCCGTGTTTAGTGCAAGAGTGTGCATGTATTTGATGTAATACTTTTAAATCTAACTATGTAACCGATTTACAGCGTGGTTTTAAATGGCTCACTTTTCCCTGGAAACTCGAAATATTTTAGAATCTCTAGTATTTTTCTCCGTGTTTGAATAGTTAAAATCAGAGCACGTCTCTGTACTCTGTAAGGCATTTGCTCGCATTTTTGACGAGCTTTTTCGGTAGAGCGGTAAGTCCTTCGGACTTGGCTCGGAAGTCGCGAGTACCGAATTCACAATTTAAGTGAAAATCTAAAAAGAAGTAAAAAGTAAAGCTATTTTTTTCAAAAAGGAATGAAACACGATCACGCCTGCGATCTGTGCTTTACATCGGTGTTGACTCTCCCAGTGAGGTATTCCCGATACATACTCATTTCTATTAATTTATTTACATACTTACCTCACACGCGCCGACAATGTACACGATTTATTGTACGATTTCATATATTTTAGTGAGCAGTGTAATACATTTTGTTTTTAGATTTGAATCAGCATTTAAACGCTGATAAGGAAATTGAAATAAGGGTGAATGCAGGAAACTTCATTAATGGAAGACTGCACGCGGTAGCCGCTAAATATCCAAAGAAGCGAAGTCAGGAGTCCACAATGGCGGGCTGATACCAACCCTGATGTTTGGCAGTGAGACATGCGTCTAGCAGAGGAAAGATAAAAGTATAGTGAATGCTGTAGAAATGAAATCCCTGAAGCGTATGTGTGGTAAAACCATGTATGGTCGTGGTAGAAATATGAAAATCCGGGGAGGAATAAAAAATTATGTAAACGTAATGAATGCGACTAGGAAAGAGACGCTTATATGGTGTGGATACGAAGAGCGGATGAACGAAGAAAATAGTGGAAAGAGAATATATTAAGTAACCGTGAATGGTAGTAGAATTTGGGAAGGCCCGATGAAGACATGACACGATTAAGTAAATCAAATGCTTGAGTCGATTTATCTCAAGGTTCAGAATAATAGAAGACAGAGTTGTGTGGCGGATCATCCTATTTGCCTACCCTAGGTTAGTAATTCCTAGATTTAGTTAGTTATTCCTAGATTAAATTGCCGTTACTGTTATAATCAGTATTGTAGAAAACAGATTTGCAATTGGTTACATTTTATCATTTTCATGTCGACCGAGCAGATTATCCGGTTATGATTATTGCCATCGATAACGCTCTTGGCAGGATTGTCAGGCGGTACTGGTGGTCTGGTTGCCCGGTGGCTTATGGCTGGTAGTTGGTTGCAGTTCGGCGAGGGAATTTCGTGGGAAACAGTATCAGTACTCAAACAATGCTTTTTTAAAAATAAAAGCTTATGGAGGTGACGGTAATTCCAAAACGAAAAAGGATGTTTTGTTTCGTAATTTTTCACGTAGGAAACACATTTATTTTTGTAACAAATTAAAAATGAAAATATGTTGAGTGTGATAATTGGCTGTATTAATCGTTAAAAAAATTACCGTTCAAGAGTTCCATTTGTCTGATCAGAGCCGGTGGAACTATGTCATTCTTAATATAGGGATAAGTTGTGAGGTTAAAGGAAATGAGGGATGAGAGAAAGGAGGCATGGGAGAGGAAAGTTAAGAAGTTAGATATGTATTTTTTGCATAATTTATTTTATGTGATACTCAAAATAAGATACTGCACAACAGTCCCAACTGCTCTAAGCCAGTAGAACTGTGGAATTTCCAATTGACGTAATTGGGGATGGAGAGGTTAGAAAATTCCGCAATTCTTTTTCAAATGATTTATTCTTACCGGGGTAATTTTAAGAGAATTGTCCGGTCTGGAAGGAGGTGCAAATGAATAACGTTTATTTTT
Organism: Drusus annulatus; assembly: GCA_022651775.1. Taxonomy (NCBI): domain Eukaryota; kingdom Metazoa; phylum Arthropoda; class Insecta; order Trichoptera; family Limnephilidae; genus Drusus; species Drusus annulatus. The sequence goes on from JAGWCC010000114.1 coordinate 301,951, forward strand.
TAATCGTTAACTTGAAAAAAATAATACATTTACATTATAAATGATAATATCAACTTCCGCCCAGATCCAATGATTTTTACCACTCCGCCACGGATGTTGTTAGTTCTGTTTGATAGGTATTATTATTTCACGTTAAAGCTATGTCTTTCTATAAAACAATATAAAACGAATTAAACAAGCTTTCAAACGATTTAAAAAAAAAAACAAAATAAGTAATAATTTGGGTACAATTAATAAATTATAATATTAAATGAAATAAATAATATTTTGGGTACAATAAATAAATTTGACGTCCACAATCTAAGGACGTTTTTTTTAAAGTGAATTTCGCACAAGTGGAGTCCCAACTGCTACCGGCCGTCTGGAGCCAGTGCGACTATGGCATCCTCAATTGGGGTATGTTTTAAGGCTGACTATAATGGGGAGGGGAAGGATATGGAGAAGAGGAAGGTTAAAAAGTTTCTGGCTATTCAGATCTGGTCACTAAAAATGGCTAAAGCAATTTCAAGCGAAAAAATGGTGGTCTTTCACTAGGGTGATACATAGAGTATGGGACGTGGTGCGAATATACTATATGTTAATTTATATTTATAAAATAAATAAAAATATTTGCGCATGCCTAGATTTGAACCCGTGACCCCTGGATTCTTAGTCGAGCATCTTAACCACTCGACCATGGAGGCTGTTAATTTTATTATAACGTTATTCTTAAGAAGGCATAGAAAAGGTATGATTAGAGTCAGAGCCGTTTCTGTGCAGGCGCAATTGAAGCACCCTGCTCCAGGCGGCGAATTGCCAAGGCGCTGAATTGTTTTTAATTATACACGAATCATAAAATTTACACTTTAAATATGTAAATTATTGGATTTGTTAGTTTTTATTTAGTTATTTTCCGAGGGGAAACCTGCCAAAAACAAGTGGTTAACAGTGATAACATTTTGTATAAAAGTGATGCTTTTGTATATAATGCTCATGAGGTCCACGTGGAATACAACGAATATACTTACTGTCACATTTACAGTTTACACAATAAGCTATTTTATTAGACGTAGAAAAAAAATTGTGTTTAAATTTAGGTTTTGACAAAGGACGCCTTAAATTAAACCTACGCCAGGCGCCCTTTGGCTCAGGGCCGGGCCTGATTAAAGTGGGACAATCAAACTTTTCGTGATGTTGAGTTTTGACTTCCAGAAAAAAATAAAAAATCCGTATAATTAAGTAGGTGAATTAAAAAAAAATGTAAATGCGTGAGTTGAAATGAGCTCGCCCTAAGACGTCAATAAAAATGTGGCGGAGGAATGCACTTGACGGTGCAGATGGAGACAGCATCCCTTAGCCTCTACCAAACAGTCTGGATTCTACCCCCGTAAAGACCGGAACCCACGAAACTATTGTTCATAAATTGATACGATTATTATACCTATTCGTGCTACAAGTGTAATTACCTAAATGCGCAATTGAACCCTTAAATATTCATACGAGCTTTATTTTCACGTTTATAAAATATTCATATTGACGATTGCAAAATGTCGAGCATCGTTGAAAATGATCTGGAAATTTAGCCATTTTTTATGTAAAAAACTTTATAAAAGGTACGACCTTTCTAATAATGGCCGAAACAACACATAAACATTCCTCAAGGGGCCGATAGTATTCTCGATCTCAATATCGGCTGCTTATCGGCCGTAACTCCTACATTAAATTACTCGGAGTCTGGGAGGTCCCTGAGGAGGGAGGGGGGTGGAACTTAGGCTTGACGAAGGAGAATTCATTTTGTATGAAATTTCTTGCAAACCTGAGGCTGCTATAAATTATGTTAACCCTTCAACTGTCTATTTTCACCGTGTGTCATCAGGGTGGCGACGTGAAACTTCAGAGAACTTTTAACAAGAAAAAAAAACAAATAGAGCAATTTTAATTTAGATTTGTTTGCGATAATTGTCAAAAACTTGTGTTGTGGTCGTAGCTTAACAATAGATAAATTATATATCACGTTATTGCTAACATCTGGTGTGAGTAGGTACCCATCCATTCGCATAGGTAGGTACGTGCATAGCCAATCCGTCGTTAGGTTGGTCGTTCAAACAGTTTATATTTATTTATTTTGTACATATACCCATAGGAATTTTGTATAACAATTGAGTGTACTCGTATAATAAAAATAAATGTAAAGAAATGTATCAGTAAAATAAGATAAGTAAAAAATAATTACATTTGTAGGAAATGATAAAAATTATAAATAACAACGAAAAAGAGAGGAAATATTCTGAAAATTAGACGAAATAAATAAAAACAGCTTTAAAAGATGAAATAAAATATTGATTATTTACCTAAATAGTTAGTTTGTACAATATTTCCACAATTAGAGAGTATTAAACAACAAAAAAAATATTTATAAAGTTAACAAAAGTATAAAATTAAATAATAAACAAAAACAAAAACATTAGAGATAAGTAAAAAAAAAACAGTGAAAAAGAGAGGAAATATTTAGTAAGACAATATCTGTAGATGTAGAGTGTGAAATAATGTTTACTACAAAGGATTAGTTACACGTTACCGTACGTAAATACATTATATATTATAACTTTTTATTTGGGTATTCATAAACATTTTTTCCTTAGATTTTTATACGTATTTTTTTCCTTAAAGTTTCACGGTACCACCCTAAAACAAAGTCTGTATACATATGGAGATTTAACTGAGCGCGTTCCATACCACCGATAAAAACCCAATCGATTTACTTTTCGTTCATTTATCATTAAGTGGAGTGAAGGTAGGAACTTGAGACATACTTCAGAAAAGTTCATTATACCCACTGAATATGTTATCCGAAAGAAGTGTGTTTTGTAGGCGTGTCTGTGTGCCCGAAGTTAGGTCAATTTTTTCGAGTGAATTTTTTTTCAAAATCTAAAATATCGAATAAAAAAAAATAAAAACAGAGATCAATTTCATTTTCCTGTCTAGGTATTCTTTTTTAAGACTCTCATTGAAAAGATACCATGAAACTATTTAGTGTTTTTTTGAATGTTGACTCTACTCAAGGGGCCAGTGTGGTCTTTGGAAATGCTGGGAGGACTTTTCAGATTCCCTAGCTTCTCGGGGCGCCTTCCATTATTTTTCTGGTTGAACAAACGAAGTATTTCCCCCTAATATCAATCACTACAGTTTGGAACCCATCTCTACATTTGCACATTTTGTCCGATTCGCACGTAGTCGAGAGTTTTTCAGGTATTTAGGGGCTCCATACCAGAAGTGGCAACTCATCGGTAAGGAAAACATGCAATTTGTAGTTATCCAGTAGATGTATAAGCATTATAAAATATACGACACACTTAAAACTTTGATGTGAACTATCAAAAAGCTGCGCTGTACAAAGTAACCGTTAAAAATATTTTAATAGGCTCTGCAATAAGGAATTTGAGTCAATTTTTTAAATTTTGTTTTATCAATATCCACCTTCAAACTTAAATACCAGTATTTCTTAAACTTTTAAAAGTTCGTTTTCATAATTAAATTAATTCTCAAAGTTTGAATTTTTTAAACGCCGTCAAAATGGCAGTATCTCAGAGGTAGGGAGCGGGAGGTGGAGGAAGGGAATTAGTAATGAATTAATTGGTGAAATTCTTAGACCTTCTCTATTTAAAAAATTAAGTACTTTTTTGAAGACTTTGAAGTTCAACTTCAAAACTTAACTGCCGCAAAATAAAGTAGTTCTTTATAGTAGTTCACAAGGAGCGGTCTGCTAAAATTTATTATAGGTAGGTAGGGATTTTTATAATTTGATAATTCAAATTACACCAGTTACAAATATGAAAAGTTCTAAGAACACTGTAATGAGATATTGGCAAGAACCATAATCTATGTTTGTAATAGTTATTATTTAATTAATTAATTATAGTGTGTGTGAGATTAATTATAAAAATAATAACATTTAAACTGATTAGTATTTCAAGTAAAACGTATTGGAATAACGATATTCACGTGCGTAAAGCTTCAAATAATAGTAATAGTAGTAACGTACAGATAAAATGCCACAAAAAAGAGATAAGAATAACATTACTTTCAGAAAGCTATTCCGATAAAATAGGGCGTCGGAAGCCTAACGAAGCATTCAACCCAATATTTAAGAACGTGGGGTACAGTACGGTATTTTTTTACACGCAGGTATTTTTCGTACGTAAAATAAAGAGTTGTATGAAAATTCTTGGCAAACGTTTAAATTAATTTAAATTTAACGGTTAATTATAATGCTATCATGCTCTACCATTAGCTATACTGTTGAGTTTGATAGCCATCTCTGTTCTTGAGCCCCTCGATACTAACCGTTCGATATATTCCTGAAATACTATGTTTGTTTTATCTGTATATTAATGTAGGGAAACACGCCAAATGCGTAGGTACCCAAAAATCACACGCGGTTGATAGTCTCATGGAACGATTTTCTTCCCTCCTACAACTTGGTTCCCTCTTTCCTCCAATTAAATGACCTATAGGTATTATTAATAAAAAATGGCAGCAAACTGTTTCAACCGATTATTAATTAATCAGGATGACTGGCACTCGATACAAATTATTTAAAACAGTTTGACAGGAGATGTAAACACAAATGTCAAGGTGTTATATTATTTGTTATCGTTAACTATAGCACATACGGTAAAAAGTAAAGAAAGCACTAACTATTGTCTCAACTGTTCGCTACAATGAATTTGCTGTAATAAATTACAGATACTTTTTAAGAATCTTCCTACGTATTTTGAAATGCTGATATACCAAGAACTCTTGTGAAAACATACTTTCTTCAAGTGTTGCTTAAAATTTTCCCCTTCAATATATTGCCTCAAATTACAGCCACTCGTTATATTATTAATTTAATGATTTCCACAAACCATGAATGTTGGCCATGTTACAGGTACGAGTCACAATAAAAAGACAATGACGTCGCTAGTTATAAAAATAAATAAGTCTGGTATCGTTAAAAATAATTGGAAGGCAATAAATTTATATTGAATCCGTTTTCTGTCTAGAATATTGTAGCCATTGTAAAAAAAAACATTACCTTGTTACATAACAACAGGTTTTCAAAACAAAACAAAAAACCGAAATTGAGAAGACTTGAATAAATTAGGTTTTCAAAAGCCCCAAAAATACACTGGGGAAAGAACTTTAAGAAATGATTTTTCTGCTATGAAATTAAATCAAACAGCGGCTTGTTTGTACTGAAAGTTGAGCACATAGCTATTCCTGGTAAAGTTCATGCTTAAAGAGATTGGATTCACGATGGCTTGATTACATTTATGCAAATGGTAATCTGTTGACGAGTCTGAAAGTCTCACAAAGTAATGCATTAGCGGAATTTCGGGTAGAGTATCCATTTCCCGATAAGCCAGTGGTCGGCTGTATAAATAAGGGCGCGCCGGACACCTCCAGATCGATAAGGAGTGAAAAAGGTTTACGATGTGATAACGTGACAATATCTCATGGCATCTAAAGAATCGAGGATCATAAAACAGTATACGGCTGATAAGTCACCGTTCCTACGCCCTTTCAATGCCCTCCGGTAGAAACATTAACATTTGTAGTGGTTCCGTTCATTTCAAATATTCAGTCCAAATTTAAAGTCTTTCAGTATGCACACTAATTGCGGTTTTCAATTAGTTGTAGTTACACGAATAACACTCATGATGGTTAATAATGCCAGCTTTTTAGTTGACACTAATCACACAGAGAAGCGGTCAAAGTTTTGTTCATTGAAATGTACAATTTAAGCCCTTTGACACCGAAACGAACCTCCCCGTAATAATAATAGTAATTAATTAATATAGGACTACTTTGTGATATGTCGCCCCAAGTGCGCTTTACTCTAATGGAGTATAATAAACTATAAATACACTATAAATGTACTTTGATGATCTATACGGTGCTGGAGAAAACAAGAAGAAAAAAAGTCGCAGAGGTTTGAATGATTATTTGTATGGTGAACAATAAAATAAAACCGAATGAATTCATACTTTTTTTTTGAATTGAGAGAATTTTTTGACATATTATGGTAGCCACCGATAAGTTTTAACCTCAACGACACATAGCGACAGGCTGTTGCCATTTCCGCAAGTTCTTTGAATATCATTATGCAGATATTTTACCTTATTCTTTTAGGGCATCCAAGACCAATAAAGACGACCGCTTGGAAGTTGATTTTTGTAAACATATTTAGACTCACTATAGATTATTCTCACCTCAGCATTGTGGAATCACTGGATTCTATTTGATTGGATCTTGAAAAGGTTAGAATAAACATTAATGGAACCTACGAACTGTTATAACTAAGAGTACCTACCTATACTTTTATTTTGTTGTGATTACGGGGAAAAATGAGATTTTAAAGATCTTGGTTATCCAGATCTAGTCACTTAACACGGATAAAGTTTTGTAAAGTTTTGAGTCTCATTCGTGCTCTTACACCAGGGCGATAATGACAGTAGGTACTACTCAATACAACTGGAAATTTGGGTAATTCGATAAAATTCAAGTTTTTTATTTATTTATTTTTAAATAGGCGAATCACCCTCGAAGACGTAAGACGGCCTCTGAAGTCGAGTGAATAAGATTTAAGGCTACAAACCAGAGGTCGGAAATTCAAATCCCGGTGAGCGAATATTACATTTATTTTATAAATTTGTGTTGTTCACAATTAATTAATAAAAAAATAATATAAAGTATATTTGCCGCATGTTTTAGAGTGAAAGATCTCACTATCGCATTGGTAAAATACCACCATTCAGAGTAGAAAATAGCTTGAAATGACTTTAGTCGTGTTTGGTGACCAGTTCTGAGTTCTGAATAGTCAGATACTTCTCCACCTACCTCTTTCTCATCTCATCCCCTTTCTTACTATCTTCAGCCTCACAACATAACATATTGAAGATGCCGTAGTCATTAGCTCAGACGGTTGGGAGCAGTTAGTACTGTTGGGCGGTATTCACATTAAACATTCTAAGTTAACACTTCGGGGTACACTGGAAAAATAAGTCATACGTTAATTTCTAAAGTGAATGGAAGAAAAATTGTCGATTAACGATTAACACTGGAAATTTAGAAAAAAAATTGTGAAGGGATGAATTATCCCTAGAGCCTAATTTCGCACTTCAGGCTACTTGCAGGTGTGATACGAAAAGTCAGACGTGGCATATCTCGCTGGAGATTACACGCGCCCAGCGAAATATCTCGCACAGGGTTCCGCCGCCTAGTTAAGGCAACTTAAGTGAGGTAAGACGCCGTTTTCGGCTTCATCAATATAGAAGTCACGTTTCAGATTAAAGCTGTAAGCATCCACAAGGTAAATATTGAAGCTCCAAGTTATCAACCTGCTCTCGACTTCATCAATTATGTTCAGCCATTACTGTATGACTCCCCGGGGGGAAATTAATTTGAATAATCACCGGGTCGCCGGGCTAAATTAGAAATAAAACGGTACGATTTGAAAATTAGCTGAGAGTAGCACAGCTGGAAGGCTACTTGGCTAACCGGCGAGTACATGTTTGACCTTTTGTTCTGAAAATTAATGCAAAATAAAATTATTTAAATAACAAACTTTTTGTCGAACACGTCAGAAATCGGAAAATTGGTTGTTTAATATCAGGCCCGGCCCTGAGTCGAACGGCGCCTGGCGCGTGTAAAATTTTCGTTCGAACAGAAGATTGGTACCAACTCGTATCAAGTATAGACGAGAGGTGCGAGTTTTAGGTTTTTTTTGCCGGGAACTTACGGGTTCAATTGCCGTCCATGAATTGTATGTTTTTTTCATTTTATATCATTCTCGTATATAAAGCTCTGTGATTAGGTGCTATCAGCGTCTTGACGATTTGTTGCCTGGAGCGAACTTCTTTTTTTTTACGTGAATACCACACAAGAGTCTAAACTGCTCCCAACCGTCTAGAGCCTGTGAGACTATGACATCCCCAATATGGGTATGTTGTGAGGCTGAAGGTAGAGGGGAGGGTAAGGAGATGAGGAAGGGGAAGGTTGTGAAGTATCTGACTATTCAGATCTGGTCACCAAGCACGGCTAAAGCCATTTCAAGCAACGTTTATTTTCTGAATGGTGGTCTTTCACCAGGGCAATACTTAGAGTATCTACCACTCTGGAACGTGCCGCAAATATATTATATTTTATTTTATATCAATTAAATGTATTATGACACATATTAATTAAACAAAAAATATTTGCGCACGCCGGGTTCAATCCCGCGACCTCTGGATTCGTAGTCAAGCGTCTTGCCACTCGACCATGCAGGCCGTCAAACTGCTTCAATTGCGGCTGCATAGGACCGGCCCTGTTTATTATAACAACCCTTCGTAAATTAATTGGAGTCATATGTGGTTTTTCATTGAAAAAAAAACATACTAAAGTTTTGGTAAAATCTTAGCTGTAAATCTGGTATTTTCTTTAAAAACTAAGTCCGGAAACTTTGCACAGCTTTTTTTTGTGAAAAATTACTAGGTCAACATAACTGTTTTCAGCTACCAACGTTTTTCCATATTGAACTATGGGGCTTTGATTTAAGTGTTCATTTATCTATTTTGTTTAATGCTGTGTAAGAAAAAAATTCTGGTGAAGTCAAGTAATAACCACTACTAATCACCACTATAATCTATAACCACTGTTTTTATTTATTTTTCTAAAATTCGTGATTAAATTTTAGGAGTATTCACAGTTCTCCTATTTAAGGTTTGGTTGCAAATAATGTTGGTGCCAAATGTGTGAATTTAATGTTACATGGAAATACACTATATCGGTAGATAATAAATTATAAAAGTTCTACCGTAAGTTCTACCTGGGGTAGGTCATGGTAATAAATTCATTTTAATAGCTTACGCGTAAGTACTTATAATAATAAAATTTGAGAATATTAATTAGGTTACTTAAAATTAAGTACGTTGAACCTGTTATTTCAAAATTTAGGAGAAAAGAGAATTTAGTCATTGCCTTTAGAGCTCTTCCTGCGAATTGGGTGTAACAGGAAATACCCCTAATGGATTTTCTGGAGGCTTTTGAAGGTGTTTTTATTTTCCATCAACTTTGCTTAATAGCGAAGAAAAGGGGTAAATAATGGTACCTTACTTACCCATTTGTTAATAAATGGCCTTTAGGTTGTACGTTTTATTTTAAAAATATTATACATTGTGTTTCAGGGTGGTATCGCGAAAATTCAGGAGGTAATTATTCACAATATTCTAAAAATATAATCCGATTTCAATTTCAAACAGAGCAATTCTGCTTTCTCAAAAAAAAATTTTTTGAAAGTTGTCGAAAACTCTTGTTTTGGTCGTAGCCTTACAATAGATCAATCTTTTATTACGTCATGGCTAACATCTGGTGGAAGTAGGTACCTGTCAATTTGCGTATGTAGTTATGTGCATAGTCAATTAATCATTGAGTTACGGTCGTAGTAGATTTCGCATTTAGCGAGCCAATACATTATCAATATATATCATACATTTTTATTTGGGCCTTTATGAAAATAATTTTTAAAACTTTTTTCCTTAGATTTTCATGAATGATTACTCCCTGGAGTTACGTGGTGCTACCCTGAAATATGGAGTAAATTAATTGATAAAAAATATTTTGGGGAATAGCTTAAATTCGAATTCGCTGAAGCGTTCAATTAATCTCACACATATTGTGAACGAAATGTAATGTGTGGGCAATCTCCGTGACATAGCTCTTTGGCTTTGAATCCAGGCGACATGAGCTCTATTCCAGGCTTTGGTATTTTATATTTATTTAATTAGTACCCAGGCGTTCTTTCACACATGGAATTTAAATGAAATAATATAACAGAGTATTTGCACCTTGTTGCAAAGTTGAAAATACTCACGGCACGACCTTGGTGAAAAATCGCCATTCAGAATCGAAATATTACTCAAAATGGTTAAAGCTATTTGTAGCGATCAACAGTAGCGGCTCGTGACATTTTAGTGTGCTAGAGTCCATTGAAAAGATTGATTTTAAGTAAGATTGAAAAAAACGTCATTATTGATGTTCTTGTAGCCGAGAACGATTTTTTTTCAAAATTTCGATTTGCTGTATGAATCTTTTTCAGTAAACCGTGCAGTGCACCATCAAACTGAAAAGTCCTGAAAATCGTCAGACAAAAACTTTTTTTATTTTTTACAAAAACTATTTTCGGGTACAACAACATCAATAACGTCGAATTTTTCACTCTTAGCACTCTAGCACACTTAAAAGTCACGAGCCGCCACTAGTGATCAGGTCTGAATGGCCAGATGTTTTCTAACCCTCTTCTTCTTCTCCATTCCCAACTTTCTTCATTCTCACAATCCTAACCAAAAACCATAAACGAGCCAAACCCTACGCCCTAAACAAGAGGAACTTGTGCCCATGTTACCCACTTTTACAGAGCGGAATTGTTATTTAGCTACGGAATATAACTATACATAATTATTGTATTTTGAAAGATCTCGTGTTTCCATCATTTACTTTAGAGTACACCTATAAACCATTTTCTTTCAGAACACTCCTTTAATAGATATATTTTATTTCCTAATTATGTCTACTACAGTACAAACAGAGCTTTTTCTAAAATGAACGCTAATCTCCCGCACGCAACTCTAGTTTCCCGTGTCGCCAAACCGCACAACAATGGAGGCGTCACGTTGCAATTACGACAAAAGCGAGGTTCTGCTAAATGCCACAAATGTGACGCTGTATCCAAGCGTACCCACTTACCCATCTGTTCCCAACATTACCCTCTGTACCCTAATATGCCCAACTGTGCCCTCGCAGCTAAACCTCTGCGATTATGAATATTTCATTGACGAACGCAGATTGGCCAAATTAGGCCTATTGTTTATCTTATTGCCTTGTTAATTCGTCTCGTTAGATGCACGGATCGCAATTGTCAGTAGGGGATGATGATTACCAAATATCTTGTCAAAATATTGTTAGTAAGAATGGCAAGGTTTCGTGATTATTTATTTATGGGTTTCAGTCAGACAATATCGTCGCTGGAAAATGGCGCTTCAGCCCTTTTGCCTTTCCGGCGACGATTTTCCCCTCAGGTTAAAAATCTCGCGTGGAAGGTTCTTGGGAGCAAAAAGACAACCATTCTTTCACATTTTAAAAATTCTATTATTCTAATTGTGTTAGTAAAATGCTTTTTGTTTTTATACTGCGAATATCTTGTAAAGATTAATGTTTTTATCACTGCTTACTACAATAATTACGATGGTACAATAAATGGTGTGTTTTATCGCAAGCATGTGACATAATATATGTGCCGAATAAGCGAAAACAGTGCAAGGTAAGCTCTAGCATCTTGAAATTTGTACAACTTTAAATATTTGAAATTTATAATTCATTTAAACTGTTTTCCGTTCACAGTGTTGTTTCAACCATGAGATTTTCAGCGTCGAACTATACATTCATGAGTCAACGAATATAGACTCCACATTGTTTGTTCAATATTTTTCAATTCAAATCTTGAGCGAAGCCGAGTAGTAATCCTTAAGTGTTTTCAAAAGAATTACAAAAAAAATATTCCAGAATTACGAAAACCCTGATAATATTTCAATTTATTCATTATTATGTTGCTTGTGCAATGATGGAGGACTTAGCTAGAAGAGGATTGAATTCACGACGCCTGGGTCGAAACCCGACGTATTAGTTCACCCGGCTATTAACCATTTAAAATATTGAATATGCTTATGGATAAGACCCTCACGAAGTAGTTTAATAAACTTTAAGTAAATTATCTATTAATCCTAAGTTAGATCACATAATTATGCGTTTTAATGTAAAATATTCAATACATATAGACGATGGAAAGGCAAAAGAGCTTAAGCGACACATTGGTCATAAATTAGTTAAATATGCAGTTTTAATAAAAAAAGACTCTCGTTTGATTCTAAAGACTTTTGTGGTTCTTCAGCCATATAAAATATATTTACCGTTTCAGAGGAGGCTTGACTCAAGCAACACAAGTTTGGGACTTTTTAAAACTTTTTATCGCTTCAGGTAACTCAGTGTTAACTTTTTGTTTTAAAATCCAACCAGGTACTGAAGACTTATGAATTTCATCGTAAAACAAAAAAAAAACTTTAAAGTGCTCTGGTGTGAACTTCCCAAAATGACGCTTCAGCCCGTTTACCTTTCCGGCGACGATATATACAGACACGATTATTGCAAACATGTTTTACAAAATTGAAAAATATTTGATTATAAAAATTAAACATATAAAATACCGACATTAATAATAGTTATGGCAAATAAATGTTCTTAATTATTTTTTAAATTGAAGAATGTTGTCTATTAAAGTGATTTATGGTGGAAACTCGTTGTATTGTTGGGAGAAATCTGTGTTCCAATATAGAATCTAATAATTTACGAGTATATCCTATTCAATTATTGCATTTAAGTGTTAAAAAGCTCACTGTCCTGGTCTAGACGGAAACTATATCCTCGCGGAGCTCGGGACCAAATGATACCCTTCTGGCGACGATTTGTGTTTTGATTACACCCCTAAAGCCGTGTTTACACCCTCCGCCCGGAACAAAGATTACCGCATAAAGCAATGTTTTCACTTGGAGCACGTACTCCCATTCCGAATTATTGCTGTCGAAGCTATTATAATAATAATTATTCTACCGAGCAATTGTTCGACAGGCTCGAAAATCAAATGCATTTGAGGCATTAATTGCGCCGTTTGTGACTAACAATTGCATCAGCAACGTACTATTAAAATGCATTATTTAAATCTGCACTTTGATATTAAATCGTATCGCGATGAAGCATATTTTAAATGGATGTTGCTGAATTAATTTAGAAATGAGAATTGTTTAAGGGTTAACACCCAAGAATGACGCTAAACGTTACTTCGTAGCATTCTACTACACATACAAGCAATATTAAAAATGAAACTATATGAAAAAAATACTAAAATTTAAGAAGAAAAAATGTTTGAAAACCAGAAAAAGCATTTTTTTATATTTTACCTAAGATTCCAGTATTTCTAAGATGCATTTCATAAAGAACTTAAAAGATTACTGTTTAAGAATTGTATTCACTAGAAGCCTTAGACATTTTTCTAACTACTTGTATAGAATTATCAGATAAGTAATTTTGTAGTTTTGCTTGTACTAGAAAGCCAAAAAGTGTCTATTTTTTAATGCTGGCCCTTAAGTCATAGTAAAAATCGTTAAGGGATACCTACAATGTGATTTCAACATCACTAATCTCGTTTGCTTCGTCATGGTGAAAGACCGCGAATCAGAATTGAAAATAGTTAGCTTAAGTGACCAAATCTGAAAAACTAGGTAATCTTAATCACTCTACCCCCTTTCTCACCTCCTTCCTACCGTCAAACCACGTACTCTATTATTAAGGGTATAATACCCCTAATAATACTAGTTGGGAATCTGCTGTGATAATTACAAAATTTGTTGTCGATTTACGATTGTTCGTTTCCCGTTATTTGGTCGTCGGTGAAAGATACAATTAGTAAATACAAACATAAGAAAATACGAGGCCTGTTCAAAAGAAAAGGTTAATTTTGAATTTTCGCGGTCTGCGTACATTCAATTATCGATTATTTTATTGTTGTTATGTTGGTACACATATATTTATCATATGTTAGCATTATCAGCCGTTTTGGATTAGTGGTTTGTTTTTGACAAGTGGAAAGGTTAGTCACGTTTTTGTGTGTTCTTGGATTTTATTCTTTGATTCATTTTTTTCAAAAGTAAAAAATCGAAGAGCACACAAAAACGTGACTAACCTTTCCAGTTGTCAAAAACAAACCACTAATCCAAAATGGCTGATAATGGTAATATATATGTACAAACATAACAACAAAAAAAATCGATAATCAAATGTACACAGCCCGCGAAAATTCAAAATTCACCTTTTCTTTTGAACAGGCCATGTATATGTGTAATCAAACTAATTACAAAAAATAATACCTTAATGTTATCAAAAACGAATTCTAATTAATGAGGACGTCTGTAACATTAAAAAAGTCCTATCGAACAACTTCAACATGATACAAATTACGGATTCGAGTACTCCGCTCGGCTCGCTGGCCAAATTCTCAAGTTTTCTCTAACATGCAGTAAGTGCAGCGGGTCGTAAGCCGGAGAACTTCCCGAGTTGGGAAACCGGCGAGAAGCCATTGTGTGCTTTATAGCTGGAAACATTAGTGTTACTTTACAAGAGGCTGCAACTCCAATAATGCGAGTGCAACATAATATTACATTGTCCGATATACCCACACCCATACCTCCTCGCGAGTTCTGCTGCCCGGGGAACTTTACTGTTGATTCGACGGATTTTAAGAGAATTAAAACGGTGTGGTCTTCGTATTTATGTTCTTCAAACTTGAAATCAACAGGCTTACATTGTTACACGCCGAAAATGTATTTATAGAATAAGTGTTGGAATTTAAAGGGATAATTTGCTTAGTTGTTACCTTCGTTTTAACCATAATCCCTAGCGATTTCACTATATTCGAAACAATTGGAAGTCAAACAGCCTAGTTTTTCGTTCGTTTAATATGTTCGTTGGTCGTTTGTTTTGCTAGTTGATTGGTTTTTCGTTTGCTATTCAAATAATATAAAATAAATGTGGTGTTTCGTGGATCGTGCATCTTTGAGAAAACAAAATTATGTAAGAAAAATCAACCCCAAAGAACTCAAACTTTATCGGTGGGTGAATAGTCTCCCTATCTAATCTTTCCACCTTATATTCATAAATTTACACAAAAAACATATTTAGAGTTGTTATCGTTTATAGTCCACTAATGTTCAAAGTCATCTGAAGTTGGAAACAGATTTGGTGGTTCATCGCAGCTTCGGATCCAATAATAAGAATTAGAAATTGTCGGACGAAATAAGATAAAAACAATTACATATGCGGAATTTCATGAAATCAAATGGTTTTAGCTATTACTCAAACATTTGCGACTTGTGTCTCTTTTATAATACGTCAATTTTTTCCCATTGGATGATTGAGATTTAACTTAGAAAAACGTTTGGTTTAGTAAGCTGTTAATACCGATAATTTTATTGTAACCTTTTTAATCTTCATTCTTTGTCCACGCCCGTTAAACCCGCCATTGAGAGAAAAACCCTTTTTTGTACACGTCGGAAAATTTTCATGTTTTTTTCAAAACTCCTTCAACTTTTCAACAATAAATGAAGTGCTCTGCTTAGGGAAATGACAAACCGGAGTTGGTCAAGTGTTCTTAGATTCTGGCATTCTATTGTTATATCTTGAATGATGCCTTCCCTAGAAATAAAAATGCAGTTTTAAGTAAGGGTAAAATCAGAGTAAAATCGTATTTTGTTTTTTATGATGAATCGTGAAAAGTTTTTTTTTTGTTTTTTATTAAGTTGTTGTTTGATTTTTTATAAGAGAAATGCACGTAATTTAATGGTAATCACGTCCTGATTTGTAAATATACCTTAAAATTATTTACTACGCATCCGCATGGCACGAACAATAAATAATGTGACCGTACGTCACTGCCGATGTACGCAAGACTCCCACTGCCCGGAGACATTGATGGAAGGTTGTGAGGTGAAGACGGAGGAAGGAAAAGAGAAAGGGAAAGAGGAAGATTAGGATATATCTAGTTATTCAGATCTAGTTACAAAACATAGTAATTTCAACCAAAGTATGGGAACGGAATCCCGGTATTTTGAAAGGGTAATACTGAAAGTAGCTTCTACTAATGAAATGATAAAATTTCGAATGGTATGCTTTGGCATCATGACAATTGCCAAGAATTTCTGGCTCAACAAATAACTATTTTCAGGTTACGATATTATTTATTTCATGAGCTATGGAGCTTTGGCCATGTAGTTCAATCAATTTATCAGACAGTTCTCAATGTATTTTAAATTTTTATTAATGTCACTGTGAATTTCCAACCCGGCAACGTTACCAATGTGTTTAGAATCAACATGAAATCACATAAAGCTGTATTAATATTTATAAATCCTTGAAACCCCCCCCCCCAAGACGGTTTTAAGATTTTCAAATTGTTATTGTTATGAAAATACAAACGCATAAGAAATCGTCTTAGGGCGAGGGCGGCATAAAACAAGTCTGGAAACTTAATATAATAATTCTCTGTGAAAAGATTTATTGGGTCGAATTTCTATTTATTTTACTTCGCTTATTCGCGAGGGACCTGAATTATTTTGGTTTAGTGATAAAATGAGAAGTTTTCTGAGGAAAATGTCAGAACTTTTCTTCCTTCATAATGTATAGATGCTTTTCCGTAAAAAAAATTCTTTGTTGAGATTTCAGAAAAGAACGATTTTCAGTAAGGGAAATAAAAAATGAATAAATCTAAAATATTTTTTCAACGAAAGAAAACAACGAAGAATTCAGAAACTAATAATTTACAGAATTCAGGTTCATAGTGAGTTACACTAGGGCTGAAAACTCTCTGGGAAATTACCAGATTTACAGAACCCATTTTCTGAGAAGTGATTACCTTCGTGATTATATTAAACTAATTCCTACTTGTATATGCTAAGAAGGTAACTATTACAGGGTGACATTGTTTGGCTGATCAATGTCACCCCATAGAAATGTTCTAAGCTCCCCTTGGACTCAAGTAATCCAAATTAATTTGGTAATGTCTTGTTTCAAATAAAAATATAGCATTTGCGGTCTCAAATTCCACCCAGTTTAGTAACCATTTATTGTTAAATGTATATATTTGTTAGTAAGGTGTAAAATAGTTTTTTATTAACTTGTTATCGAATAATATTTTTAATGAAACGAATAATATTCTGAACACGAACAAAGTAAAAATAGAAATTAAAAAAAAAAGGAAGGAATGTTTTTCGAATTGGGCGGTTCTTCCCAAAAGAAGACGCCAACAATCTTAGACCGATATAAATACTTTATCCCCCCCCCTTAGATAAAAAAAACAGGTACCATATTTCGTTACTGAAATAAAGTGGAATTGTTTTATATATAAAAAGGTATACTTCCTATTTTAAAAAATACAGCTCACACACAAAATCATTAATTTCAGTTTTTTCCCGCCTAGCGGCTAATAAATTCTCAGCAGTTACCTTACTTGAGATGACGGAGAATAGGAGGCATTAGTTCCCACATAACTTCAAAAATTAGAATGAATGAAATGAAAATAAATTAACCGTTAAACGTTTCGATTCGTTTTTTTAAGCACCGAAATATTCGTCTTTTTATTTCGGCGTGCAGTATCTGAGCAATTGCTTCGAAATATCCTTTATCTTGACCGACCTTTATAAATTAGTATTTTGAATTAATTTTTGACATTTTAAAACGTCTCTGAAAAAATATTTTCTTTGGCAAGAGCCAACTAATTAAAAATACTTTCAGTTAATTTATATTTTAGTGAAAAAATACAAAAAATACAATGTGCACGATTATACATAATTTATATCCCTGGCTGGTGGTAATTCAATTTGGTTGGTAAAAGCATAAGCGATTAGAGAGATAATGATTGTCATGCCTAATTTCTTATTTTTTCTAAAAATGTCCTTTAAGAAGGTCTTATGGCTTTGGGGAAACAATATACACAAACAATAATTCAATTGTAAAGAGGTATCAGACTCAGGGCAGATAGGAATAATACAAGTAGTCATGTTGTCTTAGATAACTCGATTAATTGGTCAACTAGCTTGTGACCCACGAGGAGGTAGGAGGTAAGAGGGCCACGGAAAGGATTGGACCGATATTTTCAGGAACGGACCAGAACAATTTTGGCCCCTTTGAAATATCCTATGACAATAAAATTTGCACCTTACCTATCATAAAAAATTGACTTTGAATAAAAAAAACTTTAAAAAGGTGGGAAGGGGAAGGAAATGCAGAATAGGAAGGTTGGGAAGAACTTTGCTATTTCGATCCGGTCACCAAACACGGCTAAAGTCATTTCAAGCAACGCTTCGATTCTGAATGTTGGTATTTAACCCGGACCATACCGAGAGTATCTTTCACTCTGAAAGTGCCACAGATATAGTACATTGTATTTTATATTAATTAAATTAAACAAAAAATATTTGTGCACACCGGGTTCGATCTACGTTAGGCTACGGAGGTAGCTCGTCATTTTTTTTCAAAAAATATTTTCGGTTTTACTTACTAAACGGTATTAGTGTGCGATGTACTTTAGCCAAATACTCGTGGACACATACCAAAGACTCGTCTTTAATATGACATAATATATTTGGCCTCCGGGGCATAGTGTTTGTATTGGCATTTGTCTTTGCATCAGGATGTTGCAAGTTTGATTCCCACAGCAGAGTTAAAATTTATAATGATTCTACGTTTCATTTGTGGGTGCAGACATTCTGAGCGTTGTGAAGTTAAATGGCCCTTATAAATTTAGCTTCACTGCTGTCCTAAACATCAAAAATGTACACTGACATCGTCTGTCTGGATGTCGTTAAAAGGTCATAATCCCAAGAAATCGAACAAATCAATTGCCTTTGATATATTTCTGTCGTACATGTAATATTAAATTGTGCAAAAAATAGGGATAAAAAATTACAGTGACGTAAGGCACAGAGTACATCCGTACCAGCTGGCTGTCATGCGGCAAATGATGCAAAAAAAGCAGAAACGCCAGATAGCAAAACGAATGTTTGGCTCACGGTTGAAGGGGTATAAGGTTGAGTTGGCTGTAGCAAGTTCAAAAAAGCAAAGTACCCAAGGTTCAAACTTTAATTATTTCTAATCAACATATTGCTGTATAATGAAAATGAAATAATAAATTTATATAAGACCACAGATTTATTTTTATTTTTTATGACCGACTGGTTTCGCTTAGCCTAGGCATCATCAGGGTACAGCATTAAACTAAACAAAAAATACATAGTGTGTGGTTATATATACTCAAAATACATATTATATATAAAATACATAGTATACATAACCTCACAATGTATTTTTTGTTTAGTTTAATTTTGTACCCTGATGATGCTAAGGAAATCGATCGATCATGAAAATTAATTAAAATCTGTGTTCTTATACTAAGTTATTATTTCATTTTCATTAAATATGTCAAACCACTAAGTGGTCACTTTCTACGAAAATATATTACTATATTCTAAAACATTTGATAATATTGTTTTCGATAATTTAGTTTCATCAGAATTGTTACAATTGTGAATCTCTGATAAACTCTCAATTTTTGGAGTGTAATGTCTTTTTAACTTTTCTTAGACATTCAAGAAAATTGTATTTTACTTGTACGACAATATTTTTTTTGAAGCGGTTCTATCTTATGTTAAGTAAATATAGTAGGGGCACTTTAGGGGCCTAGGGCTGGACCGAACTGAGACCTACGGATTAAGGTGGGGCCCTGTAGACCTTTACTCGGTATTGGAATATACTCGTATCTAGGTGGTGGTGGCAGAATTGGGTAGAATTCTGCCAGGACAGGAATGATGGAGCCTGAGAAGGTTAATCAAATTAAGGAAAAGGTCTGTAATAATTTAGTAAATGAAATTAACCTGACGTAACATCCCATTCAAAGATAAATAACGAAACGTATGCCTCAAAGAATACATTAGTGGGAAAACATTTCCTAGTCAATGATACTCGGGATCACGATACAATTAAGTGGGCTTATGGAATAAATTAAAACCAAAAAGCTAAGGAAAATATCAGTTAAGGATCAGCAACAAAAAATAAATACACTTTGTTGCTTTCTAGTACAAAAAATACTACAAATGATTCATCTGTTTATTTTATATGGGTAGTTAGAGACATGTCTGAGGTTTCCAGAGAATACAATTATTAAACAGAAATCATTTATTTATTTTTATGAAAAGCATACTAGAATTTTAGGTAGTTAAAAAATGCCTTTTATGGTTTCAAAACTGCACCTTCTGCTGACATTTTAGTATTTGTATTTTTTTCATTTAATGTGAAGGATTACAGTTGTAAAATTGTATTCTCTAGAAACCTCAGATATTGTTCTTACTACCCTAGAAAAATTTCAGATACATTATTTGTAAAATTGCTTGTATTAGAATGCTAGAAAGTGTCATTTTTGAGTACTGATCTTGATTTTAGAATTTTTCTCTAAATATTTGGATACGATACGGTAGTGATACTCAATTTTGACCGGTTAGTAGCTATGTGGAAAAACGCGTATAATTCCCACCCGGTCGTCGTGGGTTCAATTCTTCTGCTAGCTAAGTCTTCCATCATTATATAAGAAACTTTTCCGCTTATTATGATTGTAGTAGGAGTTTTTCAAATATTTTCAGTTTATTCGTAACCCGGGAAGGTTTGTCTTTCTTTAAAAAAATTAAAACCTTTTTAACAGAAGAGCCGCATTGCATGGTAGATAGCCAGGTACTCACCCCGCTTCCTCTTCCCATCTTCTTCCCCTCCAGATTCACAACCCCAATTGGGATGACATAGTCTCCCTGGCTCTAGGCAGTTGGGACTTTTGTGCTGTATTCACTTAAAAATAAAATTGTGTCGGGGAAGTGGGTTCAAACAGAGGTAAAAAAATTAGGTTTTTATTTTACCAAAAGGGCCGTTCGTAATGCACTATGATTAGATATATAAACAAATTTTTGTTTTAATTATTATGAGCTTTACCAAAATTTTTAGCATCGTGCCATTTTAATTTATTGGCTGTTAAAAGTTTGTACCAATCATGTTATTCCTAGAATAGTAATTTTAGTTCGGTGAACCTGTAAGGGCTCTTGTTTAAAAACACACATTGAAAGGTTAAACCAAAACACTAGTCACAAAATGTTTATTTTTAGTGGAAGGAACTAATATAAGACTTTAAAAAGAATAAACCAAGGACTTATTTGTTACATTTACAAATATAATGATACATATTTAGAACAATCCTCCATTCTACGATACATTAAAAAAAATTTAAGTAAATTTATTGTGTTTTTTAAAATCAGACAAAATGTGTTTTCGGATGTTTTAATAATTTCATCAAAAACAAGTGCAATGGAACCCGTCATCGAAAATTTACTTAGAAACATGTTAGGAAAATATATATTGGTTTATTAGTAATCAAAAGTATTTGAGAAAGGATGACAGTAGACTGAATGATTTAAAATGAGATCCCTATAAATGAATTGAATGACGTAGGCGTAATGAACAAGATTAAGAAGGAACGCTTAGATGGTTTGGGCACGTAGAGCAGATAAACGAAGAAAGGAATATAAGGAGAATATATATGACACGAAAGTGAATGGAAGAAGAATAAGTCGGGTACGCCCGAAGAACACATGGCACGATCAAGGAATTTAAATACTTGAGTCGGGTCATGTCGATAGTCAGAATAATAGAAGAGTATGTACGAATTTGGATGATGTGAGGAGTGTGTGTTCAGACAGTGTTGTATTGCGGTCCATTCTCTCTGTCTACCCATGCGGTGAAACGGCGTGATGATTAGTTAGTTAACAATTTTCATCATAGATGCTTTTCAGAAACTACAAACACTTAACAATAGCACCGATACACATTACACATATAGTGTAGTAACCTATTCAGAATTAGTAATGAATTTCTAAGTATTACATTAGCCATTAAGTAACATAAAACATATTCTAAACGTCCCGAAGAAACGCCCCGGGCAGCCGTTCGCCCCAAGCCAACGATTGAATTGTCGTTTCTGAGTAAGCCACCGTAGTAAGGTACGCTTTTTATAACGCTTGCTTTTATGTAGATACAAAGGTATTATATTATTTATAAGGTTTCTCTGAAATAACTTACAGTAGCTTATAAAGTAAGCACGGGAGATAAAAATAAAATCCTTGCTCTTTTTTCTAGCCTGCGTAAGAGGCTCTTTTTTCTACCCACCCCCGCCACCAAAGGGAAACTCAGTTTTATTTCTACGAATCAAATGTGAATCTTTGAAATATCGAAGAAATAATACCGCTGTTATACTTGATATTAAATTTTTCAATTTGAAAATAAAGTTTTAGAAACTGATAACACAAATAGAGGCAGTAAGCTCTGACGACGTAAAACATGGACATTTTTCACTCTCTAATATTTTCTAGGTCAATAGTCTTCAGCTGTTTTCAGCGCGCAACGTCATTTTCTTCGTGTACCAGAATAGAATTTTTTTGAATAATTATTATGTTAATTATTTTGAACTTAAGGAATTTCAAAATAAGCTTTAAAAAATTGAGACAAGTCGAACTAATATTTAAAAACCGTATTTAAAACAAATTAGTTGAATTATACTGAAAGAGACCGTTATTATAATTATGTTTTTTTTTCTATTATTTTTCAGTGAAGTACATAAGGGATGAAATAAAATAAAAAAAAATAAAAGCCTCTGTGGTCGAGTGGTAAAACGTTCAACTACGAATCCAGAGGTCGCGGGTTCAAACCCGGCATAGGAACATATTTTTTATTTAATTAGTGAAAGACCACTATTCAGAATCGAGACGTGAAAAGTGAAATAGTTTTAGCCGTGTTTGATGTTCAGATCTGAATAGCCAATCTTTCTCATACCCACCTCCTTCCCCTCATCACTACTTTCAGCCTCACAACAAACCCTAATTAGGAATGCCACTACTATATAATAATACAAAATAATAAATTAAAATCACAGAACACTATAATTTAAGTTGTTATCGCGACGACACCGCATTGCGCTGATGCAATCTAGTCATAATGTAACAATTCGCCTGAGACAGCTTGATATATTTGATCAAGTTTCACGGGAACGATCCAATCCGCTCAGGTTTTGAGGCGCATATCACATTATACTGACAATGCATTCTCGCTAGTGGCCTCGTCGACTGGCTCACGGGCTCCCCTAGGAGATCGGCGCTGCTCGAGGATCGCGCTGACTACGGACGGCACGACTCCTCTCTCTTTGGCGCTCCTGGTAGCTGCAGTTTATCCCGTGAAGTGCATTCCGCGAAATGCACCATCTGTTTTTTACTAGTGAATACGCCACTGCTGTCATTTGACATTTATTTTTATTTTTATCGCCCCATAACAGCACCAGACGGTGGTGTGGCGTAGTGTTTTTGAATTTTTCATTTCGATTGAGTTCGACAGGTGTAGTTTATGGCTCCACACGGCGTATATCTTTGAAAGGTTTCGAAGTTACTGTGCCATTTTCCGGTACGTTTCTCACTACTAAACATCATCTCACAAATATGGAAAACAAATTTCATGTCAGAACCTAAATAAATATGGAAGTAACGTTTATGGGCGGTTTGCTGGGAACTGTCCTATTTTCTTTTGTAGTACAGCGTCGGTTATATTTGATAAATTAGACTAGATGATGATAAAATTTTATTTCCTTAGCAAAATGAGAGTACAGAGTAAATTTTAAAGTGGAAAATATTTTTGTTAAGTCAGAAATAATTTATGATTTTTTAATTTTTTTTACATGAATACCGCACAAGATCTCAACTGCTCCCAACCGTCTATAGCCAGTGAGACTATGGCATCCCTAATAGAGGTATTTTGTGAGGCTGAAAGTAGTAAGGAGAGGAAGGAAATGAGGAAGGGGAAGGTTGGGAATTGCCTGGCTATTCAGATCTGGTCACCAAACACGGCTAAAGCCATTTCAAAGCAACGTTTCAATTCTGAATGGTGGTCTTTCACCAGGGCGATACTTAGAGAATCTACCACTCTGAATGGTACCATTCTGCATGGTATATTATTTTACCTTATTATGTATGGTGAGATCAGTTTAAAAAGTGCAGTGGGTTTTGTTATTCAATTATAAAGGGGAAAGGGTTGTTTGAGGAATAATAAAAGGTGGCTGAAAATCAACAAGTGCAATACATTTTCCTTAATAGATGTGCTGATTGATACCTGATTAAATAATACGTAAAGATTTTCCTTATAATATATAACGGTAAAATGTTAATATGTTTAGCGTACACGCGTTGTAAACATATTAATCAAGGTGTGTGGGAATAAAACAGAATAGGGAGTAATATGAAAGACACGTCTTTTCCGGAGCTAATGCATTTATTGACTGTTGAGTAGGTGGTTAATTGTTTCAGACAATGATGAAATGGTGGGGGGAGCGAAGCGCAGCGTAACCGCTACATTTGTAATTGGAATCCTCCATTTTTCTTACTTGCGGAAAATTGTGACGGTTTTTTTTACAAAAAAAGTACCAACCAACGTAATTATCATATCTGTTTTTTGAAATGAAAACGCTGCCGTAATACAGATCAAGATACAGATTCAACGGCGTAGCGTCCAACCCTTGGACCTTGGGAAAATCCCAAATTCGTACACTCCCTTTCAGACAGACATATCATTTACCAAATTTATCCTGTCCATGGATTCCTCACAACCCTTTGTTGTGAGAAAAGTGGAGATTCAAGATATTATCTGTTCAGAAAACCAAACTGCCCTGATAACATTCATTCACGGACACAGAATGAAGATTAGTCGAGAATAAAAGTTTCATTTTATTTTCGTTAAGTAAATGATACGTTGAAACAATTACAAGAATCATGATACGGGCACGAGCCTAGTACGGTAGTCACTCGAGCTAAAAAAATTAGCGTGTATAAAAAAGACAATGAATAAAGAAAGCTTAAAAAAATCAATATACTTGGAGACGGCCTCCATAGTCGAGTGGTAAGACGCTCGACTACGAATCCAAAGGTCGCGGGTTCAAACCCGGCGTGCGCCAATAACTTTTATTTAATTAATATGTGTCATAACACATTTAATTCATTTGAAAATAATAAAAAGTATATTTGCGGCACGTTCCAGAGTGGTAAATACTTTAAGTATCGCCCTGGTGAAAGACCACCATTCAGAATCGAAACGTTGCTTGAAATGGCTATAGCCGTGTTTGGTGACCAGATCTGAATAGCCAGGTACTTCCCAACCTTCCTCTTCCCAATCTCCTTCCCCTCCCCAGACCTTCAGCCTCACAACTTACCCTACTTGGGATGCCATAGTCTCACTGGCTCTAGACGGTTGGGAGCAGTTGAGACTCTTGTGCGGTATTCATATAAAAAAAGAAAAAAAAAAGATAGCCCTTAAAAGACGGAAATTGTATGTACGTATCTAATATTTAAAACATATTTTTGGGGCAATTGTGGGGCTGCCTAGTTTATTCGTTCTACGTTGTTAGGTAGGTCTACACAGAAACCCGAATAAAACCATATTTTGAATATAAATAAAAAACAAAACCAAAAACCGACCACTTTCACGAACCCACCCAGCCAATTAAAATAATGTTTGATATCAAAAATAAAAAAATATTTGCGCTAAAATAATTTCCCGTGGTAAATGAATGCAATCAATCTCCTGAAACCTGACCCAATTTCCTAATAAATGTTTAATTAAATGACCGGCAGTCGCCATCTTGTTTCCGACGTTTTTACGAGAGGGCGGGAAATAACGCCTACGTAACTTACGGCCTGAACAATATTGACCAACGAATAATTATCTTCTGAAGAATCTATATCCACCGTTTTCGAAAATTAAGTGAACGAGACATGTTGATTGTATTGTTCCTCCATCGTTTGTCGACGTCTTCCCTCTTATTCTTATAATTTATTGCTTTGATAACAATCCAGCTCTTAAATATATTTTGTAGTCGTATTTGTATAAACAGTAATACAAACTAATCCATCAGTTATGATAGACTGGAGTTTAAGTTATTCAGGTGTAATAAACCCTTTTTAGTATTTACATCGAGATTTTTTACTGAGCACATATTGTTTTGAAAAGGGATAGCTATGTTGCTGTTTTCCATATCTTATAAGTATTCAACGATTCACACTTCTGAGAGTTAGGTTACTTTTATTTTCAAAATATAATAACGAAATTAGTGGAAAGGTTATCTTCGTATATAATATGGAAAGACAGAAACATAAGATAAACAGCAGGTAGTCGGAAACCGTTGTGAGACTATTCGAATTCCATAATCCATCCACATCAGTGTAAAGCTTAACATTCTAGTTTCTACGTTAGGAAACTTTCACCAACCTCCAAGATAATACGCTAGCGTTACCGAAATTTTCGAGTTACTCACATATTTAACTGTGAAAATATATGAAATTTAATTCACATATTTGTTAATACGTCAATGTTCTTAATGAGGATGGAAAATTCATTAATCTGGTAAATATTTGGAATTATATTATGTCTGTTGCATTTATCTTGACTTTTTCTGAAGTTTTTTTTTACGGTACTGTGCGAAAATATTTTTTTAATGGTGACTTTAAATCTCATGCCCCTCATGTGGGACTGTTCGTCAAAAGTTTTTTTTTATAGTCAGAGAAGAAAAATTTGAATGTAAAAAATTTAATACGTGCCTTGACAATTTTTTTCGTAGTTAAGTTGATCGCAATAAACGACTCAGTGTTTAAAATGGGAGTAAGAGATCATATAAATATTTGATATGAACAAGAAAAAGGTTAATTTTTTACAAAACTTATAAAAAGTACCTTAGTGAAATGTCCTTCCTTCTCTTAGAGTACAATGTGTAAGGACACAAGCTTACAAACCCCGGAGTTGGGATATAAAGTAGAAACCCTCCCTCCTGCTATCGACCCATATCGGTAAACAAACGTTTTACTATGTACCACCTATGCGTGTATGTAGAAGTAGTATTGTAATTTCTACATAGATTTTTAGACGTACGGATACAAAATACACAAATAAATGGTTCACACATAATTTGATAAGCTGCAGATATAATTTTTACCCTTGATACATAGGTTTGGACAATAATTGACCTGTAATACATATAAATATATATTTTTAATTTTCGTAGAAAACAATAACTTTATGTTAAAAACTGTTTACAAGTTTAATGTTGTACCCTGATGATGCTTAGACTAAGCGAAACTGGTCGGTCATAAAAAGTAAAATAAAATCTGTGATCTTATACAAAGTCATTTTTTCATTTCATTATATACTTTTTTGTTAAAAAGAAAGACAAACATTACCGGGTTACGAACAACCTGACAATATTTGAAAAGCTCTTATTGCCGTCATAATAAGCGGAAGATGTTGCTTGTGTAATGATGGAGGACTTGGCTAACAGAGGAATTGAACCCACGACTCCCGGATGGGAATCGAATAACCTGACAATATTTGAAAAACTCCTGCTACCATCATTATAAGTAAGAGATGTTTCTTGTGCAACAATGGAAGACTTAGTTAGCAGAGAAATTGAACCCACAACGTCCGGGTGGAAATCCGATGCGTTTGTCCACTCAGCTACAAACCGATATATTACTTATATGTAATACCTTCATGTAATAACGAATGACGACAAAGAAATTCAATCAATTTAACATAGCAAGATTTAATAATATCGAAACTTAAAAATACTATCGGATGATTCAATATTAAAAAAACCCACAATCGAAGAATTTCGTCTAATAGAATTTCAGCTAATATCTTTAATACGAGAATAACTATTGCTAATCCTCGAGAATGTTCCAAAAGTGACGTAGTTAATATTTCAGTGAAATTATTCTGTAGATTCAAAAGAACAGCACAATATTACACAAGATAGAAACGTCCTGAAGACTATATTTACACACCCACGTTCTGTTTTTATGATTATTATATCATACAACTTAAGAAAGTAGAGTCATGTGTATCCAGGCACAAGTAAATGACACGGAGAGACAGGATGTAGGAAGAAGTATGATTTATGTATGTTTGCGAGGGCTTCCTCGTGCTAATGCTAATTAGCTCTGTATCTCCGCTAACTAAATCTGCGCCTGCAGCCTTTGGATTGTAATTACACGGTTTAATTCAATTATGCTCTGTATAATGTCTTAACAACAGCTGCGTATCGTGAAGAATCTTATTTAATTAAAATTGATAGTTAACATTGGATTTTGTTGCACCCACTAGAAATTTAATGGTTTTAATCTGAAAAATAAAACTTATTATTTATTTGCTCAAATATAACGTTAAACAGAGGCTTTTATGCTCCAATAAAAAAAACATTCCAATGGTGGGCTTCGACTTGATTTGCACAATTTTTCTGTTTTGAATTTATTGGCCAAAACAACTACTTTTCGTAAGATTTGTGCTGAATATGTAAAGAAAAACTTTCGATTTTTATACATACTAAGATTTCAATTAATATTTACTTATTATTAATATACACATATATATAATGTGCTTCGTTCTACTATTGTGAAATGATATTTTTACTAGATATATGAACATATAATTTGCATACATCTGAAAAAAAATAGAAAAAAGAAACAAACAATGTCATTCCAAACATGAGCTATGGACCTTAAAAATATTCATTTACGTATAAAAAACTCATTATGTGTATTCAATGTGATTTAAAAAAAGGTGTCAAAACTCACGTGAAATTGGGAAGTAACTACTAGAATCTTTATAAAGGAGAAGTTTTCAAAGAATTTTATACTCGTATATTGTAGTCAATGGTACAATAATAAAAAAAAAAACACAAAAGATTCTGTCGTTTGTCAATCACGTTGACACCCATCACAATCCACGACGTATTACGCCCTCATAGTGCTTTCCTTGTGCTCCGCAGGGCTCTGGGGAACATGGTTCAACAATCATCACCGATGGATCTGCTTCTATAATCGAGCTCAAGGACATTCAAGGACATATATTTTTTTATTATTATTAAATGAACGCCTCGTGGTCCTAAAATATGATAAGAATATTCACCATGTTTTCATTTTTTGATTAACAAATTGGAAATTCTTCCAAAATGTTATCGATAGATGTCAACACAGAATAAAGAATATCTACAAATAATAAAAATAAATGCGAATTACGTGCAGGGAAATGTGACATCAGGAAAAGAGGGAGGTATGGATCATCAAACGATTTTTATTGGAAACACGCATTCACTAGTTTAAAGGCTCTTAAATTTGTCAGGCTCTTGGAAATAAAGCGTACTTTCGTGTTAAAATTTTAACATTTAACCTGTAATTTTTGTCGTTTATAGAAAAAACACACACCATGAGTATTTAATAGTTTCCTCGTAATGCGATTTGACTTTTTTACAAACACATAATCTCGATTGTAAGTCACTAGTTATATCTAATTTTAAAACTGATTATTCGTAGTGCAATTCTATTTTGATCATAAATTCATGTACGTCACTAGTTATAAGTTTAGTTAATAGCCGCTGTTTGTAAGCTTTAGTTTTATGTTACTATAAGTCTAAGCTGTTATTTATATAACATATCTTAGTGGTAAATTACTACTCATAAGATTATACTCAGTGATTCATTGCAGGTCAAATAAATAAAATTGTAAAGGGTCCTTGGTGTGTTTCTTTCACGAAAACAGCGCTTTGGAAATAATTCATTTGTGATTAAAAATATGTGTCGGTGTAAGTTACAAGTTGTTCAAAACGTAAATGAT
Organism: Drusus annulatus; assembly: GCA_022651775.1. NCBI lineage: Eukaryota > Metazoa > Arthropoda > Insecta > Trichoptera > Limnephilidae > Drusus > Drusus annulatus. Next base: position 331,342 of record JAGWCC010000114.1, read on the forward strand.
GGAAAATGAGTTATATAACTTTTCACTGTGGTTAGCGGTTATTTTTTCTTTTTTTTCTATATTTTTATTGGATGTAAAAATATAATGTCGCCATCTGAATAATGATAAACTTGATTGAAGGCAAATGAATTCGATTAAAATCTTTTGTAAATGTAGCAGATTATTTCATGCAGTTACACTAACTAGTTTATCGATAATTTTTAAAGTCGATATTAGTTCTTAGCTAGACAGAATGGTTGTCTGTCTAAGGACCCAAGTGTGTTAACTACGTGACGTGTCTATTCTGTTATTATTATACTTAAATCATTTTTATGATAGTTTTACTTTATTACTTATATATAATCTGCGGCATATTAATATCTATTTTTATTATGTACATACAGAGATAATATAATATATAGAAGCGTACTTATTATTATTATTACTTATATATAATCTGCGGCATATTAATATCTATTTTTATTATGTACATACAGAGATAATATAATATATAGAAGGCAATTTATTACTAATTATGTTAGTAATATATCCTTTTTATGTAATAAGCAACAATGCTAAGGTTATCTAGTTTTTTCAAGTAAGTAAAAATATATTTGGATTTCATGGAACAAAGTAACTGTATTTTATTGTTTTCATTTTTTAATATATTTTAATCAAATTTAATTAAACAAATTTATTCCTTTATTACACTTTTTTAATTTTTGATTGGACCGGTTTCAGCCTACCATAAGCTGAAACCGGTCAAGTCAAAAAATAAAAAAAAGTGGGTTAAAGTTATAAATTTCTTTTATTAAATCATTAAAATGGAATTCCACCATGAATTAACAGTTACAAAATAGAAATAATAATCCGATTTACCCTAGCTGCTATTAAGTTGTATTGAAGCGTTTTCGGCTTTTTGTTTATTGAAACAGCAAGTGTCGCGGATTTCTGAAATTCTGCTTTTATCTATGGATTCAATAAATTAAAAGCATAGATTTTTATTTTAAGTACCTACACAACAGAACGAAAGTAAGGTTTATTTGTTTAGAAACATTACAGTTAAATACAAAGTTAAAATAAAAAAGAAATAATAATTTTGTTTAAGACTACAGATTTTATTAAAAAAATATATGACCGACCGGTTTCGTTTAGCCTAAGCACTTCATCGTTTTGCCACTTTTTAAATTTGATGGTATTATCTGTCTCTTTCTCTCTGTTCCTTTGTTATAATTAAAAAAATATATTCTATTGTTTTTTTTTTTTATTTTTTATTATGTTCTCCCTCTGCATGTAAATATAACCGCACACTTTGTATTTTTTGTTTAATTTAATTTTGTACCCTGATGATGCCTAAGCTAAGTGAAACCGGTAGACCATAAAAAATAAAATCTAAAAAAATATAAGATTCGTTCGCCGCCTTTTAAAAAATCAGGTAAACATTTTTCTATTGAAAGGAAATGATGTTTATTACTAATTTTAATAGCTTTAGCTCAAACAATAAACTCTTCATCTGATGACTTCAATTGTAGCATTGCACATAAATTAAGATGAGAGCAATGATAAAATACTCACCCATTGGCATGAACATTTATTTGAAAGTACTGAAAATCGACAAATTCTTATTTGTTGAGACTAATGGCAATTGCCATCCTGTTACTTCATCGCGAGACCGCATCAACTCGCACGCCGCACTTACCACCTAGCAGCTAGCTAGCTTGTATCTACCTACTACTTGTCTACCAGTTACCTACCCGCTACCCCTCACCAAATTACGACCATAAAGCAAACTAGTTGGTACATTGTTTCGTCTCTTATTTTCCGGTTCTGTATGTGTTGTGAGCTAAGGTGGAAGAATTTATTGTTTCCACAAACTCGCCTGAAAAGTTTCCGCATGGCAGCAACTGGGTTATCGGGAACTTTGGAATCGGTTTAACTTGCTCGTATCGTATGAGTTATGAATATGTTTTAATATGAATATGTGCTCCTCCTTGAGGCTTAACTTTTATAAAATTGTATTCGGGCGACAATTGAAATGCGGTGAAACTCGATGCAATGAAATGCGGTACAATTCATTGCGTTTTCAAAGTTTTCCGCATTCGGAAAAGCAAACACATTATTTATAGAAAACGTATTAGTTTAGACAAAACTTTTTGAGTAAAAATAGTATGTTTATTTTACATTGGTACTATACATATATAATATATTTTAAATTATCTATCGAATGATATATATTTTAAAGTTTAAATAGTATGGTAAGCTAAAATAATCAGTTCAAAGTGATGCAGGAGGCATTCTTGCTGTATTTTTTCTTCAGGCTTCTCAGAGCATGCCAAACTATGGCCTATTCAAAGGCATTTTACAAAATTTATAATTCACCCTCTCAAAGCTGAACAAAATAATAAAAGTTTACTAAAGAGGTTCTTATTAAACCACCAATGTGTGATTTTTTTATATAAGTAAACCCTAATACAAATATACCCAAATGCATTTGGAAAGTAACACGTATCAGATATTTTAAATGTAAATATAAAAATAAAGAAAAAAATGGTAATTATATCTCTCAGGGACCCATCTTTTCGGCAAGCCACTTAAAATATGCTTGCCATAGCTCTGGGCGAGTTCATTGTTCTACTTTCAGCCAATAAAAATTCACGGTAAGCATATAACTCGCATCTGGATTTTACACCGTCACATTCTTAGTGGGACAATATCGTTGTCTGTAGGATGGTGATCACAACATTACGCGTTGAACTAGATATGTATTACGAATGTTTAGTTTAAATAGAGGTTAATAGAAAAATCATCAATCGTACCTATTGCAAAATGTTAAAAGCGAAAATAATCTGTTATTTTTTTTGTAATTAATTATTACAAATTGATCTGAATATTATTATACCAAGCATAATTTCTGTCACACATGGATTTACAGGTTAACCCTTTAATATGTTTCAGTAAAATTAATATAAATATATCAATTGATAGGATCTATGAAAGTCAACCTACAACAATGACGGTCAACCAAAAAACATTCTAACTAATTTAATTCTAATTTATCGTCAAGTTTATCTGACGATGCAAAGCTTTGCATCCCTTCGCGGACCGATTCAACAAGAGGTTTCTGCAAAAGCTCAGGAGAGCTGTTAAACGTGTATACAAAGCATTCGCTTTTTTAAATCTTGCCTGTATGTTGAAAACATAACGAGTATACCTTCGATCCAGGAGGGCTATAAACAAATACTTACTATTTTGACGAAGTGTTTGACTGCAAGAATTAGGATCATGTATCTATAGACAACTCTATGTCAATGAGACGCTGTTTAAATAGTTATAACAGTTATTTCTAAAATTATGATCGGCGAACCTAGAGATCTAACGTTTAATAAGCACGCAGAGTGAAACCAAGTTTTTTTTGTCACACATGGATTAACAGGTTAACCCTTTAATATGTTTCAGTAAAATCAATATAAATATATCAATTGATAGGATCTATGTAAGTCAACCTACAACAATGACGGTCAACCAAAAAACATTCTAACTAATTTAATTCTAATTTATCGTCAAGTTTATCTGACGATGCAAAGCTTTGCATCCCTTCGCGGACCGATTCAACAAGAGGTTTCCGCAAAAGCTCAGGAGAGCTGTTAAACGTGTATACAAAGCATTCGCTTTTTTAAATCTTGCCTGTATGTTGTGCCATTGGCCAAAGCTGCAATAGCCAAATACCAGATGCATCAACTTTTTTAAATACAGAGATCAACTTATTTTTATTTGCTGAAAACATAACGAGTATATACCTTCGATCCAGGAGGGCTATAAACAAATACTTACTATTTTGACGAAGTGTTTGACTGCAAGAATTAGGATCATGTATCTATAGACAACTCTAAGTCAATGAGACGCTGTTTAAATAGTTTTAACAGTTATTTCTAAAATTATGATCGGCAAACCTAGAGATCTAACGTTTAATAAGCACGCAGAGTGAAACCAAGTTAGCAGTATTTGATCTAGTGTATTAATCAAACCTTACACGTAGACCGTAAATGTGATCGATTAACGGGAACAACTTTTCAGAATTCAACTCAGACTGCCGAAATACACTTCTTGAGAAGGGTGGTGGAATTAATACTCCGGGAACCGCTGCTTACTCTTTATTAAGATATACCATTTAAGTAAGCTTGGATATGTGCTCAAAACATCAACAGAACGACTAAATAACAATACTGTATTGGCAAATATAAGACAGAAGTCGTCTCAGACAAAACTGGAAAAACAAACACTAGTGAGAAACTGAGCCTGCTATGGACAAAGGTCATTGGAGTAGTGCAAAATAGAGACACCCCGGTAGCTTCGTAAAAATAACGAATCTCCAACCTGACTAGGAAAAATGGATGAAAACGAAGATATTGATAAAAATGCAATTATCACGAAAACTTAAAAAAAAAAATTGTGACTTTTCAAATTTATTGCTTCTAATAAACTGGAATCTATTTCTTACAAATTTAAAACCAAAAAGTAAAGTAATTCCAGCATTCACCAACCGCAAACATCGAAAGGAAAATATTTTCAAATTTGAATAACGAATAAAAACACGGAAAGTGGTTTGGTACACCTGTGCCTGCAATATTTTCAGTAGATGGCCACTCCTACCGAAAGACGGAAGAACTGCTTCGGATGTGTTGAGGAATATTGTTTTCACGAAAGCCACTTTGTAGAGATGGCGTTGGCCGTTTTCGCATGGTTACTATCACGAGTTTGAAAGTGACGGAGAATATGATATGATAAAAAATATGTGTTAATGAGAACATGCGTGAAACCTCCCTAAAAATACGAACTAAGATATTGCCCCCCCCAGGGATACCCATTCCATTTTTTTCTCCCTTCAATGACCTTCTAAATAATCGGAGAGCATTAGCTCGTGAAAAATAATTTAATTTTGCGTTCACTATTTTTTATGTGTCGAAAGTAGTACACAATGACGGGAGAGAGAAGATTAATTACGAAAATGTATGAATATTTCCAGTCAGGAAAAACTGATATATAAAGAAAATGGTACCAACAATTCGTTGTCTTTTCCACTTTTTTCGTACGTAAAACGATATTTCAAAGGTCCACAGTTGATGAAGGGAGCGACGTTGTATCCGTTGAAAGGTATTATTTGGAATATGAAATAGAATCCTCAGATACATTCAATGTATTCAAGCAATTAAAATCAGTTTCGCAAGTGGTTTTGAAAATGATAGATATAAATATTTCAATGCCCTTTGAAAGATTTCCCAAAGTGCGGAAAGTAAGATGGTTTTCTTGGACGAAATCCACATTCTTTCAACAAGTTACGTAATGCATAAGTTCTGATAGTGTTACGGTGTCTATGGATGTTAGGAAAACGATTCTGTTGAACATAATCCATTGTCTGATGATCCATGATGAAAAATTAGGGACCGCCATAATGATTTAGATTTATTCAAATATAAAAAAATAATTGTAATCAAGAATTTTTGAAGCGTTTTTTAAATTCGTTTTTTCTGAAAATATACACTGTGTCATGATAATTTTTCATTTGAAATGTGTAATGATTTATGGAAAAAAACACGTATTAACCAACATTCATTCGGTGTATCCATTGCAATTTAATAAACAAGTAGATATAGAGCTGCAAACGTCACAACAATTTGCCTCAATATAAAAGCTCAGACCAAGTAATCTTAGTCATTGTACAAAATGATTTGGTTTTTAATAATAAGTTTGCAGTACGATACCTCTTTACGATACCTTATATATTTTAGTGTTGGTGAGTTTTTTGCTTAAGTAATATGTTTGTGCTTTGACGGTTATCGAATAATAAATAGCTTCACGGCTCAATTTCTAGTTCATTGCAACAAAATGTCAGAATTTGATAGCAAAAACGAATACTTATTATTCTAACCTGTTATGCATATGGATTATTTTGTCGATATTGGGGATTGATTTTAAACTTATTTTTCTAAATATTTTTTCACACACATACATATAATTTTACTAACTCATAATATAATACAATCTCACGTTTTCAACGTTTTAACAACAGTTCCATAATCCGCAATAGCAGCTATTTTGAATGCAGAGCTAAGTCCGCCCCCGTTGCGGGGTCCTGCTTCCTCCCGTGGGGTGGCTTCTAACCCCAAAGCGTTATTGTACTGCCGCGGTAGCTACCGGTCTAGGCTGGCCAGGTTGGCTAGGCTGGCCACCGGCTACGGGCGCTCACATCACAACTCCGGTTGCACGGGATGATTAATGCTCGCCATTTTGATGCGGTGATACTCTGCCTACCGAATGACAGTGACCAGAATTAAACCGCACCGACTACACACTGTGCACGCAACTCGTGCTTTTCCCTAATTAATAACAATTTAATCAACGTGGTTATAAACTATTACTTTCGTGTACGCTACTAAAAAAGTTTCGCGTGTAAGGCCATTAATGCATGCGGAAATTGACAAAATGTACAATTCATCCAGCTTTTAAAATTTTATTTAACAGCCCTCCGCACTAGAGATCAATTCTTTGAAAAAGTATTGCGAAATTTATGACTTCATCAAAGGTCTAAGCTGTAAACTATGAAAAAAATTAAGCTCTGTTGCTTCTTAGGATAAATGTATTTTTGTGTGGAATTCCGTGATTTCATTTCAAATTCATATTCGCTAAATATCTTCTAATGTACTTATTTTTTTATTATTTCCCAGCTATCCTGGAGAGCCAAGTGAATTAAGATGTTAAAATATTTAAAAATGTAATTGTGTTAGAGTAGCAAAGCATTTAAACTTTTTTTGCAATTCATTGCTAAGACCTACAATTGAATAATGGATCACACAACAGTTTCACAAGTATTTGGTATCTCGTGCGAAGGGCGATTAATATAATGCAACGGAAAATCCGCCAAAAAGCATCTTAATGTGAACTTTAAACGATTTTAGAAATGTAAAAGGCTATCGTTAAATACCAAATGGTAGTAGCAGTAATATAATACCTTTGGTCGAGAGTCAGACAATAAACGGTAGTTTTATAATTAGGGTAGCAGTGTTTCAGTAACATTCAAAGATAATATAGAGTACTAGCCGCCCCTATGAAACACCACCACTCCTGTAAGTCTCCTGCTGCCTCCCTCCAGTGCCTTATGCCTAAGGGTGTGGAATCAGTCTCTACACAATTTCTTCTTCCATATTCTTGCAGGTTTATTAGATTCTTATCATTTGGAGAAAGAAGCCTCTATGGTGGTCGGTTATCAACCACTTGGTCTGTGTCCTTTAATACTTCATTTCCCAAATACAATGTGAACCGTACAATTTTGATATTTTTTAGAAATTGGCTGAGATAAGAAAAGTTTCGATCAAATAAATTTTGTCAGTATCAAATAAAGAATGCCCTCGAAAAGTCGAATCTACGCAAAGCTCAAAAAACGTGAGTTATTAATAATTCGCTCCATTTGGTTTCACCTCAAAGAAAGAAAAAAATGGTTTATGGTCACCTTAGGAGCAAAGAAATAATATCTGGACCGCTGGAAACCATTGGTGCAGACACTCGCGTGAATAAACGCCCGAGTGAGAGTAGATTTATTATGCACAGAAGTAAAGGAAGCCTCCGTTACATGTCCTTTAATACTTCATTCCACGAATTCTCCTCGGACGTTCCGCAGAATTTAATTCACTTGTTTTCTGATATAATTCGTGAAACGGCGCTTTTTTCTAGCAGAACAGTAGTATCTGTTTTTCATTAGCGCCAAAAAGGGCGAGAATAAATCTTGATGAAGATTAAGCAACGAAAAAAAAACTCTCAAGTTTTTAACGCAAAAAATGTTATTTATCAAAATACGAGGCAAATTCACCCAGTGAAAACTTCAGCGGGAGTTGAAAAATTTGTTCCAATGATTTAAAAATATGATTAATTTCGATATCTTATTTGTCAGTGACATTAAAGATCGGCAAATATTCAGGTTGTTTCAATTATGACATCCGATATTTTCAGTAGCAAAATTCTTTAAATTATAGTAACTTTGTGATGTATTACTTATTTTTTTACCAATATATCAACTTTAAAGGCTTTTAACATAACACACACACTGTAACAACGTTAAATTATGACGCATTAGATCTGTAAAACGATATTAATAAAACATCACGCCATATCTTTGCAGGAGTAGGCAGATAAGAACCGTCACACAACTTCGTCTATGGAGCACATTTCTTGCTTCATTGAAATCCATACATACCTACTCTTCTATTATTCTAACTCTTGACGTATTTGATTCACTTGATTGTACCATGTCTTTTTCGTCTCTTGCTTCTTTTTTCATTTACTACCACGTAAAATATTCTCCCTAAACATCTTCGTTATTTTGTACTTAACTTGTGTACAATTCGGTCGAAAAAAAACAATATGTTTCAGTACAACCGGACGAAGGTAGTGTGTTCTTATCACTAAATTGATGTACACAAAGATATTGCATTATTCCGTTCCTTAATTTTAGCTGAATCGTCTTATATTAGAGTTATTTTGGAATATGTACTGAATACCTCTTATCGCGGGACCGAGAATTTCGACCACGCAGTTACGCAAACTTCTGCTGGCTGGGTCTGAACGATCGTTGAGGTTTGTGCGACTTCACTCATTTGTATCAAAATCCACCTTAGCGGATCCGCTTTCAACCCTTCTCATCTGATCATAAGTTTAGGTATAACTGATATCAATAATTGACATTTTCAAAATGCCATTTAAATCAAAACAACCACTAGGCGTATTATAAAAATAATTTTAATGTATTAAAACTGTGTCTGTGTAGATTTTTAAAACAATATTATTGTAATTGATATTTATTCTTAGGGTTAGAAAGTTTAAGGTTAAATTTACACATCTATATTGCTAATTTTATTTGTATTTTATCCTTACATCGTACACTAATTTAGAATGAATTGTATAAATTATTTATTTCACGCTTAGTTAATAATGTCTTGCAATTGCTTTAAATCAGATTCGAGATGTTTAGATGAGCACATTTCTTTTTTTTTACGATATTTTTTAACAAAATGGTTAACGCATTATAATTTGAACGTTTTTCAATTAATTGATTCAGTCGCTTAATGAATTTTTTGACGAATTGTTGCTTAAATCATATATTTCACATGGCTTTTACATGCATTTTCTGCTACTGACCCACTAAAAAGATATATTATTTGGACAGCTTTTCTGTATTGAATTTTTAAGTTACTGCGAAAATAATGCCTGCTCACAACGTATTTTCCATCCGGAGGTATGGAGGTTTTAAACATCTAATTTAGGTCTGTGCTCACGATATGGCCAAACAGAATTTATGATGTTAAAACAGAATTGAAAGAAAAAGGTTCCACTAGAACTATAGAAACTATCTACTAGATTTAAATTGTAGGTATTATGTATAAAAGATAGTCTATTAAAAAATTGTGTTTGTTTGTTCCTGAGAATTATAATAAGTTTACTTTAGGAAACAGACCTTTAAGTTAAGTTAAGGGTTGCTTCTTGAATGCGGGTAAGATATCTGTCTGATTTCCCTTTGACAAGTTTGGCTGACATTGACGAACTTGATATAGGCGACTGGAGCTCGATAGTGGCGTTTATCTTCCCTGGAGTCTGCGCTCCGTAGACCAGGAAATATAACCATTTAATTTTAAGGGCCCCACTGTTCACAGTCTAAATAAATTCAAGTAAATAATAAAATAATTGTATAATGTAACAGTTTATCATTAAAAAGTCTCAGAATTAAAAATAGAGATTAAAAATAGATTTCCAACAATAACATAGAATTCCACAGATTCACCGCATAAGCTTTGAAGGCAACAAGGGTTCAAAGGCAACGGTACTTTCAAATGATGTATGTTTAATAAATTGTATTTACTTCATTATATTCGTTTTGAATTTTACAACTTTTGTAATGTTTGAATTATTTGTTTGTTGTTTGTAGCCAAATAAAATGGTCATGTCCGAAATAATTAACCTTTTCAAAACATAACTCAGTTTGTTTTAACCGAGGAGTTAAGGCACCGGAGAGCGATGAAACCATTTGGGTCATTTAGGGATAAAACAAGTAAAAGGGTGAGAAGTTATTTCTGTGTGCGCAAGGAAAAACGGAATGAGTCAATAAACGCAAATGTTCAGGAGAGCCAAAACAAAATTTAGTGCTATGTAAAAATACAACAGAAAAACAGATTTCAAAATTATTGAAAAATATTTCAATATTAAAAAATGTTACAGACTTACAACTAAGCCCAATAAAAAATCAGGTTTATTGAGCATTCGCAATATGCAGTAGTTACAATATGTAGTTCTTTATTATCTGTTACTAAACGTGAAACTTTTCGAATCTAAGGCTATGTATCCAAATATTATTTAATTTCAATTATCTTTTATCCCCTGGAGATTCAGCTCGGAAGTGAAAGGGGATCTATCAAAATGTTTTTTTCAAGACGTGGGGAATATGTTTGAATCGGTCAACCCCCGGGGAAATATATGGCACTTCCGCTGCGGTAGGCGCCGGGAAAGAAGGCACTTGCACCGATGAAATGTTAACACCGAAAATAATACAAACAGCCCATAAAAATACGTTGTGCTATATTTTGATTTTCGATTCTACAAAGGCCACATAGCTGGGCATTGGAAAAAAATGATACTATTTAGATAGGTGTCTAAAATTGTTCAAGTGATGAAAATGAAAATTATTTTTAAAGTTGTATTAAATTAAAATACTATCATTAATATAATAGTAGGGGACTACGTCCCCAGGCGGGATTTGTCTTCTTCTTTAAACGTTCTCTACCCACGAGGCTAATGTCATTTTGGGGGATGCTGTATGGAGGATATTTTGAAGATAGGAAGCAGTGATCCTGGGTCTTGAAGAAGCCCATGTTATAGGAAGGAAGAAAATCTGAGGCCGGCAAATCTTTCCACAGCCGAACTGTCAAATACAGGAACGAGTCGTAGAAACTTTACTCTCTACTCCTCAAATTCGTCTCTACTCCTCAAATCTACCATTCCGGTTCCGATCTTCTTCAATGCAGTCAGTTCACTTTTTGCCTCGGGTTGCCTGCGGATAGCTTCCATTGGGACACTTTCCTCTTGGTGTCTTGTAGTCTGATATTGTCTCCATATTATAGTCTTTGGCATCAATATAATCTTACGACAGTTTGACATCAGTTAGTTTCTTGAGTTGACAGTTCATCTTAACACTTTTGTTTTCACATTATAGGTAAAAAAACGGTTTCTTCATTTTGACTTTTTTGGCAATGTATCTCAAACCCGAAGATTACTAATTAATTAATAACGTTAAGTGTTGATAAACTTATGATTTCTCTTTAAAAAAAACCTTCACCAAAGGTTAATTAATTTATATAAGTATTGTTCTGACATTTTATTTTATTTTATTGTTATATGAATACCGCACAAGAGTCTCAACTGCTCCCAACCGTTTAGAGCCAGTGAGACTATGGCATCCCCAAATAGGGTATGTTGTGAGGCTGAAGGTACTGGGGAGGGGAATGAGATTGGGAAGAGGAAGGTTGGGAAGTACCTGGCTATTCAGATCTGGTCACCAAACACGGCTATAGCCATTTCAAGCAACGTTTCGATTCTGAATGGTGGTCTTTCACCAGGGCGATACTAAAGTATCTACCACTCTGGAACGTGCCTAGTAATTGTTTTTATTTTATTATTTTGAGCCTGAGAGCCCGAAGCCCAAGATAATTCCTTGTCGCAGAAAAGCTGAAGTCGATTCCTCCTGCGCCCTCGAACATTCCCACTAAACAATAATTGAGTAATAGAAAATGACGATTTGTGTTAATATTAAACATTGAACAATAATTATTTTTCAAGGAGGCTTCTATGTACTTAGGTCTAAAATAATTATTTAGATTTTCAGAGAATACTCCAAACTTTGAATAATAATTTCAATGCTGTCAGCAAGTTTCGCTAACCTTTTTTTATTGAAAGTGACACATTCCCACTTGGGTAATATTTCAGTGTTTTATTTGTAATCTCCAGCTTTGTAAGTGGGTGTAATGAAAGGAAACAACTCCGACAGCTCCCGAGCTATGTGGAAGAGAAACAATAACAAACGACATGAAAGTTTTCTTGAGAGTATGATCTCTGGTTCGTAGGATGTCTTTGTGCTCCCAGCCTCCCGGTTCTGTATTAATTAATTTAACCCTGAGTTATTTCATTCTAGACGGCGCCATGCAAAGGAATTCCCCCAACTCTCCTCTACCACTTATGTACCAACGTAAACTTAAATATTATTTCGTAGAAAACTCTTCATAATAAATGCAGCAACTCTGAATAATGAGAAATTGTAGAAACGAAAAATAATGGAGATTTAATAGCTGTTTACAGCTGATCCTTTATTTAATATTTTGGAGGAACAACCCGAAAACTTTGCTGAAAAATAATGTTAACTATACAGGTGAAAATCTGTTTGTCTCTCCTAAAATTATTCGTACGATGAACTTTAGCGTCGCGAAATTTACACAGATTTATTTCTCTAGATTTTCTTGGTCGACGCGATCATTTTTAGCTCACTACGTTCCAACACGGGCTGTGGCGATGTATTTAGGTACATGGGATTTATAAGTTTAATAATAAACTATAAGATTCTCGGTTATTGTTCTAAGTCGTAAAACTAATTTAACGTTCGTCATACTTTCGGAAGAATTATTCTACTGTTGAGTGACCTTCTCCCTTATATCGGTATTCTTTACTTAATACAATATTTGAAATGTGTATTAAAAAAATGTGCATTGACTGGTCGGTAGCTGAGTGGACAAACGCGTCGGATTCCCACCCGGGCGTCGTGCGTTCAATTCCTCTGCTGGCTAAGTCCCCCATCATTGCACAAGCAACATCTTCCGCTTCTTATGATGGCAGTAGGAGTTTTTCAAATATTGTCAGGTTATTCGTAACCCGGGAATGTTTGTCTTTCTTTTGAAAAAAAAACAATTATGTTTGAATAAACTAATTGAATGTACACTCATGCATTAAAACTACAAATAAATAAATACAATAATTAAAATTAATAATAAACTTTAAAAAATAAATTGTATCTAAATAAAAGTACAGTAAGTGTAATTTACTTTTTCAATCGCATCAGTATAATTTTAATATGGTATGGAAAAGTGATATATTTCAGCGGTTATTGCGGCAAATACTTGAAGAAAGCAAATAAACCGTTTTAAAAAGCAGTGCAAATGAAAAAAGAAACTTCAATTTTAAACCTAACTGAATTAAAAAAAAAAGAAGAATCTAACGTTTTTATCCACGCAAAAGAAGAAAAACCGTATTTAGAAAATTTAATAAAAGTCCCATCAATTTATTCCAATTCAGGTAGATTTTTTTTCTTAAAATCCGGCTATCCTCCACTTAACTTAATTTTGCTGCGCAATTCAATTGAAATAATTTCTTCAACACGCAGGAACCAGGCTTGGTGCATTGAGATATAAAATTTGAAAATAAATAGAACATTCAAGAGATTTTTTTTTCGTGACCAGTCAAGTGACAAAGTATCATTTTTGCCGTGTGATTAATTTTATTCGAAATTCAAAATATCCGCACACGGCTAACGTTCGCGGCACAATAAAGCCGGCCAAATGTTCAGACACAAGAATTAAAAACATGATTGCGCAAATAAAATATTGTTCCTGATAAAAGGACAGTTTAATTTTGTATATTTTTTAATGATTACTTAGGTTGGGATATTTCAAACATTCTTCACATTTGACATCGTCACTTAGTGTCATCTTTTAAAGCATTTTAACAACATAACACTAACAAGACACTTATAAAAATATTAGGTCTGTTTGGAACATGAAAATATTTATCAAAATTTAGAGATCAGTTGACAAACATAACAACATAACATTAACAAGACCTTGGCTCATAAAAAATACTACCTGAAATACAATGTATTGGAACATGAAAATAATTATAAATTAGTGTGATTTAGAGATGCTCAATTTAACACATACAAATTTGTGTTCTCCTTAACCGTGAATAGCTGAATTGCCAATTAACTCTGTTTTAAAAACTTCAGCCTCACGAGTTAAAATATTTTTGGCTTTAGACGGTTAGCAGTTGAAATATTCTAATTTTCATATAAAAAAATAAATTAATCGCTTTATTACAATGTTCATTCAAAGCAAATGCAATAATCCAATATTCATTTTCTCTCAATAATCAAGTGGGAATTCATAGGAGTTCTATATAAGTACCTATTAAAAGTTTTTTTAGAGAGGTGTTTAAGTGACCCAATTTGAATTTATAAAGTATGTGAATTATACAATTGACAATAACATTCAGAATTACTGACTGTGTCGTTTGAGAACACCTACATACGAAGCAACAATAAAATTGTCATTAGTATGTATTCTACCTTGTCAAGATTATTGTTGTACAAAAATACCATTTTAGTTCTTCATTGTATGCCTTTAGGAGAGTACTATTTATACAATCTATTTTTGAAGATAGTTGGTTATTATTACTATTATTAGTATTAGTTTTTATTATTAGTAATTACCAAATTTAATACTGGTCTGAATTTTTTTTTAAATTCCATTTCAATTAAGCGTTTTTATAATTACAACTTTATATTATATAAAAGGTACACTTTTAAATGAGCTAGAAAGACTCCCTAAATGTGGCGTTATTAGAGAATTCCGAGCGTAGTTCACAGAAACTATCTGGAATAAATTCTTATATTAATGTGGAGTTTGAGATAGTGTGGAATTTGAGATATTTAACATAAGAAGAATGCGTGTGAAGTAATAGTACAGTGAGGCCAAGAAAACTGGCGCTAACAGTTCAAAGAACCCATTTAGTTCTTTAAAGCGATTTGTAATATATTTTTCCTACTTGTAAAAGACAATACTGTCAGAGCGTTTTGCTATAAGTTACATGCTTTAAAAATATGTCTAATATTCATCAGCTGAGTAGTCTTGTATTTGTCACTCCTCAAGATGTGACCAAGATTTTGGAGTTTATTTTTCGTCATATTGTTTATGCCATTACCGGCCATATGACGAAGAACTTCTAATTTAGTTACCCTATCTGTTCAGAGCATTTTGAGGTATTCACAATGATTTTGATTGAACAATCTTTACGATTGCAATTCAGCTAAAACTTATTACCATCACAAAATATAAGGTTGAGAATTATTAACTTTGAATGTTAAATATTATCTTCAAAAAATGTCCGAACTAATTTGCGAATAAATTTGCTATTATGAATAAATTTGATTTAATTTACGAATTTGAGCAAGTTTGAGTTTGGAAACTTTTCGGCCTCTCGAAATGGAAGTGTCCCTATATTATTATTTAGCGCGGCCAACTTTCAGCAACGACCCGACCAAACGTCACAATTTAAACGTCTTCCGAACAAACCGAACTGGGCAAAAACATCCCCAACTTTTTATTGGCCGAGTCCGCTATCGGGCCGGATGGGGCTTCATGGCGAGCGGCGCGGTAGGGGAGAGGGGCAGCAATGAGAAGGAAAACTGGAGGGGAAGGGGGCGCATGCGTCGATCCGGTCCAGCGTCGTCCTGGGATAGCCGCTTGTCAGTCGACGCCGGGCTGCCGCGCGTAACGAACGTGGGCGGCGTATAAAGCGGATGAGCGTCGCGAGTATTTGTCTCTTGCGTATTATGATAAACTTTTGAGGTTATGTGTCAGGCGGAATATGAAAACAACACAAACATTAGTTTTGTGGGAACTTACAACGAGTTGAGGAAGGTCTAGCGGGGAGAACCAGCAATGTATGTTTTGTCAATTAATTTCAACTTTTTATTTTATATGCCAGAATGTGCTTGTAGATTTTAAAAATTGAAAATAGACTAAAGCTATTTTTTTTTTTAAATATTGTGAAATTTTGTGACAATTTTTCCACGGTATAAGAATAAACCAACACATTTCAACATAAATTTGGCATTACGGTAGAGCTATAGACATATAATTAAAAAATATAAACTTTTGTCAAATGTTTTATAAAATAGTTTTATATTATTTTTGCTATTAAAACATTATATTGAAACATGTTTAATGACGCAGCGAGTGTGCTGGTTATAGTTACCACGCGGTAACACACCTTTACAACAACTCCCCGCGGTCTTTTAATCAAAAATTCATAATCTTATCAAATATTAAATCTTGATTGGGTTTGCCGGATCAAATTTAACAAGGCTCGCGGAAAAACATTATTTCAAAAATAGAACGGAACACATTTTACTCTTTTGACATGAAAGAATTTCAATTCCTGAAACCAATTAAATTTAATAAATGTTTTATAATTTATAAGAGAACCTGTATATCGTATAATATACATCTAAAAATAAAATTGTTTAAAACATAAGCACATGATTGAACTATAAGCTAAATAAGGATTTCATTTTGTCACTAAATTAAGTGCTACAAAGGAATACTCATTAAATGTCTTGATAAGCAAGTTAATAATGTTTGTTTTGGCGATTTTTTTTATAACATCCAAATCACTAGGATTTCCCGAGTTTTTCTTAATTTTAAGATCTTATTCAACATAATCATCTACTATTTTTACGCAATAATCAAGGTATTTTTATTAAGTAGTTTGATTATCGTATTTATTCTTGCATCCCCCTCGCGCAAGTTTGTTTTAAACAAAGGTTATTATAGAACAGTGAATAGATTTATTCAAGTTGTGTACGTATTTGTTTTTTTAACGTGAATACCGTACAAGAGTCTCAACTGCTCTCAAACCGTCTAGAGGTAGTGAGACTATTGCATCCCCAATAGGGGTACGTTGTGAGGCAGAAGGAAGTGGGGAGGGGAAGGAGATTAGGAAAGGAAAGGTTGGAAAGTACCTGGCTATTCAGATCTGGTCACCAAGCACGGCTAAAGCCATTTCAAGCAACGTTTCAATTCTGAATGGTGGTCTTTCACCAGGGCAATACAGAGTATCTACTACTCTGGAACGTGCCGCAAATATACTATTTTTTATTTATATCAATTAAATGTGTTATGACATACATTGATTAAATAAAATTTATTTGCGCACGCCGGGTTCAAACCCGCGACCTCTGGATTCGTAGTTGAGCGTCTTAACACTCGATCATGCAGGCCATCAAAATTTTCACGTATTTGTTTGTTAAGGGTACTCGATTTTACGTTTCATCGATTACTTTATGTGGGTCGATTGGCACTTAAATATTTTGTCTACGTAAATATAAATAATTCCTTCATTACTAATTTAACGACTATTCCCATACTTTTAGATGATAACGCGTTGATTTAAAATCTTCAAGTGTTTGGTGCGGCGTTATAAATAAAGTAAAATCTTCTTATTAACTTTTCAAAAAGAAATATCAGCTACATCGTGCTTTTCAACCTTGGCCCATAGCAATAAAAAAGTCACCAGCCGCCACTGATTATAATATGAGATAACATGAAGAATGAAGAAGCACCTTTATGGCACTGCTTCCGTATTCACGTTTTCCTAGCTTTTTGTTACCTTCATCGTGCGTGTATGCATTGCAAATAGTGAGAAGTAAGGTGATATTTTGAGACTCTAGAATATTAAATATCATACGTTATTTTATGTATTTGAAAAAAAATAAATCTTTGTTTGCTTACAACAATTGGATTTCTTTAGAAACATTTTCACGATATTACAAAAATGAGATATAGTACCCGTTCCGGTACTAGAGGAATACCACAATTTACCCTTTCACATTCATGCATCTTCGAGTAGGTACCTAGATTAGTGGCGGCTCGTGACTTTTTGGTGTGCTAGATTGAAAAATACGACGTTATTGATGTTTTTGTAGCTGAAAATGATTTTTATTTAAAAAAAAGCTTTTCAGGATTTTTCAGTTTTGGTGGTGCACTGCACGCCTTGCTGAAAAATCTTCACACGAAAAATCGTTTTCGGCTATAACAACATGAATAACGTCGTATATTTCGATATTCACTTCAGAATCTACCATCATATATCATAATCGACATCGTCTATCAGCTTCATCATCAGCTTAATTATCTGCCCATTTTATCATCATCACCCGCCCCCAAACTCTTGCAGGGTTCTGGCCGCCTCCAGGAAACACCGAAGGGTCTTTTTGATAAAAAGAAAGAGTAAACCTATGTCTTGAAGAGTCCCATGTTGCAGGATGGAGAAAACACAGAGACTGGCAAATTATTAGAAACGAGTGATAGAAGCGACCTGTTCTCATGTGTCGAATGTCAACCGTGTACAAATGTTAGGCGTGTGTTTAAGGAGTTTCCTTACTATGCATCGGTGTCGAAGGAATCAATGACGCAAGTTCCTCGGAGCATCTCACATACAAATACCGGTAGAACAAGGATAGCATTACCAGCTGATGTCTGTGCTCTAAAGATTGCAATCCTTCTGTTGAGGTAGAAGAATCTATCAAACGGACCGCCCGTTTTTGCATAGAGTCTAGGGTTTTTTTAGGGGGCGTCCTTGTGATTTGTACAGGGTCAGCACTTGTGTACTATTATATTATCTGCGGGCCTTATACAGTACGCCCAGCTCCTGAGCCTCCGTACCTTAGCTGGTCACTTAAGGTTACACCAAGAATGTTAATGGAAGGCTTGTTGGGAAGATTTGTCGAAGGAGACTAAATTGTCATTGCGATTCTTTTTAGTCGTAATCAGACATGATTGGGTCTTTGAAACAATACATTCGAGAAGGTTATTTTTACCCCAAGAGAAAATCCTCTAGAGGTAATCGTCCATTCTCTTCCTTAAGTTGATGAAGGGGTAGACACCCCTAAACGGTTCTGCTATCTCAGTTTAGACTCCCTCGTACTTCACATCTCTTCCTGCAGGCTTTTCACATAGAAGACTCTTTGACGGACAGCTAACTTACGTTGTCTTTAGCAGTAGAGTGAGTAGGGACATCTCTTCTTACGGTGTCTCGCCTACTGTTTTTTTGGTCTCCTTCGGCATTTGTTATAAAGTTACCATTTCATTGCGATATTTTACTTCTCTTCCATTGTGCGTGCCCAAACCAGTGAATTTGAGCTTCGAAGCTTTTCCGCAATGCCATACAGAGTCGTGCCGTAGTATTTGGAAATCCGAGGCACACATTCGGAAACGCGCCCCCATAGCAAAAAAACTTTATTTTTTAGTAAAATTGCCGTTACATTTTCCTTTTAATTTAAGCGTTATTTTTTTGTCTTTCTAAAAATGCAGTCCTTCGTCGTGACAATTGAATAGTTCCTACTAATACCAAAATAAGAACGGAAGCGTACTCAGCAGATGTTAAAAACTTTTCGAACTCAAAAAAATAGAACTTTTGATTTATTAAATTCGTTTTGATATCGAGCGGTAAGGTCAGCGTTAGGGTTGCCCTTTCTAATTCTAACTCCGTTGGAATAAAGTTGATTTTTGTCTCTATTTTGTCCTTTTTCACTTAATTAATATTCACCATGGTTGCTAAGTACTTTTGTCTATGATGGTTTAGCAATTTATTTATGAACGATCAGCAATCGACACTTGTCTTGTTGAAGGTAAAGACAAATTACGCAATGTACGCAATGCATTAACACATATGAACAACTTACAATGCATACATTTTCTATGAAAATAGATGATTTAGATACACACTTGTCATATACAACGCAATCTTACGCGTCCCATGCAACGCCGATCCACGCTGTCCAGATCGGCGTGGGAAAGTGGAGGGAGTAACATACCCCTTCCCACGCATACGACTAAAAACCAGGAGTTAATATCTAATAATAGAAAATAAGATCTGTTCATCGCCTTTGAGGTGACCTTTCACACAAACGGCGATTTACAAACCATCCAAATATTATTATTATTATTAAATAAGTGTGTTTCTAGAATTTATTTTGTGACGCGTCTCTGAAAGTGAATTTACGTTGCATATGTGGTACAAGTATGCACATTGGCGTTAGAAGGTTGCATTGCATACGTTCGCAAAATGTGTCAAAGTTTTTTTTTAGAAGATTCTTTTATTTCGAAAGTTACTTATATTTTACAATGAAGTTCTGTTAGACTACTACAATAGCAGTTTGTCAACAGGTTCTATAATAAAAAATCCATATAATTATATTTTACAAAGGTACACATTTTTTACATTTTTATTTCAATCACCATATTTAAAAAAAAAACAACAAAAAATAAAAATAAACATATTGTAATTTAGACTAGTGCTACTTGCTTATGCATTTGACATATTATAATCCCAGATTTCTATTAACTAATACACCAAAATTAAGGAAATTTAATTTATTTACTAAACAAAGTATTTTTTTATAATAATAATAGCACCTATCAAATCAGCGTCGTAGAATATTTTTGGATTATAATCATCTCTAAGTAAAGTATCGTTAAAATTATAGAGGCCATTTCTTAAACTTTCAGGCATGCGAACAGGTTTCACTTGCACGTTAGAACTTGCTCCATGTTTCTTATATTCTACCTTTCATAACCAAATGTTTCTAACATTACGGTGTGTGTATAATACCGTACACACATTGCACATAAAACAAAAACCCTCAGCCATTTGCCGAGTACCCGAATACTAAACAGGTGAATTGAGTGAATCGAGCATTGTGTTGTTCATCCATACTACTGGATAAATAATTAATGTAACTTAAGTATGACCCTGACTCACACCATCCCTCAAAATCGACAATTTGCTTGACTTACAATACCCCTCATCCATCAAATAAATAAATCGAATCCAACAGTAGAGCATCGCAGTGGTAAACTGCGCCAGTATACTAATAACTTGTACAAGATGGCGGATACCAATACTGTATATACGTTATTTGAACACATCATGATTTAATATTCCATCAACTTATCCACATAGCATATCTATTTACTTAACCTGCAAACTAAACAACGAAACAGCTTGAATGAATAAACTTCTACTGCTTATTTTGCATGATTGTATTTGAATAGAATGTAGGAAAGTTCCTATGTACTTTTACAGTATACAATGTGTACATACATATTATAAACTACCCACTTCCACTAAACAAACGAACTAAAAATATAAATCGCAGCTAAACGGCTTGGAGCACTTATAAAATATACAAAAATATTTTGTTTTATTTTATTATTTTTGAAATTTCAATGCTGTCTACCCCATGATACAAATGACGTTATCAAAATACTTTTGGTAATTTAGAAATTCCAGAAATAAAACTACCGCTCAAATTTAATAACTTCAAAGCTTACAGTTTGAGTGTTTTTGATGCTTTTATAAACCCAAATTTTCTACTTTGGGCTTAAAATACTTCCACGTAATTACGTAGCACCTCATTTATCTATAGAATTCTAAGCCATAAAATAATGTTTCAATTTCGTATATTCATTCTTAACAATTTATCCCACAGATCAGAAACTTTTCATAGTGACAGTTCACGACAGCTGTACATACAAGTTTCCATGTGTTTTATAACGCCTCGTTTCATCTACGTGAGTAATTAAGTATTGTATTGTAATTTAACTACAGTATTTAATTATTTTCTGGCTTTGAGGTGAAATTTCACAATAGGCAGGACAGTTACAAGACAATACCTTCCATATTATTGTGACAATTCTACTTCAACCTCACAACATTTTGCTCCTATGTGACATATTCAACATCTGGGAAACAAATACTCCGATGTTGTTGATATATTTAGTACGTCATAATCATAATATAAGCGTACTTTAGTAAGTTTTTTTCGTCTAGTAGAGCTAATTTATTTGATGAAACTATTTGACTCTGGATTAACCTGCTACTCACCACTGTTATTTTTTTTCTTGTGTAACATGTTTGCACTGTTTATGAGGGTATTATTTTTTAAATGTTAATATTTGTTAAAAGCCTTTAACGGACGTAAATAAATAAATACACATTTCACTAAAATAATATTACATTTTTTCAGCACGCGTATGTACATGAGTTACAGTATAAAAAAGAATAGCTCAGCTTTTATTGAATTTATTGGAAATTACTTAGTTTTTTTTAAAATATACCCATATGTTTCTCTGTTTAATACTTATTACAAATACTAGTAAGTTGTTACCTGTGAAAAATCACACGGAGTAACTTGACTTGCCAAGAAAATTTAAATTCCATTTCAAATTTAAAACAATGTCTTCTAAAATAAATTATAGGTAGGTACTTTATTAGGTAGGTAAGGATTTGACAAGATTCTTTTTAAAATTTGAAAGCTTAAATTAATATCAGTTCTAATTTTGAATACTATACACTCGTACGTATGTACATATTCACGAAGAAAATTATTAATAGTTAATGACCGGTTAGTAGCTGAGTGAACTGACTCGTTGGATTCACCCGGGCGGTGTGGGTTCAATTACTCTGCTAGCTAAGTACTCCCTCATTGCACAAGCAACATTTTCCGCTTATTATGATGGCAGTAGGAGTTTTTCAAGTATTGTCAGGTTATTCGCAACCCGGGAATGTTTGTCTTTTTAAAAACATCTTACGAAGGACTTATCTCTGGTAATATAATAGTAATCTTACCTTATAAAATAACACTTTAAAAACACTAAAAAATGGCGTGAAAAATGAAGTGCGCAAAATTTAGTATTCATTACACACAAACCCCTTTGAAAGGCAACACCTACCATTACTCTCAATCTAAACTGTTTTTTTGATAAAATGCGCGCCTTTGTAAATAAATCAAGTATGGTAGCTTACTGTAATGGCACTCTAAAACAAATATCACAAAAAAATGAAATTAGGTTAGTGTTTATAAACATATTGAAATAGTAAATATATTATGAACTCACATAAAATTTAAATCCTGAATGATTTTCACTAACGTTATTAAGTCTGTTTTTTCATTCGTATATCCACAGCTTGGGATACTTCACTTTGCAGTCAGAGAGATTGCCACTATATTATTGAGAATAAAATGAAATGAATTCCTGGACCTGTACTTTATTTGGAATAATAAATTTCTATCTGGTTGTTCTACTTGAAATAAAAGTTTAAAAAATACATTAAAATTCATAAATTTATCAATTGATCACCATCGGTATTGACAATAAAATCATTTATAATACACTTACCAATCAAAATAATAAACTCTTTTCATGAGCAATTATTTTCCACAAAGCTGACAATACAACTTAAACTGGCGGCAAATCGTATTTACACAGGCTATGTATTCCATAACACAAATAAACACAGTGATACAAATACCACTTTTTATATCTGTTCGTGTCGTATTTCATTGAAGCAACGCAATTGATAATATTTTAAGAGCCTAATAACAAAAAAAAAAACCTAACGTCTGTAATAATTCCTCTTTTGGTCACTTGCAAAGTTAACTATGTCGAGCTGTACATGCTTGATGAGCATTTAGATATAAGCAAAAATATTTATTTGTTAATTTATTTGTATAATTTTAATTATCAATAACGATTTTCGATTTGACATATTGAATTATGCAGGTAGCGGCATGCTTACGAATTCCTAATTAGTATTAAACACGAACCACCTTTTCGTATAAAGATAATTACTGAGCTTGCTGATATCATTTGGTGTCAAGGTTGAATCTCTCAAAACTATATACCTTATGGTTATTCTGCGAAAAAGCATTAAGTTAAAATCACTCTTTTTGAGGTAACCGCTATTAAAAGCTTGTTTTAAAAGATTTTAGATTTATTTTGATGGGACTGTAGAAATACTGCATTTTGGTATTTTTTAAAAATAAAAACTAGAGCAGTGTACATTTTTTTATCTATGGACATTATTATTGGTATTCTGCGGATAAGCATTAATTAAAACTCGCTGATAAAAGCTCGCTAAAAGCTATTTCGCCGGGAGAAATTTCGATAAACAGCCGATTGGTAAACGAAAGTCTGAAATTAAGACCGGTTAGTAGCCGAATGGACAAACGCGTTGGATTACCACCCGGGCGTCATGCGTTCAATTCATATGCTAGCTAAGTCCTCCATAATCGCACAAGTAACATTTTCCGCTCATTATGATTGTGGTAGGAGTTTTAAAAATATTGTCAGGTTATTCGTAACCAGGGAATGTTTGTCTTCCACCTTTTAGCAGAATACTGACGATATGTCAATAGATACGTTCAACGAAAGCGCGTCTGACTTAGTGCGGGTTGTTTCAAACTTTCGTCACATTTGATATCGTTTACATCATCAAATAACACCATTTCGTTTTTTTTAAATATTTGAACGGCCGCCGTTAGACGCCAATTCTAGGCCAGTTTCAGCTTTTCATCAAATTGTGTTCAGCTTTCAAGCATAACAATCATGGTGTTGTGCTTGTCAGGAGATCACAATTAAATAAAACGCTGAAACTAGACTAGAATCGGCGTTTAGCGGGGACCGCTCAAATGTCGAAAAAATAAAATGGCGCTTACCGATGAATTGTGACGATGTCAAATGTAAAGAGTGTTTAAAGCAAGTGCATATTCTTTAGATTTTTTTAAATAATAATAATACTTGGGTAACTTATTTGGCGCTTTTTTTGTAAAATATCACCCCGAGGGAGCTTAACAAGGCTAGTCACGGAAAATTACTTTGGAATGTATAGATAAATGAAATAGTATTGATGGATCTCCGAACAATGTTACCTAATAATTGAGAAAATATGGAATATTTTTGACTTAGCACTTTTTCGCGTAATTCCGACGGTTTGATCTTTTTTTTTCGGCCCCATAAGAAATATAAAATTAAGTTTAAGAAATATAATATTTCACTTAAATTGTGAAGGTTTGAAGGAAACATTTAAGATTGAATATCAAACAGCACGCAAAGGAACTTTTAAAAATGACATTTGTAAATAAATCGGGCGAACGTTCCCCGAGCAATTTATTTTAATGAAAATTAAAGTTTTCTTGACGCTTATCACCGTGGCATTTTCTCGTAGGGATAAGGAGAGGCGATGGAAAGACTCCCTTTATTTCTTTCCTGCACGCCAAAGCTTGAAATTATTTTAATGTTATAACTAACTTGGTAAGTAACCATTTTGTCATTTCCCCACAGGGGTAGGCATGGAAAAGAAATGAAAAAAACGCCATAACACTTTATTTTGACATATACTCCGGGCTTCACTCGCACATTGTTTCGTTCTGTTATTCCGAGATCATTCTTATTTATTTAATGTATTTTCAGGTGAAACATTCACGTTAAACTCCTTTCTCTGTTCATCCGCTTTACATGTTGAAACAAGTTATGCTCGACTTAATTTTGTTCATTATGCTCACATTGATTTTGCATTTATGTTACAAATCATATGGATATCAGGTACTGGTATTTTTTTAGTCGTTATGGCACTGTATAGGTACAGTGGCGGGTGATACTTTTAAAGAAAAACACGGTTTGTAAAATATAATGTTCCATTCTTTAGAGTGTTTTTAGTAATATATTTAAAGCATGATAGAAAACAACCATTCAGGTGTACTATAAAAACGCAGCATTTGTTAGCCACGTCGATATTGCATTGAAAAAACTCACACATATATTGATGTGTATCAGTAGACAGTAGATTGATAATTTGCCATCAGAAAAAAATTACCCGTATAACTGTTAAATAACAGTCAATTATTCATTTGAATTTACATGTATAACAGATTTAATTGAGTTATCCCGTAGAACGTAATATAATTGATACACAGACAGATCTAAGTAATGAGAATGGATCCAACTTGTGAGAGCCACCGTCCATTGAAACCCCGGCTTTCAATTTGCCTGCAAGTTTTGCAGATACCAGCTCGATCCTTTCAATGATATTAAAGGTTTATAATTTGTAAAAACCCATCATTACAAAGCCATCCTTTCAAAAAAATCATATTACGAAAAGCACAAATCTGTCCCTGAATATATTTTTTCTGAAACGTAAAACCGCCTTTCCTCTAATACGCTTACTTACACACACATGCACATTTTGGTGATCCAGGTAGATGTATCTATATACATATGTGTAAGTTCGAGAGATATTGGTTCCCGTAGAGCGCACGCACTCAGGTGTCCCAGAACACAACATAACATCTCAATCTAGATACCTTAAAAGATTGGTTACGTTCTTAAATCTTTCCTTTACCTCCAGAAAAGATTACATTTAACCTGATTTTAAAAGGATTTCTTTGTGGAATCTTCGCTCCGTAACTTGTTTTGTATCTTTCTAAAGGATTTATTTTGTCTATCGGCTTCTAAATGCTATTTGCGATTTTTAAACTCTCCCAGTTCGGGGCTTTGCGGTTGTGAGGAACTTCGCTAAACTTGTTATTTATCCTCAAAGGATTTGAAATAATAATTGATCATTAACCTTTAAGCCTTACCCTCATTGAGTGCTCAAATTAACCACCGATATAATTTTACCGACGTTACTCTCAATTACAAACTTCTGAATAATGGAATGCAAAACATTCCACTTGAAGATACGGCCTTTGTAGCGTTTTACGAACTGTAACCGTGGCCCCTGGTAATACTTTCAGGAAACTAACAATCAGGTATTATGGATTTTAGATTCTGCCCTTGGTAAACAATTATTGAAGCTTTTGATGAGGTATTATATTCATATTTTTAATGGAAATTTGGCCGAAAAATATTTAATGCAAATTAATAATACTAATATTACAGAATTTTACACCAATTTATCTAAAATTGTGAAAAAACATCGTTATAGTATAGTTCCTCTTATTAAATTGAAACTAAACAAATATTTTTTTCAATCACATAAGTACTAACAAAACATAAGCTTTTCATTAGTACATTTTATTAAATTGTTTCACCCCCAGACCTAGATTTTATAAATATCTTAGCAAAGGTTAAAAATATATCTACGAGTCTGAAAATGCTTCTAGAATTGTAAAACCGGTTTAGTAAAAAAAACTATGATTGAGATAGTGATGTTTTAAATATACTGCAATGGAATTCTTCAATAAATACAGTTTTGAAAATAAAAAATACTGAATCACAATAATTAATAACAATTAATAAACACATCTTTAGATCACCTTTAATAATCTAAAGCCAAATTATTGTTTTGTGGAAATATTCAACCGCTGCTTAAAGTTGTCAGTATTTCAAGTTCGATCTCTAATCGATTCATTGATTAAGTTTTTAATAACAAAATTCAACGTTAATAAGAAAGATTACATTTGTCACAAAAAAAAAGATTATTGTTATTTGAAGAAAGAACGAAGGGAATTAATTCAGAAAGAATTATTTGCACTTAAAAACTTGAAATACATAAATAATTGTTAATCCGCAAAATCGTCGCTGCTTATTGGTGCCTTAATTCGCAAAGTTTCCCGATTGTCTTGTTTTTTAATGAGTGGAGTCTTAGCCTGAAGTTGTGTTAAGCTCTACTGAAGTTAAATAACTTAAAAAACTGACACTTTTCGTTCATAAATTAATCAGAATTGGGAAAAGCGGCCGAGACGGAGAAGTTGATCGAAGTTTGTTAACTGGGCGAAGCGCCGGCGATGCGATGGGCGCCGGGCGCCAGGTTCTGGGCGCCGGGCTCTGGGCGTCTTGATAAAGTAAGGCAGTTACGCCGATTATCCCGCTGCAAAGGATACTCTTAAATTATATAAAAAATACAAAAATAAAACAAACAATATCCATTGTGATAAATTCACCCAAAACGCGCATCAAAGAGTTTAAAGTTTAGTTAAATATATATATGTTTTTTATTTATTGAAGACTATTCAAGAGATACATCAATTTAAAATACGTAACATTTTGAAATATAGATAAATTGAAATATTTTTATTTTATTCACAGTCCTCCTCACTAGAGATTCCTGTTCCTAGGCGGACAATAGGCTGTTATGTTAGTGTTACTGATTCTTATGTTGTCTTCATAATTTTAATGATTTCCTCATCTTTATGTTTATTGCGCCATATTTTGACGTTGTTTTTAAATAATCTTCATGGTATATTTAATATCATTTAAA
This sequence comes from Drusus annulatus, assembly GCA_022651775.1. Lineage (NCBI taxonomy): Eukaryota > Metazoa > Arthropoda > Insecta > Trichoptera > Limnephilidae > Drusus > Drusus annulatus. The sequence goes on from JAGWCC010000114.1 coordinate 359,281, forward strand.
AAAAGCATTTTACAATTTGATAGCATGGAGTTTTCAGTTTTTCCGGGCGAAATGTGCATTTAATCTTGGAATGTTGGTTAGATTTAAGGTTTTTGTTATTGTAGTGTAAGTGTGTTGTTCAGTAGGTACTCAGTTTTTCCCATAGAGTTGGTAGAGTAGTATCTATCCAAGGCAGTGAAGTCAGTTTTTGACTTGTTTTTGAATATTTTAACCTGACTCGGCGCACCTGGGCGTGGCTAAGATTAAGGTTGCGGTATTTATACATCCATTCATATCACACATCGTCATAATGTTTTTGTTTATTCGTATAGCCACTTTTTCACAGTATTTTTATCAACAAAAAATTTAGCATATAACCTAAAAAACCGTTTAGTTATGTCAAGTTTAGTGGCATAGTAAAAACTGTGGGCGGAGTCCCGTGGTGAACCAGGAGCTTAAGATCATTGCGACTGTATATAGAAGCGGTCTATGAAATTTGTTGTCTCTTTCTCTCTCATGGTGTGTGACGTAAAAACCCGGAGAAAGTGATTTATCGCAAGTTTGTGTAGGTTGGGTAAAAATGATTAGCTCTCTCTCCATATATTGTTACTTCAAGGTTTTTCCATTAAAATTGAGTAGAGCATTTTTTGAGTACAGTTTTGTAATACTTTTGTAAAAGTTCTTCTTCTTCTTTTTTGCGTGGTTGGAGAATTGATAATTGCTATCTTAGGGATGTTGAGATTTTTAAGGTAATCAATAGCATCCAGCATCTGGTCTCGCACTATCAATGTGCCTTCGTAGAATCTAGTACCTACTATGTAGTTTTCTACATTCTGACAGCAAGTTTACACGTATGAATCACGCACAGACCCGAGTTGTCCACGATACACCCAGAGCGAGAGAAAAATCCTGACAAGTAATAGTGGTACAAGTAATAATAATTCATATTTTTTGTTAGAATTCATCGTATTCGCTACGAATGTTTAACTTGTACCTGAAAAACATATTTTCTGTTGGTGAAAATACTTTGATATATTTAGAGTTTTAATTTATTTGCGTGTGGCAGCGAGTATTGGATATTATAAATCGGGAACGTAGGCATGTTGAATTCTAAAAGAATAAGTGAGTCTTGAATTAGTCAGAAATAGTTCAGTCTAAGATGAACATTGTTATGTGTACGTGTATTGAATATTGTTATTGTTATGTGGATCACCGGAAAAACGATTCAAAATCCTGATATAAATACGTTTCTCTGAAACCTCCGCTGTAAACATTATTTTCTATTTAAAATCTCTCTTATAAACGAAACGTAAAAAAATGGTTAAAAAAAGCTGTCGGAAGCCGGACCATGAGTGTAAGCCTAAATACATTTTAAATGGAAATAGTGAAATAGACAGAGAGGTGCAGATGTAGCATTAATGAAAGTAATTAAATAGCCCGGGAGACCTGACTTCACGTGAAACGTAAAACGGGTAGTTTTTGAAGTGCCAAACTTAACACATTCCCCATATTTCCTGCACCCCTGGTAATGGGTGGCGAGCGCGACCTTATTCTGCGCTGGCCGTCCATCTTGACCCCAGATCCTCCCCCAACCCAGCCGCCGTTTCTTTTACCACTCCCAGCCCAGATAACGGGAATTTCTTATAATTAACGAAAGAAACAAAGCGAAATAAATACCGGCTCCTTGTACTGAACGGAGAATTAAGTATATAAACGGAGATAGGATTTCGAATTGATCGTTAAAATTGTATTTCGCTCTTCGATTAATGACTATTGAATGGTTTTTATTTACTTTAGATCCCGGAGAGGGATGTTTTATGTCAGAGATTTATTTTATATCGGCCTTTTCAACAATGCTGTGCTCTAATTGCGGGCACGAGAAACGAGTCATCTTGGAAACTTCATTAAATTGGTGACTCAAGTTTCTACGGCAAATCCATCTCCAATGTAGAAAAAAGCAGTCAATTAGAAAATACGACAAGTTAAGTACTCAATGAAAATGTAAAGACTAAAGCTTTCGTATTGATTATGCAACAAATTATGTGTAACGTTAATGTCATGTCCAGCATGTCCAATTAAAAAATATTCTCCAATGTAAACAAAACAGTCATTTATATGATACGAGTACACTTTGTGCAAACTTTTACACGAAAACTATCGTTTTGACCATACATATTACAACAGGTTTTCTGTTTCCGTGTTTAAATACATAAACAATCATTAATTTTTTTTTTTTCTCTCTCTGTTGACGTTTTGCCTCTGTCAATTCATATTATCTGTCTCTTTCTCTCTGTTCCTTTGTTATAATTTAAATTTTATTCTATTGTTTTCTCACTGTTCTCTTATTTTATTTTATATTGTGTTCTCCCTCTGTTTGTTTATATAATCGCACATTTTGTGTTTTTAGTTTAGTTTAATTATGTACCATGATGATGCTTAGGCTAAGCGAAACCGGTCATAAAAATAAAAATAAAATATGTGGTCTTATACAAAGTAATTTTTTCATTTAATTATAAATAAATACTTTATTTTATTCACACTTGCATTTCAACTTTTTGGGTTGATAAAAAAAAAATGAAAAAAACCAAGGTATATTACATCAAATTTTTTGTTATTAATTTCTTTGTTATAACCAGTTTCAAATAAGTAAGTTCTTCAATCTGAAACAATGTTTCAATCATAAAATACGAGTTCTCGATGCTAACTTGTACGCGAAGCTCTCATTTTGACTATAACAGGTTTTGTGTTTCATCAACAGAATGTTTGAAAACATAAATAACGACGCTCAATTTCCTTGTTATCACCTGTACAAAACAAGCACGTGCTTCGTTCTGAAATACTAAGAAATGTAAATTACGTTATGTTTATGCGAGAGACAGTAAGTAGGATAAACGCGACACCAGCAGTCGACTGTCGGCGTGCGACTGAACATTCAACTTGCAAAAAAACAAGCGAATTCGTGTTCCCCGACTCTCTTGAACCTCTTGAAATTTTAAAATTCTTTCCAGATCTTCGCGGGCTATAATGAGAATCATTTCTTCAAATTAAGACGGGGACCTTGTCACCTTCGCAGTCCTTCGTGCCTGTGAATTGTAAATTTTTTTCCAGACAGCCTAGTCAATTTGAATATTTTATGTAAAAGTTGCGATGTTAATTATGGAGCCAGTTGAATCGGGGACAAATATTATTTTGAAAGAATGCCGCTTTAATGGGTTTCCATTTTGACATTTAATGTTATATTTGTGTTCATACTAAAGACGCGATTCACGCGGGTTTACTTTATTTGCTTGCTTATCACGTTCCCATTAAAGAGTGAGAATAGTTTGGAACTACTAGAATTTTAAACATTGATCGAAATATTACCATTATTGGGCAGTCAAAATTAAATTTAATTAATAAAACTTGGAACTTGGAGCAAGAATATATATGGAGAAAGAGCTAAACATTTTTACCCAACCTATACAAATTTACGATAAATCACTTTCTCCGGGTTTTTACGCCGTAAACCGTGAGAGAGAAAGAGATAAGGCAAGTTCTCAAACAATATAGCTCCGATTTTAGGTATTTAAGCATGTTCTCCGTCTCTCGCGTCTCCGGCGACTCCACCCGCTATGTTTTGTTATGCGAGATAACAGGACAGAACTCAACGGTTTTTGAGGTTATATCCTACAATTTTGTTTAAAACAATACTGTGAAAAGTGGTTATACCAATAAAAAAAACATCATGTCGACATGTGCTAGGAATGGATGCGTAAATACCCAAGCCCTAGCCACGCTCCAGTCAGGTGAAAATCATCAATACTGACTATACTAGCGCTCCCTTCTGGTATATTATTCCTCTGAAACTTGGAATATGTATCTGAGATCTCAATTCTAATGAGAAAAACTTTTATATCTCACTAAAAAAATACGAACTGTGAGCTCTGGCTTTTTTAAATTTATACAGATTTTCGTTAAGAATTTCAAGCTTATCGTGACTATTTTAAGCTCACAGCGTCACTTTATTAATGAGCTATAAAGTTTTGTAGTATGTACGTACGGCCAAAAAATAATAAAGGACGCAATATTACTCATTTTTTTTTTTCGATTGTCTAATTACAAACATATCGAAAAATGAGTGTGGAAACTTGTTTGAAGCCGGGTAATAACTACTGGTAGGTTATGAAAAAAAAAAAATAAAAAAAGGGTGTTTTTTTTTCCATGGAAATTGAATTTTTTTTTTAATGAGCTGCAATAAGTAAAAAAGGTAATCTTTGAACGAACAAGGGGGCCAAATTTTATTTTATTTTATTATTATTATTATTATTTTAATTTAAAAAAAAACGTTTTCAAACACGACACACGAATCTGAAACTTACAAAAACTGCGTATTTTTCACACAATAAACCTTACTTTGTCTGAAAACACAAAATTTAATTTAAGCTAATGCATTTCGACGTGCAAAGTATTTACAACCTGAAAACTGTTAGATTTGCGATACTCACGAAGAGAGTTTACGTAAGCTCATACATATTCGTACGAGTACATACGTACGTGACGAAAATCGCGGCGAGCGGCGCCTCAGCTAATAGATAAGTGAATATTTCTCTCGATACCATTCTTCAACACTTCAAAGCTAGGCGAAGGATAGCCAGAACATAAATAAGACACAGCGGAGTGAGATAGCGGGCTATTATACCATGAAATTGCCAAAGTACATAAGCTGGAATGGAGTGTTCATTTCACAAAGAATTTTTATCGAGAGTTTTCAATGGGATAATGTAAACAAGGACTTTAACTAAATGTGTTTTTATAAAGATATGCTTTTTGTTACGCTTGGTGTATGGTATTTTTCTTAAATACGAGTATATATTTTACAGTATTTACTCTTCATAAATACACGATATTTATTATTGGTGGATTTATTGCCTATTCGTTATTTATACCAATCTCCCGTATTTAGTTTGAAAAAACGGAAAGTTATAATAATAATATAGCATTTTCCGTATAGTGTATATACAAATAACTTGTGAAAGCAATAAATGAATTAGTAACAAAATTTAAGAAGAAAAAAAAATCTTACAGTTAAGGATCAGCACCCAGAAATACATACTTTTTGGCTTTCCTAGTACAAGCAAAACTATATATTATTAATCTTACAACTTTATACGGGTAGTTAGGAAAATGTCTAAGGTTTCCAGTGAATACAATTATCTTTAACAGTAATCTTTTAATTTTTTTATAAAACGCATTCTGGAATTTTAGGTAAAACGTTCAAAAATGCCTTTGCTGGTTTTAAAACTACACCTTTTACTGATGTTTTCGTATATTTTTCATATGATTTAAAGGACAGTTTAAAAAATGTATTTACTGGAAACCTCAGACATTTTTCAGACTACCCATAGAAAGTTTGCAGATAAATCATTTGTAGTATTGCTCGTATTAGAATGTTACAAAGTGACGTTTAGCGTCATTCTTGGGTGCTGGCCAAAAAGTAAACAAAAAAATCATACGTTCTCGTAAAATAATATAAAGTAAATGTCTTTATGTAGGAAATATATGGCAAAAGGAAGGAAGTAAAGTGGATGAAATGAACAATAATTATGTTGGTGGAAAGAAAAAAAGTTTTCACTTTGGCCTTAAAAACGGGCTTTGAGGGAACACTTCATACGTCAGAGGGCAGTTCGTTCCAGGGATGCGATGCTTACGCTGAAAAGGAATGAGTGAATGATGTAGCTTGGTGGATGGGGATTGCAAGGGTTCTCCCATTGCTCGGGGGAAGAAAGAACTCATAAGTAATGATAATTCAGTTTTAGATAGTTAGGTAAATTGACAATAGAATTGTGTAGTGAAATGAACGTGTATTTTGTGTCGTGTTTTGATGGGGAACCAGTGGAGTCATGATCAAAGATGTGATCAGATTTTCGAAGGTCGACCATAAATCTTATAAATGTGTTTTGTAGTTGCTCTAATGTTATACAGTTTATATCTAAATCGATCACATCGACGAAATAAAAAATAGGTAATAGCATGGTTTGTACCAGTGTTGAATTGACATCTTTAAGTTCTTTTGTTTCTTGAATGAGTGCAGGCTGCCAAAAAGCTCACTTCATTGCCTTGCTCATTTGACTTTTGATTTTTGACAATCAGTCCACTTATTTTTTTCAAACTGCTGATAAGAAGGGTCTATTCCGTTTGCGCTAATTAGAGGGAGTAAGGGTATGTTTAGTTTGATGAGCATTCGCTAGTTGCCGATGGTTGTAATTTATGTTTTAGTCGGGTTGATCAAAAATTTGCTTTATTTTGTCCATGTCGTAATGTGGGAAAGGTCATTTGTCATGCTTTGACATCTATGAATCGCGTCTTCATACGAAATTATCTATTTCCATTGAAATTCGAGTTATAATGATTTGTAACTACTTGATTCGGGTGACATCTTAGGAAGAGCGAATCTCAGGTATGTATTACCTAAATATACATGTTTTATTTGAAAAAGGCTCATGCGGAATACTTTTATTTCGAAATCAGTATGATCATTATTAGAGGCCTTGCGTACAAATAAACACCGCACAAATTATTCGCCTAGTCATCGCATGTTAAAAAATAAGCACTATCTATAAAATTGTTTTAAAGATCCTTAATATATATATATTGTTTCAATGTTTTTTAAGTATTTACCGAAAAGCTTCAGATAATCAATAATAAACAAAATTAAAAAAACGATTTGTTTGAGTTGCATACGTGTGGAATAGCACATTTTTAAGCATGAATAATTTTGATTCGCTGAAAACATTTTCGTATTTCACAGAATGAATAAACTGCGGTGGTATTTTGAATAGCGTTTTCAAACGAACCCTTGGGTCATATTTTCAAATGATGTTCATGCGTCAGTTTGATGTTCAAAATGTAAAAGTCTACACAAAAACCGGAAGTAAATGAAACCACCCTTTCGGACGATTTTCAAATTTCAACCTTCACTGAAAAAATACAACCTTCGCCAAATGTAAGGTCGTGTTCCTCGATTTTCTATCGAACAAATGAGAAGATATTTATGAGATTAACTTTACAATTTGTCCCAGGTGAGCCAGTCTTACACGGGCACGCTCCGTGTGTTCCGTACACACCGTCTGAATACCGTAAATACGGAAAATTGAGGTCAATTTGGGAAATGTTTCGTGTCTATACGTATCGATAGGGCCGGTATCAATTTTCATTAGTTATCGTTGCGATATTTATACGTTTTTGTTGCTCAAAATTTTCCAGACCAACGTTGCAATTTTCGAGAAGCTTCTTCTGCAATATTAATTTAATATTACGATAAAAATAAAATGAAATAACCATTTTTTTTTGTTTCCCGGAATAAAGTTGGTACATTATTTTTTATAGGTTTATGCAACCTGTTTTAAGAAGCGAGAGAGAATCAAAAATTTCAGAAAAACAGTGTTTTTTAAGCTCTCAATGAAATCCATAGAATGAAAATTAAATCATAAAATCGAGAATCCAATTAAAAACTAAAAAAAAACTTTAGGTTCTGTATGATTAAAATACTTCGACTGGCTGTAAATCTGCAACGAACTGAACAAATGCCAGAAACTAAACAAATACGAAATAAATATTCATTCAGTCATGATAAATATAGAGAAATGCAAGAAATTCCAAGTATCACGAGTGAACAGAAAAACTTACCGTATTTTCCCGAGTCATTCTAATTCCGTGACGTGAACCATTAGCTGTCATTCGAGATGGTACATTAAATTTAATATCATTTTTCTCCCAGCGGTAAATTTCCAAGAGAAATAACACCTAGAACCCAATTTATTTCCCTTCCTGGGGGTAGCGAGGAGGGAGTGGGGAGTAGCGAGCAGAGGCCGCAAGAAGGAATGCATTAATGTCGAGACTTTCTTCGATGAGTAATTCAATTCGTTGGAGTGTAATTCGTCTAAATACCAAAAGAATCCTGAATAGAAATAATTTCTCGGAAAAAAATATGTTCGGCATTTTATTTATTAATAGTTTTTACAAACCGGCTTCGCCCGATATTCGATAAAAAAAACTTATTGAACAATTGGAAAATGTGAAAAAGACATTTTATCACGATTTAGTAGATATTTCTAAACTTCTTAGCTCATGATGGAAACTATGTTACATTTAAAAATACTGACCCAATCTTTCTATTTTTTGTTTTTTTTTCTATTTTTATATTCTTTGAAGATTGTTAATATTCTTTCCGTAATCAATATTACGATGGAATTAATATTTTTGTTTATTTAAATACGTAAAACACATATTTTAGATTAGTAAATGGTGAGAAAGACTAAGCCCCTCAAAGGTTCTTATAACTCATAAAAAAAATTAGCCGCAAGATTTATAGTATTGGAACTTTTAACCAAACAAAACTTACGACAAAAGGAATACTAAATCTCTTATGTATTTAGTCTTCAGCTCAAATACAATATATAAACCTAAAATAAGTATCTTATATTATGTTAGAAAAAAAGGAATTGGCTTACCCTACACATCAGCTAAAATTTTGCGAGGAGGCTTCCCGGTTCTACGCAAAGTTTAATTGTTTTGTTCATTGTCATATTTTTCATAATAAATTAATTATGGTGTCCAGGGGATAAAACATTATTCAAAGAAACATAAATACAATGAAATTTGCATCAGGAGAGGTGTCTAGAGGATCCTAGCGATACTTGTAAAATTTATGTAGCGCCATTTTGGTGAAATATCACCTCTAGGTATGTATACGTATATCACTAGAATCATATATAAATATTTTTATACATACTTATTTAGTCTGATTGATAATCCGTTGTTAACAGATCTATTGCCATCTCCAATAGTAGGTATGCTGAGTCTGTTCTGCACATATTTTAATGGAGCCCGCTCGGATGAGTTAGAAGCATTTATCTCGTGCGTGAAACTCGATGGAAGCGAGTGGAACACCTGTTAATAGCTGATGTCGGCTTTACGAGAACGGGTCGTTTCTCCAACTCGTTTTTGTGTAAATCAACTCGTATGCAAAACTAGCTAAAGACATATGTCTTTCCTCCATAATTCCCTTACCACAAATCTCTTATCACAGCCCCTTCCTTGACCCGCTTCACAACGTTGTCCAGGCGAGCGGCAATTTAGTTTCTTTATAAATGTACACGATACAGATAGGGGCGCGCTTATGAGTACTCACATATAACAAAAAAAAAATGAGGCTACTACTTGTTAAGTCGGTATCCATAATTTGAAATAAAATCTCTGGATGGTACCTTCTTCTCATCGTGTTTTAACGTATTGTGTATGCATTTAAGTACCGAATACCGCTTGGCTGCTTTTGGTGACAGTTTTGTTTTTGGAATTCTATGGAATGAAGGCTGGAATTAGCCCGTGGCTGCAGTCCATTCCGTACGACTACTGCGTCAGCTTCGCGTGCACAATAAATTAATAATAAAAACATCTTTTTAAAATTCTTACTGGTACATTAAAGGAATATTTTAGAACAAAACCTTCATAACATAGGAATCAGTTGAATCTTGGCAAAGGTTAGACATAATTATAGAACTTGACCCAGTATTTATTTATTAACTTTTTGTTTCTTACATTATTTTTTTACATTACCTACCTCACTAGGTCATTAAAACCTGTTATGAAATAGGTGACAGTAAGTACAAGTAGAATAATATTAAAAAAAAAATGATATTTGTTACACAATGCTAGATGATACAACAGATAAAAACCGTAAAACTCTCTTGATACCATATAAGATACATTAACAGTAGGTAAAGTTGCAAAGCACTAAATCCTATAATTAATGACAGTGGATACGATACAAATATACATTCATTTTACATCGTAACAATCCTACAATTGTTTATAGTAAACACATTACATTTTATACCTAAAGAAAAAAATAATACTAATTTTAAAGTAGTATTTGATAATAGTGGACTTATTATAGAATTATTATTGAATTATGGTGCAATATTTATAAAATATCGTGTTATTATGTAAGAGGAATGTAATTTTTTACGGTCGAGCATTTTACAAAGCTGCTCTAGTGTGTCATGGAATGAGTGAAAAATTTCAAGTGCTAATTTAGGAGGTCTTCAATTTCCTTGCGGTCCTTACTCATTAGCCATTTAGTATTGTGTTGATTAAAGGAATACATATTGGTGATGGCTACAGTCTATGGTGGGAGTTTGTTTTAAGTGTGAGGCGCGATGTACGTATGGTGTCTTTGTGCAAAAGCTGTATTGTGTTTAGGTACTAAAAGTCTTTCTTGTTTTTTGGCCCTTTGTATTTTTATTATGTGTGATAAACATTAAAGATTTTGATGAATGATTTATTTTTAACACTATTTTAAGATATAACTATCTGATATTGAGGATTCCTAAAAGTTGAAAGAATGGCGTTGTTGGGTGCCTGAGGGCTTTCTAAATGTAATTCGTAAAATTACTTTTTGAATTTTTATAAGAGGACCTAGCAAGGTAATAGCAACTCCCCCCCCCCAACCAGATATTCCATATCCTATACGGCTTTGACATAAGGAAAAGTATACACTACAAACTCTTTCAGTTCAAGTACATTCCTTAGTATTTTAAAACAGTAAGTCTATTTTTTAACACGTTCCGTTTAAATTTTTTTATGTGCGATTCCCAACGAAGCTTATCGTCAATTGTTATGCCTAGATACTTAATAGTATGTGCATGTTTGATTGCCTCACAGTTGCAATGGTTTTCTCTGGTAGCGTCACATGCGTGCATAACAATATCAGGGTAGGACCTTGGCTGACCTCTCATTTTCATACTGAGGTTTAAATATTTGGTTTTACTTTCATTTAAGGTAAGAGCCATGATTTAATTATTTTCATAGTATGCTCAGCCTTTACATGTACTTCATCCCAAGTGTTTTTCTTTCACTAGAACCACTGTATCATCTTTTTTTTCTCTTTTTTAAAAGAAAGACAAACATTCCTGGGTTACGAATAATCTGACAATATTTGTGTGCAATGATGGAGGACTTAGCCAGCAGAGGAATTGAACGCACGATGCCCGGGTTTGTCCACTCAGCTACCGAGCGGTCATTCATTCATCTGCAAAGCTAATTAAAGGGTCATCTTTGTCCTTCAGGTTGGATAGATCATTGATATAGATTAGAAATAGAATTGGGCCGAGCGTGCTACCTTGTGGAACTCCACAAGTTATTACTGATGCTTCAGTTTTTTCATAATTTAGTTTAATACGTTAGTATATTACCTATGCATTGTTTTACATGTTCTAAAGGTGTTTGTTGTCCTTCAAGTTCGTTCACCATCGACTTCAGATCGTCGTTGTGTCACTAATATAGGCATATCGAAAGACGTTCGGAATTATTTCGTTTATAACGACACCATTTCAATTAATATACAAACTATTTATAGTAAAGCTTTGAAAATGTAAGGCTTTATTTTAAGAGTATCTAGTGACTTAAATAATATCAATACTACCAAAACATTGTACATGTAAATTGTAAGGAGTTATATTGAGTACAATTCCACAGTTTGGTCTCCAAATTATGATGTTCATTCAAACACGATTGAAAGAATCCGACGTGCTACCATCCAAAAGCGAAGATTTGTCATACGACTTGTTGAAGATACGTACATTTTGGAATCGGGAATCCTATAGAATGCCTAGATTTTAAAAACTTACAGTATTCATTAAACTTAATAAAATCGTGTGATCGTAGAATTCTTTGCTATTTAACGTGCTTATTTAAAATTATTAATTTAATATTTTATAACTCTGAATTGTTATATTTAATTGCATTTCATGTTCTCGGCAGGACCGTTACAAGACAGTACCTACCATATTATTGTGTCAATTCTACATTTACCTCACAATAATATGCTCCTATACGACGAACATCTGGGAAACAAATACTCCGATGTTGTTGATATATTTAGTACGCCAATATCACAATATAAGCACACTGTAACAAACCTCTTAGGTTAATATTCAAATTTCCGAGCGTATTGATCAGTTCTTCGATCTCGAATACTTTCTCGTTCTAGCATTGCATCATCCCTTACTAATTAGGGAGATGAATGCTATTGGTCTAAATTCACCCCCGCCGCTCTAAGTTCGCAAATGTGACCCCTGGAAAAGATATTCACAGCTGTGACGGCCTATAAAAGGTCATGTTTTAGCACCAGAGAGCAAGATTCCCGGCGCCTCGAGCGCACTTCAACCTCTTCTCTGGTAGGGCTGACACAAGAGACTCTTAGTTAACAGTCTACTTGGTTTTCAGTGAAGCCAGAGAAAAAGTATTCGTTAACAACCTTTTGGTAGGACTGACACCGGTATAGCCTAGTTTTCAGTGAACCAAAGGGTTAACACGATCGCTTCCCGGTGCCTAACGCGCCTTGCTGCCTTTTCTGGTAGGACTGACACAAGAGACTCTTAGTTAACGGTCTGCTTGGTTTTCAGTGAAGCTAGAGTGAGAGAACTCGTTTGAACCCTTTTGGTATGACTGACACAGTCGTATCCTAGTTTTCAGTGATCCAAAGGGTTAGCGCCTCTTGTGGTAGGACTGAAACAGGTGAAGCCTGATTTTCAGTTAGCCAAAAAGTAAAGGAAACCCATAAAGTTTCTTTGGGAGGATTGATACAGTTGGAAATTGCTCTCAGTGGACCCAGGAAAGGAAATACTCGTATTGTATTCCAAAACTATTGAAATAATAGTGAGGTGGAGCAAATATATATTTTAACCTTAATTAAAATGATTATGTTGTCTTATCATTGTTGATTAACTTGCAAATTGATTGTACCCAAATAAACAATAATAACTGGGTCCATCGTAAAAATTGAGGATTTTATTTAATAACCCGTTACAGAGTGTCGCCCATCGCGGGACCTTATTCATTAATTCATGTAAAAACAATTGCTTACTTAAATAAGCAGTTGCAACACCTTAATACAGTTTTTTTCATCTAGTAGAGATAATTTATTTGATGAAACTATTTAACTCTGGATGTTCTCTGCTATTCAGTACTATTTTTTCTTTCTTGTACAATATATATTATTTAAAAAAATGTTAATATTTGTATTTGCCTTTGACGGGCGTAAATAAAAAAAAACACCTTTATCTTGCCATGGAAGACGAATGCGTACAACGTAAAAATTAACCTTATTACGCTTATATAATTGCTCCGTGTAATTTTTATATTATTTCTTTATTTTTATGACAAAAAATAGGAGACATATTTTAAACGGAGCACTGTAAAACGGATTGCAAATAAAATTCCGACCAGATAAGATTATGTGATGGTGACAAAAATATTTCACCTGATGTGGACATCTTCAATTTCTTTTATTGAATTATAAGAATTGGATACAGCGTGTTTTTTTTCTTACAATTATTCTGTTATACTTACTTTTACGTCTTGTCTATTATTTTAAACATTTGAAGGTTAGTCTTTCTTATCTTACGTTTTTTTTGTTAAATGTGTGAGAGGTATGGGCACAATTGAGAAATCTGTTTTTATTTTTATTTCGTTTGTTCTATTAAGATAAGCTCCAATATTATACAACTATAGATGTCACAATTTCATCTAGGATATGTGATATCGGGTTTGTGGTGAAAATGGCCACCATATACGAGTAAAGGGTCATGGGAGGAGTCATCCTTTATACCTCTTTGCTAGACAGATAGGCGAACGAGTGGACTAGGAATAAAAATAAGGTGGTCGATATTGTTATCGCAATTTTCAAGTGGAACTATGTTGGGAATGTGGCACGACTTATCTGAATGATATCCTTAGTTGAGAAATAGAAACAGAGGTTACTCATGTAAGGGATAGGCTCGAAGGGGACTCCAGGCTTCGGATGAGTGATTATAAATACATACTAGTTAGTCACAATTTTCAATAATTAGTGACTTCTTAAAATCATAGATGTCACTATGCACAAGTGTTCACACCTTGCACCCCTTCCTTTTACCATAGATGGCGTTATACTCCAGGACGATGGTACCACCGACGAGGGCGTCAGTCTTTTTGGATTCCACGTCCCTCACGCGGTCATGTATGGAATACTTCACCCCCGGGCGATGCACGAGGAAGACGTTGTTCAGTATCATGTAGTCATAGTCCAAAACGCACATTATGTAGTTCTGAAAGAAGAATTAGTTAATGTTTAATGCAGGGTACATAACTACTCTAGGAATAACAAGCTTCCATCTGACATGCTAATGTAATGCGATAATGAAATCTAAAGTAGCTTTCTCTAGAGTCCATAATCACGTTACTCTGTCAGATGGAACCTTGGTATTCTAAGAAGTCGATAGCATAATTCAAAAATAAGAAAATTTGAATTGGTTGCCTTTAGCAAACTTACAAACAATGTAAAAATGGGTGAAATCGGCTTGGGTTAGATTAATTCAGCAATAAATTCATGTTTAAGTAAAATAATTTGAATCGCTTTAACAATGTAATTTAGGAAACGATACAGAAAAGAAAAATAGATTAAGTTGCGATTAAGAGTTGAATTCAAAACCTTTCTATCTATCCGAGAAGACGTAAACTTCTAACTATAATCGATGTATCAGAATAAAACGGTTATACCTCAAAACATATAGAGCAGATCATAAGAGCCAATCCAGCCCAAATTAAGGCAGATATGAACTAAAGTCAAAAGGCTGCGCTTTATGCCTTATGTATTCAATGTTACTGAGGTATATGTAAATATATATGTCTCTTGACCAAGATCCAAAATTTTCTGAGGATTGCAAAAATAAAAATCTCCCTTTAAACAAATAGTGCACTATTGCTGGCATGAATTCGTCTTCTCCCTCTAAAATGACAGAGTAGCTATCTGGAAGCTAAGAAGTATAGATGAAGCTAAGACTCGTATATTCCCTTAAAAGGTCCAAACGGAGTAGTTAAGAAGCCTTTGTAGATAGCCTCGAAGCTCAATTCACGCCAAATACAGATCACCACGATCCGTCCTTTGTATCGACGGTAGATTTACACGCAGCTTCATTTATAAACACTGAATCTGATGAATTTCTTATCTATGTCGGTTTGAACGTCACATTTTATTTCGTCTGTGACGGACATTATTTTACCGGCGATTTTCTCGGCCCGTGGATTCAACTGTTTGGCCTTCGTCTTTTCGGCCAAATGTCTCACTTTTACGCCAGAGGCGCTGCGGAATTTTAAAGGCAGTGCCTTTTTAAGCAGACTAGGGGGCGTCTGGCCAAGGGAAAATAAAAAGGGAACATTTTATCAATATTAGGTACAAATTTATAAAAATAAACTAAACTATCTCGGTAAATGAGTGGATCTGACACAAGCCGTTTACGTCCAGTAGAATGATGTTTTGACTAAATATAACGTGGGTTAAACTACTTTAGAAAGGAATAACCTGGCCTAATACGTCTGTAATGGTGGCCTGGATTACCTATGAAAGTCTTCGCTAGCAAGGTTCAACGAAGTGCGCAATTATTACGAATTTAAAATGTTGGTGGAAGTTTCAAGTCAAAGTGGTTTTTTTCCACTGTCCATGATATGTAAGTTACCTGAGTCATTTTGTCACTCATGCCTTGCCATGTGAGTCTCTCCTCAAACTCAGGCTCGGCCAGAGTGCCTATGAAGACGGGTTCCCAGATATCGAAGCGACCAGTCCTTTTGCCAGTGGTGAACACACCCAATTCTATAAAAACAAAAATAATATAGGGGTTGATAAAAATACATAATCATAACCATCGGCGTTACAAATCTTGAAGAGTCCAGGTCGTATCTAAAGAACGACTTCCCTTCCTGCCAATCTTCTATTTCACACTCTAGCACCTTATGCTGAGGGAGATGCGGTATTGGCCTCCACACCATTCATTAACCTATGCTTAAGTCTCCATCTCCGCACAGGCTAACTATAAGGATCCCTCTTTTAAAATTAGCCTGCTTTTCGAATGTTAGGGTACCTTTTGAGAGTATAGGTATAGCAGAGCGGTAAACTTACTGGCTACGGGCCCAAAAGTCGCAGGCTCGAAACCCGGCCACTAAATTTTATTCTTTTATTATTTTATCTTTATCTTTATTGTTATTTTATCACGTTTCAGAAAGATAAATACTCTCAGTGCTGCCTTAAAACATAAAACCACGGATTCTAAAGTTACTTGAAATGGCATTAGTCATGTTTAGCAACCACTTTTCTTTCCTTTTTCACTTCCATCAGTCTCACAGCATAACCCAAATTGGAGATGCCACGGTTCCACTGGCTCCTGGTAGTTGGGATACTATGGACATCATTGTGTTTCGGTGGATAACCGCCCATTTATCAAAAAACGAGCTTTTTCTGAGTGTGGAATTTGATACTATTGACCATAGGTTTCTTGTCAATAGATTGGAAAATTCACTCGGACTGGGCGGCGACATCAAACAGTGGATAAAATCTTACCTTTGCGATCGAACCTAATCTGTGCAAGTAGAGAGTAAGACCTCTCCATTTGTAACCCTCACTTCTGGAGTCCCTCAGGGTTCAGTTCTGGGACCCCTACTTTTAATTTTGTTCATCAATGATGTACCAAAAATAATTGAATTATTCGGACTTCTTTCCTACTGCTATGCTGACGATCAACAAATCTATTTCTATTGTGCACTGAATGAGATAGACAAACTAAAAGGTAACACTATCAAATATATCTCCGCCATCACAGACTGGATATCTTCGAATAAACTAAGACTAAATCCATTCAAAACAGAATTTCTCTGGACAGCAACAAAAAAGCGCCAGTCAATAATAGATAAATCTCCTCTCATAACTTCTGGTTGAAACATCATCCCTAAAAATGGCGTGAAACTCTTAGGTGTTCATCTAGATGCAAATCTCTCACTCGAATCCCAGATAAATAAAACAGTGAGCGCAGGTTTTTTTCACCTATCGAAAAAAGACTGTCAACTGCCTGACTAACGTATTTTTAGATACTTTGGATACGTTGCTCGCCAAGCTGGGATCTCAAACCTAAATAAACTCATAGTCACTGGCAAAGTGGGAAGGCTATCTCCAGCAGTGAAAGATCACCGATTCGTTGAAGTCATAAAATATCACAGCTGTCCAGAACGTGAATATTCGCGGCTCCACGTGACTGTGAGAGTGAAAAAAAATTGTTCACAAAGGAAATTGGAGTAGGGGTCACGATCCTCAGCAATGACGTTTCAAGAAAAAGTTTGCCTGGCTCCTGACAGATGGGACTCCTGAAAGAGTGGGAGGTTAAAACAGTACACTCACTTTACCTAAAAAAATAAATTTAGAGCTACTTACGTCCTGTGTCTTTCTGGCGTATCCACTCGGCACTTTTAGGAACGTCATGGCAAGGGGCGCAGACGTTTTTGTGGAAGGTATTGGCTTTGCCAGTCTTCAGCATGGCCAGTAGGTCGTTCTTTTTCCGAGGGACCTGAAGGGACCACAAAAATTACTTTAATCTTCAATTACAAATTAATAATACGGTATAAGTTGGACGAAGTAAAAACTGTATTATTGTAGATTTCATCGCCGAGAAGATAAACAATTTCTGAAGTCGGTATTATTTTTTAAAATCATCACGCTTCTTTTTGGGATTTATTTGGAATAAAAGATTATTTAAATGAGTGCTCAATTTGGAAAAACGGTGAAATTTAGTTCATTTTGTTAAAATCCATTGTAATCGAGAAAATAGTGTCTCCAAACACACCAGTAAATGCTCTCGTAAACTCCAGTTTGAACTACTGCAGTAGTTTGCATGCTGGTCTGCTTTATAATTTAACATGGTATTCAACACAGCGGTTGGTATTATATGCGGTGCTACCGACAATTGTCGAATCAGTTCTCGTATACGTGATTGTACACACTGGCTCTGAGTCGAAAAAAAAGTTCACTTAAAACTTTGTCTTATAGTAGGTAATAATAATGTATTGTTTCATAGTGCTTTTACACAAACGAAGTATTGAATTCCGTAAGTCTAAACTTAAACTTTAGGCGCACAGTTTACACCCGCGCTGTGCAAGCGGGTTCCCCACAGAGCATCGGACCATTCCATTGGTATATATGGCATTGAATGGGCTCAAATTATTAAACTTGATTGATCTTTGGATGAAGGACAATCATGCAGAGGCAACTCACGCCTAGGTCGGTCAAGTTTGATGCGTCAAACATACTGCCGGAACCCTCTCGTATATTAGTTGCGAAGTTTGAGGATAGAATCAGTTAGCTGGTAGAGTGGTCAAAAGCGTTGCGTTCCCATACAGGCGTCGCGGATTCAATCTTAGCTAGCTAAGTCCTCCATCGTTGCATAAGCAACAATTTCCGATAATTATGATAGTTAGTAGGACGAATTCAAATATTGTCAGGTTTTTCGTATCGTGGGAGTGTTTGCCCGTATTTGACACGCTTTGTTCACATTCTCGGAATAACCTACTGTTAGGTTAAGTTCAGAAATTGACTTTAAAAACTTTAAGAACGAATTTGAAACACACCACTGCTACCTACATTAACGAATTTAAAGCGCCCTTGAGGCGATTGAATTACTTAACTGCGCTATGTTAAGTTGAGCAATTATTAATATTAAATTTCGAAGGAAGCTTTGATCTAACAATCAACAAAAGGCACCTGTATACTGTTAGTCACTTAACAGGGACTAACATGATAGATCCTAACCGAACTCCTTCTAGAGCCGACGTTTCAAACATTTTGCTGGGTTAGCACACATCTGCCCTGATGACAGTCTTTATGCTAGATAGACAATATAAAAAGAGAAAATAAAAAGGATTACTACTCCAAACCTCAAATGGCGTTACATTATTGGCCTTGACAAACTTTAATCGTGTTAGCAGATACCCATACACTGAGAAGAGTTCATGGGTATTATACCCTTCGATTTGGGGAATGTCATAAGGCTGAAGCGTGGGAGAGGAAGGTCATAAAAAAGATTAGCTAGATTCTGGCTGTCGCAATCTGGTCAAATACATCTATCATCCATCAATTTAAAGTAATGCTTCTATTCTAAATGGTAATCACTCACTAGGGCCATAACGTATTTGAAAAAATGTAATAGCATCACAAACCTGCTGGTCTTTTTGTACTTCAAAAACTACGATAGGAAAGACCCTTGGATTTGTTCCTGATAATTCTGGCGGGTCTCTCGCTATCATGTTTAGAAACCTTGCTCCCAGGTGAGGACTGGGATACAGCTCGATGTCCACTGGAAATATGAAGTGAGTTAGGGCCGCCTCCCTCGCGATGTTTCTCGCAACGTTTACAGGGTAGAAGAGTGACTTGCGCGCTGAGTAGGTAGTGTTGGCATTTACGATATAGGGCTCGGGAAGCGAACAGTTGTAAGGAATAGTCAACCAATCAGCTGTTTTAGGAATCTGAAGTAGCAAAAGTTTTTCATAATAAAATTAAATATCTAGGTCAGATTTAACAATATAAATCATACTGCATCCTAATAGCATAAACTAAAAGCTAGTTATAATAATAATTAATTATTTCCTACATTTCCTTTTTTAAAGTCGCCCAATCGGTCCGCGATAAAGTTCCCCTAACTTTTCACAGAAAAAAGACCACTAAGAAGGCTATGTTCATGACTTACCATTTTAGGTATGTGCTCTTTGTGAAAGAATATATGTAAAGTCACCCATTTTTTAATGAGGAGACCTGATTCCGAGCAGTCCCTCATGTATCGTATCGACTCTAAGGCGGGAGATAAATCATCTCCAGGAGTGTGAATTGCAACAGACATGGGGCCGTTCCAACTGAAAGCAAATTTTTTTTTAATTGGTGGTCGACGCGACGAAGAAATTTTAACCTTACCGCGAGAGCCGCAATAAATATTTGCCAATCCCTAAATTTAAAATAGTTTTAGAATGTAAAACCATGGTAAGTTATTATTTTATTCCTGGACGTCGTGTCTGAGGGTTGTGATCTCGCACGGTTTCACTGGTAGAAATCTGTGTTTCACTTTATAGGGCCTATAACACGGAGACATAGTATCTGACAGTTTATCCAGAGTATGGAGTCTCTCCATCTTGAAAGAATATCTAAGTTAAAAAATGTATAAATGTATATGGAACCAGATCAAGAACATACCTTTTGATCTGTGGATTCAAATTGTCCAAAAATTTAAAATCAGAATGGCTCGTCAGTGTAATGTTTTCATGACAAGGGATGGGCCCATGCTCTGCACGAATATAGTTGACAAAAACCCAATAATCACCCCTTTGGGTGATTCTGCTCTCAAAACCTCGATCATAACAATGCAGTTTTTCTCTAAGCTTTTCCAGGGTTGATGGCAATAGTATGGTTTCATCTAAAGGCGGCAATTCATCATTTATTTTTACTGTTGTAAAGGTATCGTCATTTTTAATTAGTTGTTCAGAGTTTGGACTAACCGTTTGGTTGATTTGGTGATTTACCAATTGTAACAAATTCGATTTCCCTGTTTTTGCGATGACTGCTCTAGTTTTGTCGCTAGAAGTTATGTTTGTTTCAATATTCATAAGAGTTTTGACATCTTCTGCATTTACACTTGCATTTTTGTATTTAGCAGTTTGTGTATCATTACCATCTGTTTTGACTGCTGCGTATTCGTTTACTGGTTTATCGGAACGAGTTTTATTTTCCGATACAAAAATTAATACAACAAATAGAAATGATAAAGCAACCATATATCTCCAGTCATTACATTTTCGAAACATTGTGCACGTCTGAAATGGAAAAATAATTTACATGCTATTTTTAAATGTTCATAACAACTCTACCAGACTATTGACAGTACCTCGGGCTCTCACAAGTAATTGAGTGTATGGCCCACGCGTATATAGATACTAAGATACTAACATTGATACAAAATCTAAACGATCGAACGATTTCTTTACATTGATTTTTAGAAATGAGATTACTGAAGGTAAATCATATAATACTAAATGCTGTGGGAATGAGATCACAAAATTCAAACCATTTGATATTGAATGCTGTGAAAATGAGATCCTGAAGTTAAACCATTTGAAACTGAATGCTATTGGAATCAAATGATAGTTAAACCTATTAAAAATATTACGGATTCGGAGGTTTAAAAATAATTCAAACTAATTTGAGGGCAGTAAAAAACGTTACGAAAAGGATGTTTGGATTGTCTGAGCATGGATATCGGAAAATACTATCAATAAAATACATGATGCGAAAGTAAATGGAAGAATAAGTTAGGAATGCCCGAGGAAGAAAGTGCAAATTAACCAAATGCTCGAGTCGAGTAATAAAAAGTGTCGATACAACATATGATCAGGCATATATATGTGTGCGAAAGGAAAAGAGGGATGAGTCCATAAACACAGATTTTCAGGAGAATCAAAACAAAATTGAGGAATTTCGTTTTTTTGTATCTCGTAAGTATGTCATTTGTCACAAGTACTTTTTCAAAAAAATAATAGCACATTATTTTATTATCTGACTCAACTATTTTTTTGTTGGTTGATAGGTATCTAAGGAATTAATCTGCATACTTAACTAAAAACTCGATTTTATGGACTCATCTCCCTTTTTCTTTCGCACGCAGATATATGTAATTCGATCAACATAATGTTCCTTAGGTTTAGAGACGCTTTTACCTCGTGGATGATGAATAAATCACTGTTTTCGCTTTCAAATTTTTGATTGGAAAATACATATACAATACTCTAATAACCATAAAAAAACGTTTACTAATAATCATGGGTTTTATACCTTCATAATCAATGCCATGCAAAATATGGATTTGGATCAACTAAATACCATAGTTCAAAATGAAGGTCTATGGTATAACAAAAGTAAGATAAAAAACAAGTTGTTTGGGTTAAAGTTATTTGACATTAACGCATTATACCATAGATATGCATTTGAGAAAATAAGGATTATGTGATGGATTTAGTAATAAGGGTTGAAAAATGTATAGTAGGGTTATTACATATACGTGAATGGAAGGATTATAATCCAGGAAAGAGTTGTGTGGCGATCCATCCCCTCTACTTACCCCAACGGAAAAATGACGTGATCGTTAATAAGTTGGTTAAAAAAAATTATTACCCTCTTTTTAGTCACTAAACTATAAGAATATTGGAATTTTCATATGATATTTGATCATCATACACTTGCACACTTGGAACAGTCAAAAATTATTATTCAAATGTTTGCAAATTGAAAAATGAAACGGACAACCGATTTGGATTGTTTAAAACGAATAATAAACCTCTGAATAAAACATTTATTTTTTACGAGTGCACCATGATATTATACACAGCAAAGTAAACAGCATTAAAAGTTACCAATGCAGTTGAACAAACATCGAGGAGTATTTTATCAATTTCAATAAGTTTTTAATAAAATAACAGGTCTTATCATATCAGGATCTCTCATGTATCAAATCGAACAAACCGAAACAACAAAAAAGTTCATATAATGCGAAGCAGGTTTTAAAAAACAACAAATAGTTTTTGATAATTAGGAAATATTGAATCACCTCTAATTTCTATAAAAATATGTTAGAGCTCACCTTTATTTAAAAAATGGAACCCCAAAGCAGCTTTTAACAATAAAATGGTAAAAATATTTGTAATAATTATTTTTCGTACAAAGTAATCACTTTGTGGTTTAACATATTTAAAGAATTTTTTAAGGTCATAAAAATAAAAATAAAATCTGTGGTCTTAAACAAAGTTATTATTTCATTTTCATTACATATTTATAACCTCATAGCCGTATAGATGGTCTGATTATAAAATTGTATTTTGGTAATTATTTAAATTTACATTTATTGTCGTACTACATATTTATAAAACGTAGCATTAACATCATTCGATATTTTATGTTATTCTTGACAATAAAACTTTGATGGTCAAGACAACATGGGCTTTGTTGAAAAAAATAACGCATAAATTTATTATTATTTCCAACGAAAAATCAAAAAAAAAAATAATAACAACCATCCTTTCTTACAGTTTAAGTTATGAAAAAAATACACGTATAATTTTTACGTTAGAGACATTATTTAAAAAATGAGACGAATAATATTGAAAATATAACGCTGAAAAAAACTCTAGCATGTTGCTGTCACACTCTGCAAGCCACCGCAGTAATCGTTTTTCTTCAAATTCCGTCATTTTCATAGTTCGGCACGAAAAAAAGTTACATTTAAGGTACACATGAGTCTGATCTAACCTGAGAGGTAACATAAGTACTCGTAACTCAGAAAACTCCCTCTGAAACCAGACGCGTGCTAGCTAATGCTGTAGGGTTATATGCAACTGAGTAATACCGAAGCGAGATGTATCAATATCGAACGGCTTTTTGACTTATGATGAGGTACGTGGGGGTCTTTGTGACCCATGTATACCAGTTAAGGGTTAACCCCTTGGCACCGGGAAGGAAATTTTCTTTAATTTAAAAAAAATCAGCTTCAATGAACAGATTTTGAGTAATAAATTTAATTTTAGGGCATTTTTAAATGTGGTTAAATTATTTTTGTATGGCTAGTATTTGATTTATATTGTTTGATAATGTGTTAAATGAAATTATAAATAATATTTACCTTTAAAACGCCCCTCTTAACATATTCACTTACAGACTCATTTTTTATATCGTTGAGATTCACATCATTGATTTTCATTTAGTCATCATATTGCTAAGATTTATTTGAATTTATATAAACACAATAATTAATTTAAAAAAATCTTATTACATGCACTTACACGGGGCACCGTGTCTCTATTAGATAGGGTGAACATACAATTGTTAGGCGTGGCGGGAACTCTTAATTATTAAAACTTTTGTACAATGTGATATATTGTGAAAGTAAAAGGCAATTTTACAGTGAGAACACCAATAATGTGTCTGGTCTCGACATTCTAATGTAACAGTCCCAGAAAACAGATTTTCTCTTAGAATTTGCAGCACATGGAACATACGAAAGAAAATTTTTAGCAGTGGATAATCACAATCAGTGGATAATCACAACTTGATAAACTTTTTTTGTTGACCGAGAATACGATGTTTTTAACTGCGTTTAGTTTAGCCTTAGGACTTCTAAATGAAAATCTGCCAATCTTGCACCTTTTTTTCGTTTTGTACTAATACATTAATCACCATTTTTTCACGCTGACATGGACCTCCAATAAGTCGAAACCGATCCCTGGGGGTCAATATAGGGCACTTTGGGAATTTGTGGTCCAAGCTTTAATTTTTTTCACTGTCACTCGTGGAAAAATCCAAGTCACAAACAAACAAACAAATATTTTTCAATGCCTTCGTTTCGACTTTTAAGTTTTTTTTTAACCGCAACGTGTCTAAAATTATTAAAGTTAAAAATAACAGATACATAAAAGATATGCAACGCAATATAAGATTTTCAATAAACCTTTGTAAAATGACACATTAAAAGTAATCACTTCAAAAAAATAAATAAATATCAACACAATACTCGTGTAGCGGACAAAGTACGAGTATAATTCAAACAGGTAATTTTATTATTGATAAGAAGACTCATAAAAAAGAGTGTGCACCACAATACAAACAATAATCACGGGATGATAACGTAAACACACGAGCGGCGATGCTAAGACCTACGACAAACATCGATACGCGCCGCAGAACGCCAGAGTATGCGAGCGAGAAGAAAGTTCGATGAAGTGTAAAAAGATACATATAAAATTTAACTAAAAAATTAGTAAGTTAAAAGGGAATTTTTACGGACCTGTTTCAGACAAATTTTTGTTTTGGATTTTAGGCTCAAATTGCCAATCAAACCGATTTTTTATGCTAAAGGTATCGTAAATATCCAGTACACTCTTGAGTTACATATTTTTATTTGTTTTTGTTTTAACTGTATAGGTTATGGTTAAATCCTTGACAATTATTTCCGATTAAATGAAACTCGAAATTGTTTTCAAAAATCTTGCTCCTAGCTACTTTAATAATAAAAATATAAAATAAAAAAATATGAAAATATCAAAAAGGTTGAAATTCGAAAATTACATCTGAAAAATTACGTTAGAACACACACTTTTGTACTTTAGGCGGCCCATAAATGTTGGAAAAATAGGTATATTGGGCCTTCTGCTAAAAAGGTTGTGCATCACTAGTCTATAAAATCCTCAATTAGGGGCATTTTGTGAGACTAAGGAAATTGGGGAGAAGGTTAAGAAGTATGATATAAGTTTGCACAAGAGCACTTTATTTTTTTGTTTGTTATATAATACAATTCATAAGTCTTCAGTACCTCGCTGGATTTTGAGAAAAAAGTTGACTCAGGTCACTCAATGCTCTCGCCAAGCTACCTGAAGCGACAAAAAATAAAAAGTCCCAAACTTGTGTCGTTTGAGCCGAGCCTTCTCCGAAATGGTAAATATATTTTAGGTGGCTGAAAGGCCACAACAGTCTTCAGAATCAAACAAGAGTCAGAGCATTCGACGCAGAAAACAAATTTTGATCAAAACAGCATATTCAATTAATTTTTGACCGAAATGTCGCTTAAGCCCTTTTGCATCTCCAGCGACGATATTATCATTATCACGTATTCTTATTTTAGTGTTTGATTTTAATAATAACGATAAAACGGAATTCTATCAACTAAATTAAAAAAAACACCCCCCTTTCAGCGTCCCGTTATATAACCTTGGTGGTGTGATAGCGTATCAACATACAAACAAAAACAGTAGCCGGGTCTGAGCATTTCCCCAAACGTGTTTATGTATAAAATTCTCATTTTTATATTTTTGCCGTTTCGAAGCATTTTATGGGCCACATGACGCGGAGTAGAAAGTTTCACGCGGAGTGTTCATCCTGTGTGTGACGTTATTGTTTTCCACCCCTTCAAAAGAAGAATTATTATCATGTACTGGATAGAAAAAACAATTTTCTAAATAATCATCTGAGGGTGTTCTACAGATAAATCCTGTGTTCGAGTTTAATACAGAAAAATCTACAACGTGTGTTCTTTTTCTGGTGTCCTCTTTTATAGAAGATTGGCTTTTATCCGTGCGTTCTTAAATCTTCATTCCGCAGGCAGCAGCTCGGAACAACTCTGCAAACTACACCTGTCAGTCTTCAAGTTTAGACGTCATGAAATGCGACGTCTTTCATCAGCCTTCCGAGGATCTTCATTTACGCAATCTTGTATGTGTCGTTCTTCTTAATATGACGAAGATATTGGAGTTTCCTAATTTTGGTATCTAAATTATATTCTTAATTTTTGGTGATTCAATAGTTTGACGATGCGCCGATAAAAATATCGCCACTGAAATGGCAAAGGGCTGAAGCGACATTTTGATAAAAAATGAGTTGAATATGCAGTTTTGATCAGTTTTTTTCTGCGTCGAATGCTTCGACTCTCGTTTGATTCTGAATACTTTTGTGGCCCTTCAGCCATCTAAAATACATTTACCATATTGGGAAAGGCTTGACTCAAGCGACACAAGTTTGGGACTTTTTAAACTTTTTGTCGCTTCAGGTAACTCAGCGAGAACATTGAGTTACCAAAGTTAACTTTTATTTCAAAATCTTACCAGGTACTGAAGACTAATGAATTTTACTGTAAAACAAAAAAAAAACTTTAAAGTCCTACTTAAGTAAACTTCTCAATGGCGCTTCAGCCCTTTTACCTTTCCGGCGACGATACATAGATTTCGAAATTTTCCGAAGTCTTCCGTTGTAATGCTAGGTTTTGTGTTTAGGTTTCTAAACCGTACAAAAAAGATAAAAAACAACGATTCACTATGATTCTAAAATTTGACGAATTTCTTGTTATTAATGAAAGCGCTCCTGGCCATCTCACTTTGCACCCTTCCTCGTTGAGATGGATCTCATTGTACGTTATTCTGAGACTATCGCGTGGAATGAAGGATGGTTAAGATGCTTAAATTTATTCTGGAAACAATTAATGTCGGCTTTTACTTCCCGGCGTTGGAAATACGAATTAATGTTTTCAACTTTAGGTTAATATCCATTGTTGTTTGTTTGTTTCAGCTACTTATTCATGAATCCACAAGAGTCAAAATATTATCATAGACATTCATTGTTCTGAAATTAAACAAGAACCACTCTGGAGTAAATTAAAATCGACTCACACATATTATTACGAATTCCAGTTTTTCAGAAACCTCGTGGTATTTTAAAACAATATTATATTCTAGAAAGTCTCAACAACTGTTTTTGAAATTGAAGGGAGCTGTAAACATCGCGAATGTAATTGCTGTCCTTAACACAAATATCGAAACTGTTATTTTCGTAAGACAATTTAACGTAATTTCTAGAATATTTATAAGCATTCTTCAAATAATATTTGCCGTTAAGGGTGAGCCACTCAAGAATGACGCTAAACGTTACTTAATAGCATTCTAATACAAGCAATACGACAAACGATCTATCTTCAACTTTTTTATGAGTAGTTAAAACATGTCTGAGGTTTTCAGTGAATAACTTTTTTTTACTGTAATCTTTCAAATTCTATGAAAAACATACTTAAATGTCGGTAAAAGATGCAGTTTGAAAACCAGCAAAAGCATTCTTGAACGTTTTACCCAAAATTCCAGTATGCATTTCATAAAAAAATTAAAACATTAATGTTTGAATTGTATTCACTGGAAACCTTAGATATTTTTCTAGCTACCCTTGTACTAAAAAGCTAAAAAGTGTGTATTTTGGATGATGACCCTTAAGTAAACGTCTTTGAATTTATAAAATCCATATTTGACAAAAAAACTTATTTTTAGTTTGTGCAATTTTCGGACACAATTATAGTTTTTAAAAACTGTGAACTGTAAAAAAATATTATCATATATCACTGAGCTAATTCTAATGGTGAATTTTTTGGGGAAGTCAGATCTGGCGTACTTTGAACTTGTGCTTTAAATTATATCCTACTAAAAAAAATTGTCTTAAAACTGAATTTTAACGTTTTTAAGTTTTACTACTACACTAGTTCCTACAAGATTAAATCCTGGTCCCAATGGGTTAAAACAAACCACGATATCATTATAATTAACTAATATTTGTTAAAAATTTAACGTTTCATAATGAACACAATAATTAATTTTTAAAGCAAAACTTTCACAACAGTATTAATATAAATTTAAAAACTAGTAATTATTCTGAATCCACCCGTTTGCACGACATTAAGCTTGAGATTATACCCGTTGTCTGCTGGCTTGAACAACGAGAAACTGAAAACATTAAAATATGATCTCTGTACAATGAATGTTTACTCAGCACGATAGCATGGGAGTAACGAAGCGCCCCGTTATAGATTGCGGTCTCCGCGGAGGTTTTTCTCAAACCTACTTGGATATGAATACGGATGCGCGTGGCGAGCTTCAGTTGCGGTATTGTTCGGGTAACTTTTTTAATCTCGACGGGAGCTTTAAGGGAGCTTTGGAGTACAGTCAAGGCGCAACAGTTGCATAGGTTTTACTGCTTCTTTTAGTTTACTTCTTAAGCTGACTATGCACTGCTTTTTAAAACTTCAATCGGATTCCAGTCGTCGTCAAGGAGATTTGAGAAAAGCAGAAACAGTCACACAGAACATTACAAGCTTTTTACTTTAATATTTGAAGGACTTTGTAACACTTACAGATTAATTAAAGGAATGTGAACGAATCTCACCGCAACGCTCGGGTTTTGTTACATTCCAAGCACGTTTTCAGTGGTTCGATTTCTGTTGAATACTAATATCTCCTTGTTTATGTTGTTCGTATTACCATTATGGTTTTATTTTATTATTACTCCTTTTAACTTCAGTTATAATTCTGCAATTCAGCCTTATGATAATACCCAAAATTAGTTTTAGTTACCTCTCATATAAAATATGTATAAGTGTCCATGTTTCAGTTTCTCGAAATAGTAGTGTAAGTATGCACGAAACTTAAACATATATTTTTTTAATATTCAGTTAAAATATGTAAAACAAGTGAAACAAAAAAAAAAAACAGGATTAAGCTGTACAGAAATTTAGCAAAACATGAATAATCCAGGTGACAATTTGTTTAAATCAAATATATTATTTTATGAAGTACGGTTTTTTCTCAAATCAGAATTTGCATGTACATAATGATATCGATTCAAATATAGAGAAAAATAAAATATGGTATCGGTTTTTACTACAGATATGTAGATTTCATATAAAATGTGTGTAATTTTTCGAATAAATATAAAATGTTTTTGTACTAAAAATGTACAAATTCACAAGAATTTCTCTTTGGCCGCGATGCGACAGTAACAGCATGAGTTGACAGTAACAGTCTGAGTTGCTGAGCGTGCACAAGTGTTGTTGTACTTATTATTTAACATTGCAATGAGTGCGTTAGACGAATTGTTCTTAGGAGACTCTATTATTTTTTCGTTAGGTATTTTATTTATTTTTGCTACGTTTGTCACTTACTATGAACTTAACGTAATAACATGTGAATGCTCTGTGCGGTAAGGATAAGTTAAATACTGCCTGAAGAGCAAATATTTTTATGATCTTTTGATAACGGAAACAAACTTGCCGAGACACAGTTCTGGATTCAGAATACTGCCCTTGACTGCCAAGCATACACCTCAGAAAGAAGAACAAAAAATATGTGTGACATATAAGTATTAAAATTCTTCAATTATTTCTTAATTATCGTGAAAAACATAAGACTCTAAGGCTGTCGAAACGCCTACTCAAGATGAAAAAGGAACCAAAACATTGCTCAAAGTCCGAAAGTCACAATGCAATGTTAAAATGAGTATAATATTACCTGGAATTTTCTACGAAAATATTATTTATGTATGCGGGAGTGTTACTTGTGAGCTTTACGACGGGTATTTTTGACGCAACCTTCGCAAGAAAAGCCTTCACTGCTTCCAGTGGTGAGATGATTAGAAGCAGCTTCACTGTGGTCACTTGTGTGGGAGTGAATAATAAAAATGGCTATAATATGAGGGTGGAGGCATGCAACATTAAGCTCCTGGCCAGACACGAGGCGTATTAAAGATGGAGGGAGGTGAGGAAAAAGGTTCGTGAAACGCCAAAATGAATATTTGATTGACCGGCTGCGAAGGCTACGTTTCGACTGCTTTCCCGAACAATTACAGAGAAACACATTTTTATGACGGCATAAAAGAATACGTGGCCACACGTCTCGGCGAAGTAATGTTTGAACACACGGTTTTAATAGCTTAAAAAGGCTCCAGAAAGACGTAGGCTGTGTTTTATTCAAGGCTTTTTACGAATTATTTGGTCGAGGCCGTGTCATACGTCAGTCAAGTCGCTGGTCGGCGGGATTATGTTGATGTGGCATCAGATGTGTGATTAATTGAAGTCTGTGTTGACTGTTCACTGTTTACTGTTTGCCTCGGGAGTATCGCATTTTCAAAATCGGGATTAATAACAATAAATCGTGTACTAATTGCATCAAACGAGCAATATAAAATTGCATCCAACCTGTCACATGTATTTATTCAACCCGTAAAAGTGTGGTTGATTATTCTGATAACTCTTGCAAACGAGTTTGGTTTAAATCGCGATCCAATCCTAGCAAATTATGAACCCATGGCGAAGTTTTTGGACATTTTATTTTAAATCACAATAATATTTTGTTGAAAGTGCTCGTATCGCCACACCAGAAATAGGTGAAAATTCACCTCTCATTGTAGATAAAACCAAGTTTTAAACGATAATGGTAAAAAGTTGCCAAACGTCCATTGGATGGGTGCGAAATTCAAGGACGTGTTTTTGTAGCAAACGTTTGAGTTTGGAATTCCGAAATTGTCACAGAAGGTTATTATACCTCTAAATGTTTCGTACTAAGGGAGATATAATACTTTACTTTAATGGTCGCAAACCCTCCCCAGCGAAACAGTTTAAGGCACTTCTCCTTACAAATTTAACTCCGCAATCTCGTGCTTCGGGATATCTACTTCTTCAATAGATGAAAAATATTACACTGGCAATAACTTATTTTAAATTCTGGCAGACGTTGTAATAATCGTTAATTAAAGAGAACCTCTTTAATGTTACTTTGGTTTTGGCTTTAATAAAGAAAAATAGGAATTTAGTAAGTTTCTGTTTTAGTTAAGAATCTAACTTTGGCGTTTTGTGAAATAATTGAGTTTTTAATAAATTTTTGGTGTAACTACGTTTAAATGTTTTTAAAATTTCTCATTCCTTATAATACACTACTAATATCAAATAACATTTATCGCCTACATGTTAAGTCTTTAACTATTTTGTCCATCTGTCTATTTTTTAATAGCAATTGAGGAAACTTTGTCTTCTATTCACTTCGCTGAAAATTCATCAATCTTTTAAACCATATGAACGTTATTTTGGGTGGTTGGCATATTGGTTTTATGATAGTTGAATCGCAATGAATTACACGATAAAAAAAATTCTGCTGCATAAAATGTACCTTTTAAATTTTAGTTAATTATTGAATTACGTGCAATATTAGTGATCTTTAGAGTACTGAATATATTTTTTGTTGTTCTGAAAAGGTAGTCGGTGCCCGTTTTAAATTTAGGATTTGACTTTAAGCCGAGCATAATAACCACCGGGCTACCGACCGCCTCTACTATACAAATAAAATTGAAATTTCGAACAGGTTTTCTAGAAGTTTATTCAACCATTACTACGTCGAAAGTTCTGCGGAGCTTCGTAGGTGAAGCCAATATCAGATTTCATCAATTAGGTATTTCTCATAACAACGTAGTTATACACCAAACGGGATAATGCTTGTTATAAGTGGTTTCCAGCGTGGATATTAGACTCAACTAAAGCCACCAGTGATTAGAGGAAGGTAGAGACGTGCCGTGTCATGTTGTGAAGGTAATCTCCATTGATTTTCCAGACTTTGGATTAAAGAAACGAAGAGCAACTGTTCGTTTCATGTATTATATTATTTAAAAAATTACGCTAAACGTTAAATTTGCTTCAGTCATTAAAGATTTATTGGCGATCTAGGTAGTGATGACACTGGTGACTTTAATTGAGGCTAGTTTGATTGAACCTATTGTATCTAACATAATTTATAAATTTCTCTTTTATACTCCACTTTGGACAATTTCAAAGAAAGGGTAAAGAAATTGCGTTTGCTTCAGTAAGAACGAGCATTTTACAAAATTATTAAGAAATGGTTTTGTAATATTTCATTAATTATCATAGCCATTATTATTTAATATGTAGAGCACGTTCATACCAGGCATAAAATGCCACTTACAATTTACAACCACCTGGTGTGAAACTAATTTATTATTACGAATCGAAATAATGTCACTTTGGTAGAATTCGGTGACTAATAATACACATTTAAGGTTAATTCTACCCACCTTATCACTTCTCTACAACATCGGAAAACGAACCTACTTAATGCTTTTATTTTTTAATAAAACGAAAATTCGTAAATAATTACTTCAACATAATATGTAGGCACCGTAATGTCGTAAAAGTATTTATTTTTGGAAATTATTAAATTATTGTGTGAGCCTAGACATTTCATATTGTAAAAGCTGTGCAAAATATATGATTTTAAAGCTCCCTATCAAAGAAATTTCGGAATATAGATTTCTTGCGCCTTAATTTTTTCTTACCTTTAAATAATTTCGCCAATTCGTGCGTGGGTAGGATTTAAAGCCTTTTTCTATCCCATGTGATCAAAATCCTTTTAAGTCATACTTAAATATTCTATTGAAGATGATTCTCAATTATTGAGAGACTGTATCCACACTAACTATTTAAAGCCCCGGGCGCCGAGCTTTGGAGATAAAATATAGCCTTCTTTGGCAACAAGATTACGTCAGACAAAAAAAAGATTTTATGATTTATTGTAGAAAATGTATGACGCCGGAGCTCACTATTTAATAAAGTTTTTGCTGCTTTAAACAGAGTTTTTGCTTTAGTTTGATGATTTCTAGCAAACCCGTATCCCTATCCTGTAATAATTTTAGTGAATATTTAAAAATAACTCTACTTATGTTTTTTTTGTGGTTAAAATCCATTGTGGTTATAGGATGAAAAATTCCTTTGAACATTTTAACGCTACACGTGGAAAATAGAAATAATATTAAAGCCGATGCTTTAACTTAGTTACGTAGGAATAAAGCTTTTACGCAAGAAAGGCTTCGCTTTATACGCAACCGATCGTGTCTGTTCGTTTAACGGCGCGAAACATCAGTTGAAAATTCTTTACTTCACACATTTTTTTAATAATTTACAATATTTAATACTCGATCATAAAAAAATAAAATTACGAGAAGCATTTTTTTTCACCATATTGAAAGGAGACTAATAAAAGTGAACGGCAAAAATGTTGCCCATAAACCCGTCTTAAAAAAACTACAAAACGCCAAAAAGTTGCGAAAGAAAGCAAAGTGCTGGGGAATATTTGGCGCCAAAGTATACAATCTCACGTTACCGTTAGTCTAAACCCAAAAGCACATTCATGGCTAGATAGCGTGCGTTCTCGGGCCACTGCTGGGAGGTAGGTCTAGCTGTATGTCTACCTGTATATAGCTACGTTGGATCCGCTGATATCTGGAGGGAGCTTTCGCGTTGACAAAGCTTATACAAAAACTATCTACGTGTTTTTGCGTGTTCTTACACGTGATGGAGACATCAGTACTATAGCTCGTATTTAACGTTTTTAAAAATAATGTTTGTCAGAAAAAGTTAGGCAGTAATCCATTCCCGCTATCGATTCACGAAAAACGTATTTTGAATAGTTTGATCGTCCAATTTCATGAAATTACCATTACAAATCATATTCTGGAAGCAAAATGTGAGCGCCGGGTAACATTACAATTATTTAACAAAGGTTATTTGAACCTGCTTCTAAGAAAATCCGAATTTAGTTATATTGCACGTGTATAGAGAAATATTAGTTAAAAAAAATATTTCTTAAAGTAGGCAAATAGTCCTAGGTTGCGAGTCGTCTGATAAACTTGAAAACTTCCTACTTCCACCATAGTGGTAAATGTTGCTTGTGCAATTACAAAGGACTTGGCAAGAAGAATTAAACCCACAACGCCTGGGTATGAAGCCGAAGTATTTGTCAACTTGGCAACTAACCGGTCAACTTAATACATTAATACTGGTCGTCATCTAGTAAAAAAAAAACTGTTAAAAAAAAGATTTTCATATCTATTTGAGAATCGAACCCGTAACGACTAAAAGTTAAATGCGTTTATCCCTATGCTATCAAGGCCACTGTAAGATAGACAAAAACAAAATAGTATCCATTTTGAAAGGTTAAACAATGTTTTAAAAATATCTTATTGAACGCTCTCCGTATTGAACAAAGTTTGGGGTCAAAATTAGTCGATTGACTTTCTTCATTGTATTACTATCCTAGACAGGTACTTACCCAGAAGGTTGTACACGTAGGGTCGGTACCTACTTGCGGGGTATGTAGTTTCAGCGTAGATACTTGGGGGCAGGTGAGGCGGCCAGGTAGGGTTGGTAAACTCGGCTAAAGCGATATTAAAATAGCGTTCCCGGCCATGACTTTCATCGCCTCCGCTAGTGATGCGAGGAAGATAGCTTACTCCAAACTCAGGAAAACTACGGGATTTATACTGACATTATTTGGCAATTATGGGATCATATTGTAGTAAATAATAAGATTGTTTCTGCTCCATTGAGCCTTGAATATTGAGAGATATGTTGCCAAAAAGCATGTAATCAATACTTACATAATTGGTTTTGCAGGAATTTAAATTTATAAAATCTGTGTGGGCAAGGAAGAACGGAATGAGTCAATAAATTCAAATGCTTAGAAGATCCAAAACCAAATTTAGAAATTTCGTTTTTTGTATGTAATCATGTCATATGTCACATGTACTTATATAAGGAACAATTTTTTAAAATTATTCTGTTCCTCTTTGCTACCGACCGGTAGCAAAGAGGAACAGATCCACTTCCCTTCAAAGTCCGTCACTAAAGATCTTATCAAAAGGTTTTTATTTTTATTTGATAAAAAAAAACTTATATTTATATTGCTACTTTAGCGTGGCAAATTAAAAAAGAATTTATTTGGAGGTCTTAATTTAACTTTATGGTAATAAGTTAATTAATAACAAATGTTTTTTATTGAAGGAAAGCGACGCGTCTGATAGTTGTTACGATAGCTCTTTGGTTCAAGCAGTTCCCGAATAGTAGAAGATTCCGACTTTCAAATTTCGCTTACGGAAATAACCCTTTTTCTAATACGTTGTAAAAATTCCATGAAAATTAGTACCCAATGAAAGATTTTTTTTACAAAAGTCACAACACTACACAGTTGGTTTGTTAAGTTATTCTATCCCAACATGGATTAACTCAATTATTTCAACTAGAGATTAAAATAACAGTAATATTTGGATTATTAATTAAGGACGCTTAGATGGTTTGGAAATGTAGAGTGAATCAACGAAGAAAATAGTGTGAAAAGAATATATGATGCGAAAGTAAGTGAAAGAAGAAATCAAGGACGCCCGAAGAAGACATGCCACGATCAAGTGAATCAAATACTTGAATCGGCACATGTGAAGAGTCAGAATAACAGAAGAGTATGTATGAGACGATGTATGAATGTAAATGAAGCAAGGAGTGACCGGTCGGTAGCTGAAATATACGTTTTATCCTTTTTCATATCCGTCCTCATGAAATTTGTGTTCTAAAACTACACCGTCAAACATTTGAGAAATTACAAGTTAATTTCTGGATTGTCTGAAGACTGTCTGAAACGTCGATTTCAAGACCAAACAACACGGCCCTATTGTCCGTAAGAATTATAAATCACGTTTACTCTTTAGAAGTACAAGAAAATTGTACTATACTGAGAGAGGTACATTTGTACGTTCCCAATGAAAAAACTCACAGAAGGTGGCATGAACCGTTCTATCCACCAAAATCTCGATTTTGCACTTATCAGTACGCGCCTGTCAATAAGACAATACCGCTGCCTAAAGATGCCGCATCGATCGGTGGCATTTACAACTTCACATCCTACGCCAGTTTAACGACTATCCTTTGACGCATGTCTGAAGATCGACACTAAAATCTGCCTCACTTTTTAATTGTCCTCTGAGAATTATTGTCCAACTAATTAAGCTTTTTTATGTTTTGAATATTTTACTTCATGTTATTGATATGAATATGTTACTTAAAAAGCCCAGTCTTCGGTTCTTCCGACACAATCAAATCCATGCATTTATCAATACCAATAATTGCTAAAAATTCAAAATAAACTATGAGACCTGACTTAACCTGACTGAACCTGACATGACCTAAGCATTTACAGAAACGGTTGTGTAAAACCCAAAAAAACTTAAGCACGTCAGTTTACCAGTTACACCAAATATTATCCCTAGCCTGACTGAACCTGACGTGACCTAAGCATTTACAGAAACGGTTGTGTAAAACCCAAAAAACAACGTCAGTTTATCAGTGAACTGAAGCGTGACCTAAGCATTTACAAAAACGGTTGTGTAAAACCCAAAAATACTTAAGCACGTCAGATTACCAGTTACACCAAATATTATCCCTAGCCTAACTGAATCTGATGTGACCTAAGCATTTACAGAAACGGTTCTGTAAAACCCAAAAAAACTTAAACACGTCAGTTTACCAGTTACACCAAATATTATCGGACTTTACAGTAACTGAAATTAATACTATTTTGTGAAAATTAAATAATAACTTTGTATTGGACCACAAATTTAATTTTAATATTTATGACCGACCGGTTTCTTTTCGCCTAAGCATCATAAGCGTACAAAATTAAACTAAAACGTACGTAGTATGTATTATAATTATTATTTTGTTTTCTCACTGTTCTCTTATTTTTTTAATGTGTTTTCTGCCCCTGTAAGTATATATATAACCACACACTGTGTATCTTTTGTTTAGTTTAATTTTGTAACCTGATGATGCTTGGACTAAGCAAAACCGGTCGGTAATAAAAAATAAATTAAAATCTGTGGTCTTACACAAAGCTATTATTTCATTTTCATTAAATATGCCAAACCACAAAGCGCTTACTTTCTACGAAAATATAATACTGTTTTATTTAGCTTTCTTTTCTAACATTATTAAATACGATTTAACTTTGAATAGCGCATCCCTAAGAAAGTAGAATTACGCGTATTGCGAAGTAGAGCGTCATTGAAGTAAGTGCACGCCGTATTGATGCGCCGACGCTCGCGTGTGTACGAAGAGTTTTGTTACACCGTGCGTGTGGCTGAAAGGCCAACATAGACTTCTTCCACTTTCATTGCCCTTTTGGTTTAGGCGTGACATACCACGCTACCGAGGCGGATTGGGGCGTGTGAGAATCACAATACCCAGACTAAAATCATTAATATTTATGAACTTTTCAAAATTCAAATATATATTTAGAACCAAAAATATACTTGTGTCGCTATATGAAAATATAATTGTTTGATTTTGTCTGGAATCGATCCAGAAACCGATCTACCTATTTACCCTTTTGCAACGGCCGTCTATTAATATATTATATATTTGTATAAATATATATAAATATAAAAATAAATATTTATATATATAAATATAAAAATATATATATTGCAACGGCCGTCTATTAATATATTATATATATGTATATATATAAAAAAAAAAAAAATATATATATATATATATATGTA
The DNA here is from genome assembly GCA_022651775.1 of Drusus annulatus. Classification (NCBI taxonomy): domain Eukaryota; kingdom Metazoa; phylum Arthropoda; class Insecta; order Trichoptera; family Limnephilidae; genus Drusus; species Drusus annulatus. Next base: position 396,878 of record JAGWCC010000114.1, read on the forward strand.
TATATATATTTTTATATATATATATATATATATTTATGTATATATATTTTTAGGGACGTGCATAAATTAAATTTACTAGTAGTTGCTACACGATTTCGCTCAAGTTATCAATTTTTACTTTCGAAAACTTTTCTAAACCTACAATTTACTGAATAATATAGAACAAACACATTAGGGTATTTTCTTATTTTTAGGCAGTTAAAAGGATATTTTAAAGCTCGATGACTTGTGATGAAAATTACTTTGAAAGTTAAAATCTTGAAGTAACAATATATGGAGGGAGAGCTAATTATTTTTATCCAACCTACACAAACTTGCGAAAAATCACTTTCTCCGGGCTTTTACGGCGTACACCATGAGAGAAAAAGAGACAACAAATTTCTTGGCCCGCTTCTATATACTGTCATAATGATCTTAAGGTGCTGGTTCCTTGAAGTAACACTGGCGGGACTCCGCCCACATTTTTTATTATGCCACTAAACTTGACACAACTAAACGGTTTTTTAGGTTATATGCTATATTTTTTTTGATAAAAATACTGTGAAAAAGTGGCCATACGAATACACAAAAACATTATGTCGATATGTGATATGAATGGATGTATAAATACCGTAGCCTTAGTCTTAGCCATGCCCAACTGCGCCGAGTCATGTTAAAATCATCAAAAACAAGTCCAAAACTGACTTCACTGCCTTGGATAGATACTACTCTACGTACTCTAAGGTTAAAATAGTTGCTTCAAGAAAAGTAAATCTAAACCTTTTCTAATTCCAGAACTCACAGTTCCAATTTTTTTACTGCTTCAATCAGATATCAACTTTATACCGCCAGGTTGAAAAATCTCTTGTTCATAGGATTGCTGCTTTTGTGGGTCTGTAGTTCAGGACTAGAATTCTTGAGTATCATATCTATGCGAAAAAAGCCTTTCCTTACTATGTATGCAATGGAAGAAAGATAATCAAATGAACGGAACCAAGCCACCTTAAGCAATTGTGAAGTTTTTGTTCGAGTTATTTGGTGTTCCATTAAAACCAATAATGGCGGGCCGAAAATTTCAACACAAAACCTCTACACGCGAATAACCTGATTTAAAATGTTTACCGATGTTCATTTTTCGAATATTACTTAACAGGTGTTGTTAAGATATTTCCATGTCCATGCCCGCCAGAAAGCATGAACAATTAGAGTCATCTTTTTAAGGCAAACTTTTGCTGTAATGGTTGCTTAAATTTGTTCGCTTAAAACTTAAAAGCCTACGCCATCGTACGCTGTTATTCAAAAGTTACAAAACGAAGAATCACACGAGGAAGAAAGATAAAAGCCTCTTTTTGTTATTTCTTGGGAATCTCCCGTTGAGTTTCGCAAATTTGCTGTGGGGTTGTGTAGATAAGATGGTTTGAATGGTGAATTTGGGAATAATTGAAAATCAGAAGTAATTTAAGGTATGCTTTATGCGTTGCCACACTGTTTTGGAAAGTGCTGTGTAGATAAGAAAAAAGTATTTTATGTGTAGTCTGCTGTTTTCATCATTGTATAACGATCATCTCAAAATTCATATTAGTAAGGGAGTATCGAATTAAGCAAAATATTGATTTGCCTGTAAAAGTGCCCAGATCACGTGGGTAATTATCATTGTCGTAATGCAAACTTTGTCACAAAAAACTTATTTATTAACAAGGAAGATGTGTTTTTACTGTGAAATGATTTTATGTTGTGCTATGTGTCAAACCTGCTGTAAAATGTCATACGTACATTACAAATAAAGTTATTCCTGAGACTAAAACAAAGTAATATGGTTAAATTGAGTTTCTTCAGTGTTTCAACGGAAAGTGATGCGAAGAGTTACAGACGTTGATCCCTTAGGAGCTGGTGAAAAGTCCAAATACAGGCAGACGCGTGTCTGACTTCGTGCACGGTTTATATTTGTCATATTAGATCTGGTCGGTTCTCGCATTTCCTCTACTCCGTTCTTCAACAGGGATATTTACAAAACTCAAGATTACACTTTTATCTCCTTAATAACAATCTTCTACCGGCATCATTAAATTTGATCTACGCCCCGAGGACCATCGTGCTGAATTAATTTAAAAAAAACTGCTCTACGTTTCAAACGTTTTAAGGAATTATGTATAATATTACCGTAAATAATTTACGTATTTACATCAAATAAATGTAATCTCATAAATAGCAACTGTTTTTCGATACCTTCAAATTAACGAGGAATTTTCGATGAAATTCGATATTAAATAATCAAATAGTAGAATCTTGTGAAAATGTAAAAGAATTCACAAATTTTATTAAAGTACAAAGTTTCCAAACATTTCCAATGAATAAATTAGCTCTCGGTGAAATTATATCAGGGCATTACATCAAAACATTTTCCACCAGTTTTCCACCACCGTTCCTCGACCATAAATTTGAATTTAAATTATTCAAACGTTCACATTTCACATGAAACGGCACAATAGAGAATAAATACAAGTAATCATATATAGGGCCTACATAATACCTACCAAAAACCAGGGGCGTGGCGAGACTTTTACTTGCCAACACTATAATTAAACTCCGTTTCTGAGGAGAATTACCTTTATTCGTGTAGTTTTGGGTGATACCTACCCTCCGTAGACGACGTTAAGACCACCGGAACCGGCACCGGCACCGGCACCAGTAGAAAAGACTTCAAAATCAGGATATCATAACAAGGGAAAAAATAATATCTTTGAGATGATTTTTCGGAAGATATTCCTCCCATAATTTCATTGAATTTGTTTTGTCATAAAATATCACAATGAGCACTTAATAAATATTTTTACATAATTTAAAATCTTTAAAAAAATGTGTTTTAAGAGATCCATATTCTTGGAGCTAGCAAAATTATGCTATCTTCATATGCGGAATGTTGTGAGGATGTAAGGAATAAGGAATAGAAGGGAGAAAAGAAAATGAATGATGAAAATCACCAGACTATTTAGGTCTGGTTATTAAACAAGTCTAATGGCGTTTCAAGCACGTTTCAGATTTGAGCGGCAATATCGAAATCGGGTTTTGAAAAATCCACGTAAATAATAAAAACATAAATTATTTTAACATTTTTTAAAATTCAAATAAGCCGGTTAGTAATGTTGGTTGATTCACAAATTTCGAATAACCTGACAATATTTAACTTCTCTGTACCTACTCCCATAATAAATAAGCGAAAATTGTTGCTTGTGCAATGGTGGAGGAGTTAGTTTACAGAAGATTAAAACTGTGGCCCCTAGGTGCGAAACCGAAACTTCGGACCACTCGGCAACAAACCGGTCTGATATAATATGGTGCTTTTCATTTAGTTAACTACAAATTACTGTTTTTTTCAAACGGTACGCCCTTACCTACTGCTATGCACAGGTTGATGGTAGTTACCTGGCCAGTTTGAAATGGATATGCTTATTCCGTCGGCAAATTAATTGGTTTATGAAAATCTTCAGGGCGAATATCTTAATTTAAACAACAGACTCTCAAAACCGAAATTAATTACGTTGTGGAATAACAAGGGTCTCTCCGTGCTCTGACGTCAGGAATTTTATACCAGAAGTGTAGCAAATCATGGCGAAGGGTCAACGCATAAATATTTAAATGGATTAATAAACATACAACTGTGAGCTTTTTTACTCAGACCATTGAATGAGTTTATTTTCCACAGCTCTTTCAAAAATCTTTCTGTGAAGCAATTTTAAATTTAAACAAAAAAATACAAAAAAAAAATGCCATATCATTATGTTTGACCAAGCTTTGGTCAATGGATTTCAATTGATAGAGAATTTTCAAAAAAATAGCATTTATTTTGCGCTTGAATTGCGATACCTCTAATCATATTATCGTTATTAATAAAAAATCCTGTTTTCAGAACGAAAAGTATCAGGAGCACATAAAACGTGCGAAGCAAAAGCTTCCACCGTGGCACGGTACTAGTTCCGCTGATCGCTTATTACGTTGATCGCAGATTCTGTGTATTCAACCATATTTTGCTGGCGATTTTAATTAGATCCCTCCCGTCTGCCGGACCCCTGGGCGGGGGCCCTGGGCGGGGGCCCTGGGCGGGGCCGGGGGCTGCGGCGAGTGGCTCTGACACCCCTCAACAAATAACACCCGTCCGCTAAATGAAATACAGGCCAATGTGATAGCCGAGATATACATAATTCGTTAAACTTCTAACACTCGCGGTAATATCCATTCACCGAAACCATTCATCATAACTATGAAGTACTAAGTGCTGGACCTAAGTTTTAACAGCTTGTTTCATTTTTGTTCCACGAAAATAAGGTTCTCGACAACTACTCGGTTTCAACAGTGATTTAGATTATTGTACGGAAACATAATTTTTACATTCCTACATTTTGTCGCCGGAAAAGCAAAAGGGCTGAAACGCTATATTGGAAAGTTTGCGCAAGAGAGCACTTAAAAGTTTTATTTATTTATTTTACACTAAAATTCATTCATCACTCTTCAGTACCTGGTTGGATTTTGAAAAAAAGTTAACTCAGGTAACTCAAATCTTAATGTTTCAAACGAGAGTCAAAGCGTTCGACGCAGAAAAAACAACTGATAAAAACTGCATATTCAGCTCATTTTTTTACCAAAGTGTCGCCTAAGCACCTTTGCCTTTCCATCGACGATATTTACTATTTCTACAACAAAAACACTAGAAAAAACATGGCGCTTGCAGGAACGACAAACCCGAAACAAATCAATTCATCACGGTGTCAGCATACATATCTCTACCCATTTTTACGGAATCTCTTTTTACAAATCAAACAGTAAGGCGCCTTTTTGTATTTGTGACTGGTACATGTTTGTATAAAAGCTCCATATCTCACGATAAAAATGTTTTTGCCAGCTAGCTAAAAATAGGTAGGTTGGTCTAAAAATTCTACCCAAAAAATCTATGTAAATTTCAAGTTCCCAGAATTTAGAATGTTTTCGCTGCTTTAAAGTACTGATTTCCCACTCTATATTAGGGATCTTCCGAATGTATCCAGCAAAACATATTTGTAGGTACATGATTTACTTCATTTTGAATTCTGCCGCAAGGCGGGTTATTTAGTGCCTCGAGAGCACTATGCTTGAGTACGTAACCTGAGAATACGCATGTTTAGGTTTCTTAGGCATAGACAAATCGCAGACATGTTTCACATGAAACTTCGTCATGGTAAATACATATTGAAACAAATGCAGAAATCCCCAAAAGGAAATTTTTGAAGTAGATTGAATACTCACACGCGAAGGTTGTTGAATTTCCCACAAAAATCAATTTTATGATCACAGCCGACTTAAAAACAACACTTAAACACAATTAAACCACACTTTTCAACCTACTTTTGGCGTTAAATATAATATTATAATACTATCTCTTCTTGACGATAAACAAAATAATATTAACCGGCCAAAATTCGGAGAAAGTGACGAAGGATTTCTAATTATAATTTCTTTATCCATTCAATCGCATTTTGCGTCTGAGGTTATGTCATTAAAGAGTATTAATTAAATTATTGTTTAATTTGCCAAGCAAGTCGTAACCGTTAGACTACACTCTGCAGTATTTACGAGGAAAAGATACCCAGTCATTTCATTAAAGCCTAGCCCTAGGTCCAGATTATATTTAACCCTAATCCGGGATTCAGTTTTACAGTTGAGCTTTATATTTAATGTACAATTCCTCGCTGGAAACAGTAGAAGCGTACCTATTTAAAAACATCAATAAACTTGACAAATGGCATAATGTAACCATCATAAATGCCTTTCACTATTAGAATTCTGCCCTCGGTTGGTTCGTCACCCCTTTACCGCCTCACTCTCCTCTCACCCCAGAAACCTCAAAACCCTTGTAGCTCGCAGGGTCTTTGTGAATAATTTATTTGGATCATATGAAACTCAATTGCTGGCAGTTTGTTTGAATTAAAATACGTCTGATATGAGATTGCGTTTCATGCGGAACATTAGCTTCTCGTAAGTGAATTCGACTCCCAGCGAGTCTATTTGCTAAAATTTTAAACTGTTACGTAACTTTTGATCAAAAACATTTTGTGTATTTATGAAATTGTATTTATTCCAACTGCCTCGGGATGTGGTCGGTAGGTTTTGGTAAAAGCGGAAATTTACAATGTTTTACGTACAACACGTGTAATATTTTATATTTATGATGAAACAGTAAATAATTTATATACAACTAGAAGTTACTACCCGGCGTTGCTCGAGATTCAACATTCTTTTTTAGAAAACTTATTTTTGGGAAAATTAACAGCAAATCAACAATAATCAATAAATATAAAATAATACAAATCATGCTAATTACAATTTTTTTCTGCTGAGTTAGTAGGGGTAGAGAAAGATGGAAAAAACATGGTAATGGGATAAAGGAAGAAGGACGGGAGCAGATTTTGTGAAACAATTGTTAATATCATTATGGTGTTAAATCTCAGGGTGGAATTTGGTCTTCTTGAAAATATATCTATATATATATATAATGTCTTGTCCTATATTATAAATGTTCGATTGATATTTTAAAATTCCATTGCTCATTACGTTGCGATCAAAAAATGCCCGTCACAAAAAATGGTGCTTTTTTATGATGCCAGAGCGCATTGTTAGAGAGTTTTTGCTGCTTCAGATATTAGACCACATGGAATATTTCAACTTCTGTGAAATAAATTCTATACTAGTAAACATTACATAAAATTGTTTCTTGCCTTAAGTGTAGGTACGTGGTATTTCCCTTTTCACCGTTGTATTAACATGAAATTTGTATGACTCTTAACCTAACAAAGCGTGTTGTTTGCTGTTTACGCAAACATCATGTTGTTTATACATAGTTTTGCTTCTGCAAGCATGAAAATAACTTCTGGTTTTCAGGTTATGAATCTATAGCTAAAAATGCCCACACATTATTTGTAGTCAATTTTAGATGCATATCGTTTTATAACATTAATTTTACATGAAATTCTGCCATTTTATCTGTATAAACGAAAAAAAAACTCGGCATTTGATTTCTATTACTATTAGGTTGTTAATGTTTTTTTTACTACTTTCTAATGTTATCTTACGTAAAAAGTTTATACCTTTAATAAACCCAAATAAACATCACAGAGCAAAAGCAAGGTTTTAAATTATTTTAATGGAGTAAGTTTTCCTAACTCATAGGGAATTTGTTTTTATTTTTTTTATTTCATTTAATATAATACAAAATTATTAAATAGGAGACTTATTGAAATAATATGTTTATTACCACCTCCCAAACTAGGCATATCATGATGGTGTGCCTTCCATATAAAAAAAATATCCCATGAAACATAGTACTGCTCAATAACAAGATTAAAAACAACAATTATCTAGTTAGTCCGGGGATGTCATGATGGACCACAGCGGATGCAGCATGACAACAGAATCCGACTAGTGATAGAAACAGGAATGGTGTAAAGGGGAACTCTTCCTCCAGGTACCACAGCGATTGGTTAACGTCATTTCGGTATTCAGAGTTAATTTTTTTTAAACTTTTTTTTTCAATCAGACAATGATTTTATTGAAGAAGATTTTCGATTCTTTTCGTCCAAAACTAATAACTTCTGCTAATAATTCCACGCTAATTGTCGAAATGATAATTTTTCTTTAAAAAAGGTTTGTATTTTGCTGATTGAATCGATTATATGCCTTAAAAGCTTATAATATATTATGGAATATTGTAAAATTTGTTTGATAATAAAGTTTATTATACTATGCAAATAAATAAAATGAACGTAGAAAATATACATCTTCCTAAACCAAATACTTAATTTCAATGAAAATAAAATAATAACATATTCGTCAAAAGCATTTACTTTGTGGCTTGCTATATTTATAAATGAAACAGATAAACTTTGTTTATAAGCACTTTATTATTTAATATTATGTCTACCGGTTTCAGAAGTACCCTTCCATCATCAGGACAATATATATATTTTTAATATTATCCCGGTGATGGAAGGGTACTTCCGAAACCGGTAGACATAATATTGAATAATAAAGTGTTTATAAACAAAGTTTATCTATTTTGTTTATAAAATAATAACTTTGTATAAAACCACAGATTTAGTTTTTATTTTTATGACTGACCGGTTTCGCTTAGCCCAAGCATCATCAAGGAAAAAAATAAGCTTAACTGATGATGCTTAGGCTATGCGAAACCAGACGGCCATAAAAAACTGTGGTTCTATACAAAGTTATTATTTTATTTTCGTTAAATATGTCAAGCCACAAATGATTGCTTTCTACGATTTAAAAAAATAATGTGACCAGAAAATATTTGAATCTGTCGGCATTATTTGAGACTAATGTGAACAAATGCACGTATGAATTTATTATTTCTAATTTTTAAACTGTTAATTCGTGGTGGAACTCCATTTTAATGATTTTAATAAATAATTTAATTTTAACTTTTTACACTATTTTTTTATTTAAGACCTGACCGATTTCACCTTATGATGGGCATTTTCAGACCAGTCTGAGCATGCCCGTCATAAGGTGAAACCAGTCAGGTCTTTTAAAAAATTGTGAAATAAAGTTTAAAAAAAAATGGTATTATTAAAATCATAGGAATTAATTTACGATTATTTTACAACTTTTTTTAATTTTGATCTCCAACAGAATATAGTAATGAAATACACCTTTCAGCTTTTTTGTAGTGATGATTTCAATTACAGAAAAAAAAAAACTTATTGCGCGGAATCGTTTTTTACAGGCAAATAAAGAAATGTACTTACAGTAAAAAATAAAATGTTTTCTTTTTTTTCAGCGTCAGCGTCAAGTTTTCAGTGGCCAACATCACTTCTGAATTGAAGATAATCATAGATAGTAATATTAGTGCAAATAGTTACTTCTAATACCTGCGTTAATTAAATCAAGACCTCTGCGGTAAAAAGCTTATAAACATTATTTTTCTTGAACTTATCGTAGTATTTCTAAAAAAGATCAGCCAAATTTAAAAAGTACCTAAGCCCTCTATCAATTATAAACGTGAAGTGCTTCATTAGTTGGGATAAAGTGTTTATGAACTAGTTTGTGTAAAACTTTAATTGATATTAAATATTAATATTATAGACATTTTCTAAGTGAACTCGGTGTTTTTGGTGTGAACTAAAAATTGGTAAACTAAAAAATATTAAAGTCGTGTTGATAGTGAGTTGAATCAATCCAAGTGAAAGTGTGTTGCCCATTGATGCCGCCATTGAATGAAGCCAACTGACCGTGGTAAGTGTCACAACTTATTTAACTGTACTAAAAATAAAGATTGGGTGGAGCCATTCTTGCCGGCCTGAAGTCTGTCGCGTTTGTTGTAACACACATAATGTTGACTGAAATGCGAACGTAATGCTCATAATTCTACCTGCCTTTTGTTGGAAATTTATACCGGGGATATTACGCAATTTAAAAATTAAACATACGTCGTAATAATAAAAAAAACACGGTAAACTACTACATTCGTTTGTCAACAGGCACCCTAAATAGCTTTTATAATTACAGTACAGATTAATATTTACGACGGTAAAATGAGAGAATTGATAGTATTAGAAGTTATAAGGAAATACACAAATTACCTTGAATAAGTAGGTCTGAGAAATTCAGTTAGCAAAACAAATAGTGAAATATGTTAACGTTAATGTAGGTAATACATAATACATGTATCTAGATGTCACTTTCTCAGAAATAACTTGGCTTTGAGGTATACTTGGCATTGTTTTTAAATGTCATAGGTAGCATGTTGAATACTCCGCAAATAATTCATAAAACATGTTTGTAAATTGTTTATCATTGAAGCAGTTTAAAACCATGTCGTTGCGTGTATTTTATTAAATTATAAATAAATATTCATGGCAATTGCTTTATAAATTCTTCAATTTAAATAAGCAATATATGTTCTTTGTATGTACGTAACTGGAGATGATGTAGGTAACATGTCAAAATCAAATGTCAAACTGTTCCAAATTTGAACATTTTTCATATCCATGTTTACCAACATCGAAAAAGGAAAAAAAGATTCATAAACTACCTTTACCTATCGTGGTCGATAGTGAGGTTTTCGCGTATTTACTGTGGTAAAAAAAAGAATTGATTTATTTGAATACGGTTTTTGCAAAACATCACCTCAAGGACGCATTCTTAATTAGTGGACCTTGTCATTTCAAATATATTTTTATCCGGAAATGGTTGATGCCACTCAACTAAAACGGGCTTAGAAAAGACCCGAAAATACAAATTCGTCTAAAATCTCAACAAACCTTGAAAGCAAATTGAAATTGTAAAGGTATATACGAGTATTTATGTAATTATATTTGTATGATAGATACAGTGTTACTGAAGAAATGTATTGCGGTTGTTTCTTTTATATTTACACATAAACAAAAATATTTTGGTCACATTATTAATCTTTATTTGAAGTATTTAAATTGGTACCCAAAGTACATTTACAATTTTTTTCATCACGCTTATAAAGCAAGCGTGTCAGAATTTGTAAGAAAGTCACTTCATTTTGAGATTATTCCCCGAACTCCGTGCATTGGCAAACAACTCTTTCTATTTTGAAAGCATCCAATTAATAGTCACCGTAACTTCTCGGAATCAAAGGTCCGAATCGAATGAAAAGTGCCTTGATGAAACTATCCTTTTAACACTGTAAACTGAGTTACCGTCAAAGCTTCGGACTAGGCCAGGGGTGGATTAGCCGAAGTCTGACTTGATCAGAAAATCGATGACTATAAACTTTATATTTCAATGCAGACTCGAAATCAATCGAATCAGAGCCGTTTTATCGGATTAGCATTTAAACAGAGTAGGTTTCTTGGAAAAAGTGAGAAGTCTCGGCGATTTACTTGTGAGACATACGATACATATACAAGGCTCTATATGAAACGCAAAGGGCTGACGGGCCATTTTAGGAAGTGTATATTAAAGCCCTTTAAAGTTTTCAGTACTTGGTTGGATTTTGAAAAAAGTAAGCCCAGGTAACTCAATACTCTCACTGAGTTACCTGATGCGACAAAAATCTAAAAAAGTCCCAAACTTGTGTCGCTTGAGGCAAGCCTTTTCCCAAATGGTTAATATATTTTAGATGGCTGAAGGGCCACAAAAGTCTCAATGGAATCAAACGAGAGTCAGAGCATTCGTTGCAAAAAACGAACTGATCAAAACTGCACAATTAATTCATTTTTGACCAAAGTGTCGCTTAAGCCACTTTGCCTTTCCAGCGACAAAAAATGTTTTTTGGCCGTTATTACATTATTTCATAAATAATGTCTAGAGATAGTTAATTTTATTCCATTTGAATATTATTATGAAAGTTCATCTTGAATGACATAGATGCATAGTGTTTGCATATGATAAAATAAAGCTTTTTTTTCAAAATAAATAGAATTTGTGGAATTTTTTTTAATAATAATTTTTCTCTTTTTTAAATTTAAAAATATTTTTTTTTTCTTAAACAAAAAAAGTAATGCAGTGAAGGGTTAAACTCGCTCAGTACTACTCTATGATTAATCGGAACAGTGAGTCCTAAGAGATTGAAAAATCCTTTTATTATAAATCCACCTCTGGACTAGGCCGGTCTTCCGGGACGAGCAGATAACTTTGACAAGTTTTCGCTTCGAACGGCCGCGGCAAAGGAGCAGTGATTTTTCTTCGAGATAAAACAGTTATTGGGGCAAAGGTAAATGGGCAAGCGCGAGCCGATAACTCTGTCAGCGCTGGTTTATTACTGAAAGCTTTTTGCTAAACTTTCGCCGCCATGTGTAACTTTCCGATTACTTGCTGCGAGCCACTACTTTGAAATTTTGAATTTACAGGAAAAGAAAATTGAAAAAGCGTCAAGCATTACAACAAAGTTATAAAAAAAGTATATTTTTTAGTTGTTTTGAAGTTCACACGCTGTAATTTTTTTTATTCCCCTAGAAAACAAATTTGGTGAAAATATAGCTTAATGTCGTGTCAAAGACAACTTTATAATTTTCGTGGAAAGCAATCACTTTGTGGTTTGATAAATTTAAAGAAATTAAAAACTGACTTTGTATAAGATCACGGATATTATTTCAATTATTGGAACCGTCCGGTTTCGCTTAGCCTTAGCATCATCAGGTTATAAAATTTAACCAAACAAAAAATATAAAGTGTGCGGCTATATACACATACAGAGGGAGAACAAATTATAAAATAAAATAACAAAACGATGAGAAAAAAATAGAATAACATTTAAATTATAACAAAGGAACAGAGAGAAAGGTGTCTTTCTTATGTCTATATAATATGAATTGAAAGAGACTAAACGTCAACCAAGAAGCTAATTAAAGAATACTGATAAATTTTATGAGTTTACTGGAAATGTACCTAATATTGGACTACTGAACAAAATTACCTGATTATTTATGACTATTAATCAAATATATTCATATTATTTATAGAAAGCCATTAAATATATAACCGCACACTGTGTATTTTTTGTTTTATTTAATTTTGCACCCTGATGATGCTAAGGCTTAGCGAAACCGGTCGGTCATAAATTTTAAATAATATCCGTGGTCTAATACAGAGTTATTTTTTCATTTCTCTACAGTATTATAACATTATTTATTCGTATCAAAATATCAACATTATTTATTATGAAATACGTGAAAACTGGAGTTGGCATTCTAATTAATTAATTATCGTGCTTGTTTTCCTGTGTTAAAAAAGGCTTTGTTGTTTAACCCATTTCCCTTGAATCCGTTAATCGACATATAATAATACCTTAGGAGGGGATTATCGGCGACCCATCAACTTGCTTTGACGCATTAATGACTATGGCTTACAAGACACATTCACGCTTATCCCTCTTTAATTACAGATATCCTGTTTCCAAATAATGGATTACGAGAACATCATATTAAATGTGTAGGTTTCTCTAATTAGTCGCAAACAAAGTGTCCCATCATATAACAAGCTGATATTTAAAAGAAGCATTCACAACTCTAGAGATTCAATCATCCCAAATCCATGCACTACTTTTGTTTGATAATGTGTATCGTAATTACTAAAGAGGACGAAAGGAATATAAAGTGGACATAAGATTTGAGTGGTAGCTATTCGTTCTAGCAAATATAAAATGCTTGTAAAGTGGGAGACGCCTATGAAATACGCTGGTGAAAGGCCACCAATCAATGTTGAAATTAAGCTGCTTGATGGCTTTACTTTTATTCCGTGTAACATTATTTTAAACAGCCAGATTCTTCCAAATATCCTTAACGATTTATTTCTTTTCTCTCGTCCGTTTCACCTCAAAACATTTTTTTATATTGTGGGTGCTAGAGTACCGCTGGTTATAAACCATTATTATAACAGTACTCAAATAAACATGCTTTTTGGCTTTTCAGTACATGAAAAACGTTAAATTATTTATCTGTTATTTTTATATGAGTAGTTAAAAAAATGACTAAAGTTTTTATTGAATACAATTCTAAAATAGTAATCTTTTAAATTATTTATGAGGTAAAATGTAAAAAAAATGACTTTGCTGGTTTTAAAACTGCATTTTTTGGTGACATTTTGATATGTTTTTCATGTAATTTAAAGGATTACAGTAAAAAAAATGTATTCGATGGAAACCTCAGACACTTTTCTAATAACCCATAGAAAATTTGCAGATAAATCATTTGTAGTATTGTTTGTTTTACAACGCTATAAAGCAACGTTTATCGTCATTCTTGAGTGCTGACCATTAAGACTAAATTAAATATTTCATCAAAATGTATTTACACGCAAAGATTCTGTGTGTATGCAATCACTGGAAGCTCTCAAACGATGAGAAGTTATTAAATGTGAACAGTTATATTAACTGGTTCTTTAAGTTCAGCGCATTGAACACAAGCTCTGAAACTTTGAAATATTATTTAAACTGTCAACAATCAAGAGAAGACGCCATGTTACATATTTATAAAAAAAAAAACTAACGTTTGATAAGAACAGTAGTGTGAACCCTTTTTGTAAGTACCTGCTAATAATAAATTGATTTGAACAATACTACATTGATCACTTTTAAAAACATACATTCGAACAGACAGTATAGCTTTCTCAATCAGAACAGATGATAAGATAATACTTCATAACCATCTCTCTTTTTGTGTCATTTATTTAAAAATATATTTTTCCACCCTTAACAGTATATATCTCACACTTAACTATGCAAGATATAAACTAAGTTAAGCGGTAAAAGTTATTCCCGAGTTCTAAAAGTGTGAAAGTTCTCCGATATTTGTATATCTATTCCAGATTTCAATAAAACTTTCTCTGCAAACTGATCATGAAACTACTATCCACCAGAAGAAATATGGAGAGTGCAAAAGATTTCATCCATCAAGGAAAGGAAGCGCCGTGGCAACTGAAAATATCGTTCTTTAAATGGAAAATATCGTTCTCTAAATGGGAGATATCAGTCGCTGGAGATTTTTCATTTTCATAATTGGAATTTTCGAATGAAAATCACGTCTCAATAGCCAGGAAATATTGATGTTTGATTCGATTCCAAAGTCGGTCTTTATAGATTGGATTACCAGGGTAAGAATATGAAGGGGATTTGTTGAGTGGGATCTCACTCGTTATATTTATTCCACTTTGGCCGTTCTTGACCGTTTTAAAATTTTATATTTGAACCGAGAGCACAATGGAATTCAAGCCAACCGGGACCATTACATCACTCAATGGTAGACATTTTCATCGCATGTATTTATGAGTATGGCTTTATGTCTCGATAATAGTATATACCACTTAAGTTTCAAGACTAGCTCAACGATAAAAAAATGAGAATAATTAATAGTAATAATTAATTACATTTGTTTTACAAGAAAAAATATTACGCAAATTAGTATTTATAAAAACATTTCTTTAAAATATATGGCAAATTAGTATACACTATTTTATACACAATTGTTGGAAAATGGAATGAAGTTGACAACAGTAATAATTGTTGAGAGAAGCGAAGCTACGTAGCTATGTACGTAGTTATGTAGCATTCTCTAATGGATCTGATACCAATCCTGATTAATGGCAGTGAGGCTTTGAATTGGTAGAGGAAGGTGGAATGTGTATGAATGTGTATGAATGTGTATTCCTGAGGTATGGTAAACCTGTATATGACCGAATTACAAATGGCAAGATAAGGAAATAACGTATACGTTAATCACATTTTGAAAGAAACGCATAGATTGCTTAAAGCGTGTGAAAGAAGAAATAAACGCCAGGAAAATAAGATAGTGGAAGAAAAAAAAAATTGACCGAAAAAATAGTAGTGCCATAAAATAACTATTAAATAATTCATTACATTAATACCTTCTTAAGTACTGCTATTATAATTAGAAGTTATATCAGTTCAACTCTGAGATCGCCCCTTTTACGTCCCGTTTTAAAATTAACGCCTCTTTATTCATTGCAAGTTGCGTTATGACAGACGCCCGCGCTAAATTTACACGTGTTGTCAGAATAAGCCCCCAGACGTCTCGTGGTGTGGTGGTTTGTAAGTGAACGTCGCTGAGTGCACAGCCAAAAATATACTTGGCTTTCGGCTTTCAGCAAAGGACGTTGAACTACTCGTGTGGCGGCTGTCATCTCGGATCAAAGATTAGGAATTCATAACTGGAGAATGATGACGCCAGGGAATAATTAATAAAAATAATCAGTCTCGGTCTCCGAAGTAAGAGTTAACATTTTTAATCCATAGGATTATACGCATGCTTTCATTACCACCTTTAGAAGCAATCCAAAGAGTGTGTTATTTATTATTCCGTTGGAAGGTGCTCGTAAAACCATCCCCATCTAAATACTTAATAGTAACAAACGAATGTACTTGTGCTCAGTTATTAGTTTTCTGTTAAAGTATTCTGTATAAGTTTTAATTAATTTCGTGAAAGGATGCGGGCTCAGTTCAGTTCACACCGCTCCGAATCGGCGAAGTTACCTTCAAACACGAAATGATGAATCTTCAATTCCCTCAAACTCATTTACTGTATTGCCTGAGCACTGTTTGGAGATGTTATCCGGCATTGTTCGTGCTACATTTCCACGCTGTTCTCGTGTAATCAAGATCAAAGTCAAGAACAATGGGAGACCCTACAGTGACAAAGGCTTAGGGCTCGGAGAACAAGATAGAGAATCAATAAGCTTCACAAAGGTAGAAAACAAGTTGCTGGAAATCTGAGCGATTTGGAAATTGAAATCGGTGAATTTTAAAACGCGATTAAGACGAAGAGAGCGCTCCAAACGAGGACTCTGGTATTTTACGGATTACTTTTGCGATGAAAGAATATTTTAACCGTTAATCGTGCTATGGCGCCAATAGAGTGATGATAAAAAGCTTCTCATTCAAAGGCCTCGGTCACCCTCTCGACTCGGGCGTGCTTTTGACACCCAAAGTTAAACTAAATTATTCTGAGTACCGATTAAGAATAAATAAATGTTCGTTTTATCAAATTGTGGAAGCGTTTCAAAAGTTTAAAACAACGATTTGTGTTTTAATTCAAAATAGTTCAAAGATTTTAGAAAGCGTTAAAATACGCCACGCGCTCTCTAGCGCAGAGTAGCCAAATCATATTACAAACTTGCATTGTATAGATCGTGTTATCTCTATTAATATTGTGATTAAAAACTTTCCACTTTATTCTACTTACATATTTTATACCCGGCCAGTTTCATCCCGCCATGGTCATTTAAAAAAACTTAAAATACTTATTGACTGGTGAAGCTTGGTGATTTACGAATTAAAAGTTATTCTTAACGTTGTTCTTGGTATGAGTATGTATCAAATTTATGCGAGTAGATTTGAAGGTTGTTAAATTAATATTCATTGCTTTATCATCAAAACCAGATATACGTTTTGAATTATTTGTATCTAAGATAAACCTATCAGAATTTGGATATTAGATGGAGTCATCAAATGTTCCTATTGAATCATTTTCCAGTCTGACAGATGGAAACCGCTGTATCGAATATGGATTCGGGGAAAATGTGATCAGATTCAGTTCTAAACCCTATTTGGTTTCTAAAACCTCACAAGCTGTGGCAAATAAATTAAGGATTTTGTTATGCTATACCTACGGGCAACCTTTTGAGTATCGGAATCACGAAAGTGTTCAATAACAAAGTTTGTAGCGTAGGTCCACTTCGAGACAGTAATTGGAAGGTTGACTGCGTTCTATCAAAGCGGTTGTCTTCGGGAGACAGAAGACAAAATAATAAAACAACATTTAAAAAACAATTTCATTATTTTTCAGAATCGCAAATATCTAAACATTTTGCTGAAAAGGATGTAATATTGAAACCATACAAAAAACAGGGATTGAAGGGAAAATTACAATTTCACAAAAAATTAAGGCAAACCAGGCTCTTTAATTTCTTGTGCTTAGAATATGAATTTCTCCGTCAAGGTTCCCTTTTTTAATCCACTAAAAAAGTTCATTACGCATTCTTTCATCAACCCAATTTTCTGGTGCCATTCAATTATCTTTTGTGTTTCACTTAATTATCAATTTTCACAGGTTTTGCGATTTCTGTAGATGCTTTGAAATCGAAAGCTGGGCTACTTTCCTTAGAAAGGAGGGATTTTTAGGGCAGCTTTATGGCACTCCCATTAGAGAGATCTTTAAAAAGCTCTTTAATAATAAGAACTTTTAAAAATCGAATCCTAGTTAAATTATAATTACAAATGCCAATGTTTTTACCCAAGCATATTTTGTAAATTTGTGCAAAATATGTTTTGACTTCAGTGAAATTTTCATTGAAGACTTATAAAACTGGGACGGGTAGGATAAAAGATAGCCTACTACTAAAGAGGCTTTCCATAATAAGCCTACAGGATGAAGGGCTCCTGGGATAACTTAGGTGACCGGTATTCTTCAAGAGTTATAGCGCCGATGGTGATAATTATGTTGAAATTTTAATTTAGCTATTTAAAACATTTCGTGAACAGCGTGAAATACGAAAATCTGCCACAATACTCGTATAAGTTTATATCTCGGTTTAAGATGTTTAAATCATTTAAAAGATTGTTAAATAAATTTAGACATGTAGCACGTTTAATTTTCTTATACCGAAATACATAGCCGGCCTTTCATCAAATATTTCAAAAACCATAACTTTAATATTTATTGAGTGGAAGAACTGGGGCGGTTCTAAGTGGAGTATCTAAGGCGGAATAAGAGCTTATTGTATGAAAGACGTAAACTATTTTTATGCTTTATGCTCGTAGACATATTCATATCTCACTAAACGAGAACAAGTGTTTTGTGTTAGTTTTAAAATTGGATTGCGAATTTATATATATATATAGTAACGGCAGTAACAAATCAGTGAAATCGAAATAATATCAATAATCTTTAACGTAAATATGAAACAGAAAAAGCCAGAAACTAAAAAGAACAGCGGTCGGGACCGAGACTCAAACTCGGAACCTCTAATTTATCTATGAGTAACGTCTCTGTCAATTGAGATACCGAGATCATTCTTTTTATATTTTTTTATAGTGAATACCGCACAAGAGTCCCAACTGCTCTTAACCGTCTAGAGCCAGTGAGACTATGGCATCCTCAATTTGGGATATGTTGTGAGGCTAAGGTAGTGAAGGGGAGAAGAATACGGGGAAGAGGAAGGTTGGAAAGTACCTGGCTATTCAGATCTGGTCACCAACCACAGCTAGAGCCATTTTTAAGCAACGTTTCGATTCTGAATGGTGGTCTTTCATCAGGGCGATACTTAGTGTATCTACCACTCTGGAACTTTATTTTATATGATATGAATTAAATGTGTTATGACACATATTAATTAAATAAAAGTTATTGGCCTACGCCGGGTTTGAACCCGCGACCTTTGGATTTGTAGTCGAGCGTCTTACCACTCGACCAAAGAGGCCGTCATTGAAAATTATTAATATTATCTATCAATGTCTTCCGATATAGGCTGCCATCATAAAATGTTATAAATAAAAGTTCTACCCGAGCTTATATTGTATACCTAGATAGTGTCTTGGATAAACCATCCATTTTAATTTACGGAAGATGTTTTGACTTCTTACAAAGTTGAGAATTTATATTTTAATTATAATTGACTATAAAGCTTTATGATTTTTATTTTAATGATTTAATAAAACAAATTTAAAACTTTTTATTTTGATATTGAAAAAAAATTATGAAATAATAAGCATAAAGCTTTAAAGTTAATTCGAATTTAATACAAGAAATAATGTTTTCGGAAGTTTCATTTAAACAAATGAAAATTTATAAATTACAATATAAAATGCGTTTCTAGGAAAGTTATGCAAGAGTTCATCAACATATTTTGGCCTGTATTTGAAACCTTTTGTTCCCAAATAATAAAAGTTGTTATGATGCCTGGCTAACTTATATACAGCTATTTCAATGAAACGTAACCCTGTGGGCGCCCAAAAAAGCCAGAAAATTACTTCTAACTAAAGCTAAAATTACCTTCAAAAGACTTTATTTTTAATAGTCCTTGTTTTACATAATGACCAAAATTGATATTACAATATGAGTGATTATGAATTTTTAAATCTTATTTATTTATCGTATTGTAAATTTTTTAAGCAGTGTCGGGAAATATTTCTCGCTCTTCGTGTGTCAATTGTGGTTAGAGATGCATAAATGAGAAGACAATCTTTTCTACTCGGTGAGCGAGCTGCTTTTTGCTACTGCAGGTTTTTTTATGCATATGTTTATATATGTAATGCTTAGAGTGAATTTTTGTTTACTGCGTTTTTGTGCCTATCCCAATCTTTTATTTTAGCCCAATTATCAAGTTTAGTTTATGTATACGATGGAATTTGGACGGAGATGGAGGGGTCGGTGCTGGGGGTCTAGCGGCCGAGGTTGTAAATGGAGGGATTTGGGTTTGATTTTAGCTTAATCTATTAAACTCGTATGTTTTTGGGGTGAAATAATTTTCGAGCCCGTATTAATTATGCTATTTCTGACAAACTATGTACTTTTGGAAAATCTTCGGAAAAATGTTTTATACAAGATTCGAGTCTTTTTGTATTTGATGTAGCCCAAAAAATTATATTTGAAAATAGATAAAACACAGCTTAGCAAATATATCACATTAATAAAATGAGCACTAGCCTTTTAAAACCTGTGTTTATTTTATCAACCCCCTTCAAAATTCCAACCGCGTGTTACTTTCTTTAATAATACCGTCCTACTCCCCCGTCAATCATAATAATAACATAAAAAATCTATGTACGTCTATGCTTAACACATGCAGGTTTTTTTTTCGGGTGGCGTTAAGTCAAATGGAGGAACGGTTCAAATTAACCGAGGTATTTACGATCTTCTTCACTAAATGTGATATATGGGTAAGCTGTGCATTACTGTAGAGATTGCATTAAACTGTAACGGTTACAACATTGTACGGAATTTATTTACTTAACAACTCAAATTTAGATTTTAATATAATTTTTTTTTAATATTGTCAAATTGCATTTCAATTATTTTTAAAACTCACCGTACATCATAATAATACACGCTGACAATAAAAAAACACGAAGTATTTTTAAGCAAAATATAACCATTTTCATTATTTTGAAAATCTTTCATGATGAGTAAAAAATATTTTCATTAAAGATTAAATTGTATTAAATTTGATAGCACCAAATTGATGGAAGAAAAATCAAACAAAAACTTTAATCTTATAATATAGAATGAAGTTATTCCATTTTATTGTTATCTTTTCGTAACAAGGTATTATTTCAAACTAATAAACTTAATTTGTTTCAAGAATTTACTTCTGGAAAAATGTGACCAAAGGTGAATTCCTTGTTCAGAGGATTGGAATAATAATATTTGGATGATTTGTACAACGCCGTTTTTGTGAAAAATCACTTCAAGAGCGCTGTAAAGATTTTATTTTATAATTGATTTTAATATTTATTTTAAGAGAAAATATACAGGAACATACTAACCTGGCAGGTGTACTCAGATAGACACACTTATTAACGTAAAATTATAAGTGTGATTTTAATTTTTAATTTTTTATTTTAATTTTTAAAATAAAATTTTTTTTTTTTTTTTTTTCATTTCTTTAAATTATTTTAATTTAATTATTTTTATTAATTGATTTTTAAAATATTTTATATATTTTTCGATTTTAGGGCATGAGAGCAAATTTAAGAATGGACTTTCTGAATTTGTCGTACAGTACAGGATACAATATACAGGATATTATATACACGATACTATATACACGATATACAGGATACTGTATACACAATATACAGGATATATGTATTTTAAAGTGACTAATTTTAAACTCTCATTGCATATATAAGAACTAGGAAGATATCTTTCTAATACCTTTAAAGTGAGGTTATAAACGACTGTATTTAATGTTCGAAGTAGGTACCAATGTTATATAAGCAAAAGCTCATTAGAATATTTTTTGATATTAATTATTGAAATAATATCAATAATCTCCAACAAAAATATGAAACAGAAAAGCCAGAAAATAAAAGAATAGCTATAATACTAAGAGACTCGAACTCGGAGCATCTAATCTATCCTTTAATTAACATCAAATGTAATAAGCATAAAAGCTTTAAAGTTAACTCTACTAGAATATTTTCATTAAAAATGAAAACAATCCATCTAAAGTTCAAGCAAATGAATATAAGTGTTGTTTTTCTTAGAGACAATATACTCGTATGTCAAATGGCGAAATACATTTTTTAGTTGTATGTCCTAAACAAAAATACTAAATTAGCATTCGTACATATTGTGTGCTTTTTTTGGTTTAGTATGACCGTTAGTAATCGATACTTAACGCCATCTAGTTATTTAACGTGAAATAAAACAAAGCGCAGAATAATGTCGTGTACACATTCATTTAAAATGAGAGAAACAATGAGATAGAAGTATTATTGCATTGAGGTTGCGCTGCCACCAACTCGTGTATAGTGACACCTAATTAATTAAACGAAGCTTATTTCAATATCGTATTAAATATCGTCCTTACTTTGTTCATCATTAGGGGGCTTTCTCCAATACATATCTGCCGAGCATTACAGGCAAGGCTTAAGTGGGGTCATGGATTTTAATTAATTTATGAAGCGCCGTGCATCGCTGTGGAAAATGGCGGTAGGGGTAATTAAATAAATCATAAGCGGATGTGATGAATGAGCCGCTTCATCACGATTTATGGGCAAGGTTAGGCTAGCCAGGTATCTCCGCGGTGCTAAGGTTTTATCTATTCTTGTCACAATAAATTTATTAAATTATTCCGACGTATTTTATGGACAGTTCGTGGAATATGCGGCGAAAACCTGATGGTTTTAAGCAAAGGAGTATGATTTTTTCTTCGATGAAGATCTAACCTAACCTGACGTAACTTTAAAATTTAACCAGAGCACAATTTAACATAAAATAAAACATGCAAAATAACAATCATTTCAAAATTACGTAACTTTTTTTTTACGACCGACCGGTTTCGCTTAGTCTAAGCATCATCAGGGTATAAAATTTAACTTTACAAAATAAAAATGTATTAATTTAATTTATTTACTACTTTAAAAAATTACCCTTGCGATGCTAAGGCTAAGCGAATCCGGTGAGTCATAAAAAAAAAATCTGCGGTCTGATACAAAGTTATTATTTCCTTTCATTAAATATGTAAAACCACAAAGTGATTGCTTTCTACGAAAATATAACTTTTTTGTGTTTATTCTTTTCCATATTTAATTAAAAGCGCAATATAAGAGCTTACACTTATTATTGTTCTTGGTGTAGGAACATGTATTTCTTGCTTGATGAAAATATTTAACACGCGTCATTCTATTTCCATCATGAGCAATGACAAGTTTAAATAACCATTTCACTGTAAAAAAAGCACCTCTGTTTCTGAACTGTTCATTCGTCGAGGAATTCCATTGTAATTATTGGATTTTATTCATTTACTTATTTAGAACCGGACCGGTATCACCCTGCCTCGAGCATCTTCAGATTGGACAACTAGTGAATAAATGAGATATGATGTCAAATGATTATTTGTACATTATTTTTTATTATTGTCCAGGAGGAAAAATCTATCTATAAGTATTCTACCCAGACAAACCTTCGTCTGTGGAATATGTAATCTATAATATGGGCTAACCTCAATGCAACACGGCGGGCTTAATGGTTTTCATACTAATTTTAAAACTTTATAGCGTAAGTTTTAAATATTTGATTTCATTCAAACTAATGAAATCGGTCGAGTAATTTTTGAGAGAATCGAAAACAAACACCCAAAAAGACACACAGCCAAACATATATTTTGTTTTATTTATATAGATAAGAAGAAGATATATATATATATATATATATATATATATATATATATATATATTATTTTATAAATTATATATATATTTATGAACTTTAAGATTTTGAAAGAACAGACCTTTTGAATAAGAATAACATGGAAATGAGTCTAATAATAATGTGGAAATGAAATAATGTGGACTGAGTCGTTACCTATTGTAAGCATTGAACTCGATTCAACCAATCCGTATCTATTATTTTAACTAATAATATATATATATATATATATTTATAAACATATTAGAATTTAGCTTTTTGCATTTAATTAAAAGTACATTGGATATTAATCATCATATATATTTTATTAATGTTAGTATTTAAGTTGAAAGTCAAGTCATTGTAATGTATCTGCTATGTGCGTTAGTAAAAAAATGAATTACCAAAAGTTTATTTCATTTGTAGCTTGGATGTTTTCAGCAGATTAAAATCTCGTATTTATCTGTAGGAAAAAACGTTAAACTTGATTTTGGAAAATTGTGGGTCAGACGTTTTCTGCATAACTACGTCTAGTTATTAGTCACTCATCGAAAATCTTAATTGTAAGTAAAGTCTAATTTATAAGTCACTAATCAAAAATCTTCATTTTAAGTCTAAATTATAAGTTACTACTTATAAGTTTTAGTTATAAATCACCAGCTATAAGTCTAAATTTAAAGAAACTAATCACAAATTTTAGCTGCTAATTCATAGATATTAGCTATAATTTATAAGCCACAAGTAATCAGTTATAGTGATAAGTTGTAAATCAAAAATCTTAATTTTAAGTCTAAATTGTAAGTTACTACTTATAAGTTTTAGTTATAAGTCATCAGCTATAAGTCTAAGTTTAAAGGCACTAATCACAAGTCTTAGTTGTAAATTCATAGAAATTAGCTATAATTTATAAGCCACTAGTAATCAGTTTTAGTGATAAGTTGTGGGTGATAGAAATTAAGTCGTAAAGCGCCCTTCATGTGATTTTCTTTCACGCCTGAAAACATCCAATAAATTTTATTATCATTATTGATATTCGAGTATCCTACCCACCGGAAAATATACAATGCCTTTAATCAACCAGTTTTTCAATAAAAATAAAGAAACGTTTCTTACTGACCGAACATGACTGTTTTTAATCACATTATTTGCTACCACGTTAATTTACTAATATAAAACCTCCCTTATCTTATTAAAAATATGTAACATTTTTCTACCGAAATATATTTTGTAATTCTGTACTCCACGTTTCAATAAGCTAGGGGATATTTTATTTTAATGGGACATTTTTATCTTCCTCGAAAATCTAAGGAGCTTAAAAAATGCTTTGAATTGTCACGCTGAGGCTTTTATTGACTAAAAGTATAAAGTAAACTATTCCTCGGGCTATTCCACCTTCCTGTGTTTGGCGTGAGTGTAATATTTTATGACTCGTGCAATACAAGCCAAAACATTTTATTGTGTGGCAATATACAGCATATTTTTATGTATTTTCTTTATAAATTTTGTTGTTGAGATAAATGATAATACAAAACTGATGTTTACATATGTTTTGATACTTTAGCTATCTAAACACTTAAAATACTTTTGTGGCTCTTCAGGCATCTAAAATACTTTTACCATTTGGGAGAAAGCTGGACTCAAGCGAGACAAGCTTGGGACTTTTTTTTAGCTTTTTGTCGCTTCAGGTAATTCAGTAAGAGCATTGAGTTACCTCAGTTAACTTTTTTTTTCAAAATCCAACCAGGTACTGAAGACTAAATTTTATTGTAAAAAAAAAACTTTAAAGTGCTCTGCCGTAAACTTCACAAATGACGCTTCAGCCCTTTGGCCTTTCTGGCGACAATATATCAATTACATCCCATAAAAAAATCACGGGATGTTATTTGATCTGGCAAGAATAAATTTTGGTTGTTTTAATCCGCCCATTTCATATATAAAATAAAGTAAATATTATTTCTGTCCAATGTATTACAGGTAGACACTTTATTAGGTAAGTAGGGATTATTTTTAAGCTTTGGTTATTTCAATTAACATCAGTTCCAAATTTGGGAACTTCACATCGTTGACGTTACATTGTTATTTTAATAATTTATATTGAGCCACTAGTAATTACCACCCGGTTTCGCCCTAGTGTAAACACTGTTTTTTCTTATTTATCATTAAATTGATATTTCCAAGATGTTGCGAAGCTGAGAATCAAGTTAATTATGTTGTATAAATTCAAAGCAAAAACCTTCGAAAACGAGTGTAAATTTTGCAACGCCAAAGTTTACTATTCGACGGCCCCCGGGGTCAAGTGGCTGTGTTTGGTACTTCTCAGCAGTTCTTTCTTCCATCTCTTTCCCTTTTCAACTACCTTAAGCTTCACAACATACCCCGACTGGGGATGCCATAGTCCCACTGGTTCCAGACGGTTGGGAGTAGTTGGGAATCGCATGCGGTATTCACTTAAAAAGGTTTTTGGATGGGATACTATCTTAAAAATAGTGTTTTTAATTGAAATCTAGTGTTGAAAATCGCTTCTGAGTTGATATTTCACAAAGTGAATGGAATCGATATCAAAAGACAGCCCCACGGAAATGATGTTAACTCAAGTTATCTCTAACTTAAGAGATTTGTGGAAGGCATTTGAAATAACAAGATATTTGAAATTGGCCAGCCATATTCTTAGCATAATTACAATCTGTGTGCTTTGAATAGTTAATTGACGATATTTAATACGGATACACGAACATCATCTAGCATTCAATACTTGTGTAGATTCTAAGCACTGATCCCGTTCCTGTTTGCCTTGGAAATAATATCAGCTGTAATACCAAGACATCATGAGAATTCATTGTACTGAAACTAAGCCAATTACTGAAACGTTACTATCCTATCGAACAATACCATGTAATATGTCCCAATGAGAGGGGTGTCTGATATCCCTGTATCCACGTATCATAACATATAATAGAGTTACACCATGTTGCAATCATAATAGGCTGTGTGTTTAATTACATGTTTCGCCGAATTGCCTAGTTAGAAAAGTTAAATATTTATTTAAACTTATCGTGTAATATTATGTGTGTTTGTTTTAGTGGAGGCTCTGGCATTTAGTAATTAAAAGTTGAAAAATACTAGACAGACTTCATGTTTTCAAAAGGAAAGTGCAAAACATCCATTGAGACGGGAATATTAATGGTTGGTTTCACCATTTTAGTGTAAAATATTTTCTTTATATAAGATAAAGTGCCCAGTAAAATTCTGCTTTTTTATGTCACAAAAAAGCATTGGTCTAAAAATTATCCAAGTTATTTTCACCAAGCCTTAACATAAAAATAGAACACACATAGTTTATTGAAAACGAAAATCAAGAAAAAAGGAGAAAATTATGCTTTACACAAATGTTTTCTCACACAAACTACACGTAGTTCCCTTTTTACACTGTAAGCAAATCAAGTTGGATCTCTTAACTGCACTGCCATCTTTATTGCTGCATGCCATGCATTGCAATAAATTACGCCCTGGTAATTTTTTTAACCCGAAATTCACCCTTGGTGTTAATGATGTTGACATTGACTGGTTAGTCACTGAGTCGACAAACGCGTCAGATTCTCAGCCAGGCGTCGTGGATTCAATTCCTCTGCTAGCTAAGTCTTCCATCATTGCACAAGCAACATCTTCCGCTTATTTTGATGGCGGTAGGAGTTTTTCATATATTGTCTGGTTATTTGTAACCCGGAAATGTCTGTCTATATTTATGGAATTTCAGAAAGATTTGTACCACGGAACCAGTGATATTAAAATCAATTCATTCTTTTCAATATATTTGAATACGACAAACCATGAATCAAGGAAGAAATCACGAGCTCCGCGCACACAACTGTCACCGCCGCGAGTCAAACGTACTCTGAAGTATGAAGCGCTATCGCGTCGTTGGCACTTTTAATATAAGCACGTGGCAGCGCGGCGGCGGCACTACAACAATTGTTACGATGTATTTTTAATACATATGAAAAATGAACATTGAAAGACCATCAAAAATCTTCAAAGAATATGAAAACAGAAAAGGATACATAAAATAAAAAGGTTCGGCTGTGACCGAAACTCGAACTCGGGACCTCCACTCTATTCGGGAGTGACGCATCTACCGTAGAGTATGTATTTTATTATTCACAAAAGCCGTAAACGTTATGTTTTTTTAAACAAATACGAAACTCCTCAAATCTTATCCAAACCATGATAATTCAACGCTAAATGATATGCTTTCGAAGCCTTAAGAAATCTATTTTATTATAATGACAGTTGTTCTCAAAGTTGAATATTTTTGCGCATGGGCGATTTACTTTAAAGTCTACATCGTTGCGATTAGTTTTGCGTGTCGAATCGTGAAATAAATAAGATTTAATATACATTACCAATTCCTGCATAATAATTTATGTACACCAAATTTTTATTTTATTAAAATTCTAAGGACTATTCTTGTAATAATCAAACGCTAAGAAAATAAGCTACAATTTTAGGCATAAAAAATACTGTATAAAAAAATATAAAAAAATAAAGTATATAAAAAAATAAAGGTTAAAATAAGTTTGAGGTCTTAAATTTTTTGTTTAAAATTTAAAGAAAAATTATAGCGTATTTTGCAGGATTTCTATAATATAAAAATCGAAAAACCAAATATATTTATTTTAGAATTTGCCGCAGATGCCTATTGCGGAAAATGGGTTACAAAATTTTAAATCAAACCAAGGATGCCTTAAAATGTGATTCATTTTTCGTCCATGGATGCGATTAACGATTGACCGATAAGGTATGTGCAAACCTTGGAAAAATAATTTTGCGCAGGAAATTAATTTCCTGGCAACCTGCACACGTTATAGATTGTACGGTATAATGTAGGCAAAGGTATACCGCTGGATGGTTCGTTGAAACTTCTCTCTCTTTCTCATAAACATCGAATGCAACAGAGAGAGAGGTTACCATAGACTTTTCATTGGTAGAACTATGCTGCAGCACCTATGCTTCTGCCAGCAACTACAAATAAAGCAGAATTACAATTAATGGATTCCGCAGATATAAACTCATATGTTTCCAGAGCTTTCACTGCCTTTTCTACTAAACTAAGTAAGTTCCCAGTATCTGCAGACACATCCATGAAAAGCATACTGTTTAGTCTTTTTGGGGAAAAATTCAACTCGGAGAAATTGAATGCACTTACCCCAAAGATAGAATCTCTTTAAGTGTATTTTGAGAGAGAAGTTTCTTAAATTGTTAGAATAATATAATTGCAAGAAGCCAATATCAAAAGATCGTAAACAACCAAATGGATAGATTTAGTTTTTAGTGTTCATTTTATTTTGCTGAAGGGATGTAATGTTGTAGAATTACATTTGAAGAAAATAAATATTTTACGTATGAGAAAATGAAAAGATGCTGCTTGTTTTTTGATTGCCTGGAATTTTTTCTTCTCTGAAGGTGCATCTCAGCAGTCACAGCTTATAAACGGCTAGTAAGATGGTAGCAAAGAGTTTACATAGTATAAGTCATGTTAATTCAGGTTGGATTAACTTTAAAGAAGAAGTCGGGGACGCTCGAGAAAGACATGGCACGATCAAGAGAATAAAATACTTAAATCGGACTATATGAAGAGTCAGAATAACAGAAATGTATCTATGAGACGATATATGAATTTGAATGAAGCAAGGAGTGTGTACCTATCCTTGCAGAGAAACCGCGTGATGGTTAGTTAGTTAAGCAGATTTTATTTTGTTTGTCTCTAATTGCAAAATTTTCGAGCGGTGAGCTAAAGCATCATGAAATTTATGTAGTTTTTTCTGTCTGGAATCTCTAAATCATCGTAACTAGCGTTATTTACATTATAAGTAAAAAGCTTTTAAAAAACCAGTTAGCTGTCAAAATGTCATTTTATTTTTACCTTATTTTGATCATAAGATTTATTTTTTCTAAAATATTATTTAAGCTCTGAAAAATGCAGGGTTTTATAGCTAATAAGTAGTTTATAATTTTAAATCTTTTTGCTTGTAACATATTTATTAATTATTTTCGAAATCTGTTATACGATAAGTTTCAACAAAGGAATTACTTTGAATACTCTAAAATGATTTCATTAGAACTGACCTTTTAATTTCAAAGAACATTCCGAAATGGAGCTATAAAACGGTGATTTTAAATAAACGTTCATCTACGAAAAAGGGTTAGAACGTACTTGCCTCCAACTTACAGCTTTTTGAAGTAAAACAGTTTCTTTGTAAAATAACAAATGAAAATACTTTTGGTAGAGTTACTTTACGCTCGGCACAGGAACTTCAAAGGTATTTATTATTGAGTAAAGTGGAAAGTTTTTCTCAATAATTAATCTCATTTAGAATGTCAAAAGCTTGAAAAACAAAACTTCAATCAGTTTAAAAAATGGCCTTCGTCGGACAAAAGCTTTGACAAAAAAAGGTGATTAAAATAGTGGCGTATTGGCTATATATTTATTATATTTAAACCTAATAAACACTGTCCATATTTTGTAAATACATTTTATTTATTACACCCTTACCATTTTTTACCATGAGTCATAAAAAAATGAGCTTTTTTTGGCCATTAAAAAATGCATTTTCGAATCATATTTCTCTTCTTCGCGAGCTTTCTAGCGTTCAGCTTAGAACACCAGGCTTCCCCGATTTTGTTTTATAGATTTGCAAATTCTTGGCGGCTTTCACCTATCCAAAACCTGCAGCTCTCTCCATAATGTTTGCTCATCTCATTAGTAGGCGACTTCTGTTTCCCTTTCCCAATTCACGAAAATGTAATATTAACGGTCATCTGTAAGTCGTGCCACATTCCCAGCACAGTTCCTTGGAAAATTTCATGTTTATCTTATTATCAAACAATTTGTGTATATTCCCATAGTATTTATGAAATATTGTTACCTCTTAGAGAAGTAAATACAGATCTTATTAAAACTCTCTCATGTAGGAGAGATTACTAGAAGTTGTAACCGAATATCTCACCAAGTTTGCATGAAAACTAGCGCCCAAGACACCTGAATCTTCATGCCGTAAGCAACGTGGTCCCATCGGTGCAGCAACTCTAATATTTGACTTTCAGGAGGAACATATTAAAATATATTAATCTCCTTGGGCAGCCGCAGCTGTAGGAACCAATGAAAAAGCAATTAACCCGGATATGCAAAACTGGTATTCAACTCGGAAAACTATTTCATGCGACAATTATTCATCTAAGCACCTTTTTCTGCATCCCTTCGTATTTCAAATTGCTCGATTTAATTTCTTCGCTCAGTTTAAAATGTGCACTTGTTTTTGCTTAACTTATAAAAATGTGACTTATTATCTTATGTATGAATAAACACAATATTGATACAAACGAACTGGAGCTCATAGCTGCTGCCATGAACTAATCCTTTCCATAACCAGGTGATTTCGCGATCTGCGCCCCCCTAAACAGTGGCATTTATTTAACAATAAATACCACTTTTATGTTTTTATTTTATTAAATAGAAACAAATAACTATTTAAATACGTGTTTCAGTGTTGATACTACCCGTGTCTTCAGTATATCAAAAAATTAAATGTTTATATATGTTTTCCCCATAAAGAACGTGCTGATAAAACAAATTTTAGATTTATATTTTTTTTATTCTGTTTGCCCCCACATTGTTTGATGACACGGATGATGTTGAAACTGTTCGGCGAATCAATACAATATTTTATAAAATGAAACATGGACAAGTGATGTATACCGAGTAAATCGGTTTTGATAAAATATTTTACCTGCCAAAACTAAAACCGATACAAAACATAGTTACAATATGATACAATGTAAATTATCTTCACACGGTTCAGCCACTTAAGCTTGGACTTTTTGCAATACCTGTCATAAAAAAAACTGTAGGTGTTAAAAACTAAGAAAAGGGATTACAATAATACAAAAGATTAACAGCAAAGTAATAATTATTAATTTTCCTGATGCTATATTTAGGTTGAAATTTGCTACAAAGTTCTTTGAAATAGTTTTAGTTGTACTTATAAGTTACTGACTATATCAAATGTTAATAAAGATCGTAACGAATTTCGGTAAGAGTTTCCACGATTAACCAAATTCTACAGAAAATCGTGAATCAAGAATTCAATGGTATTACCGATAATATTTTTAAAACTGTTGGCATGTTCCTTGACCTGTCAAAGGCACTTTTTAATGATGACCGTGAGCTTTTACTCATTAAACTGGAACGATCAGAAAAACGAATTTGCCACATATCTGCCAGAATATTCATAGAAAATGGGAGAAAATCGTGTTTCTAGTGCAAAATATGACTGAATACAAATGGCGAATAAAAAATGAAGGCGTACCACAAGGAAAAAATTGTGGGCCTCTTTATTTCTTATCTCTTCAAACAATCGTCAAATTGTAGTCAACACAGAATGTATGATTTTTTTCCGATGATAATGCTTTGCATTTAATTTCGGCGCTCTTGAGGTGATATTTTTTTTCATGAAAACGGTTCTATAAAAAATAGTCAATAATTATTATTACTCTTCGTGTGTAAAGAAATTCGAAGTTAAACAAATAAATAATAACCAATAAAATTTTATTGTCACCAATTTTTATTTTATTTAATGGCTGATTTTTTAAACTTGTCAATGAGTCATTTTAATCCATCGCAAACTGAGCTATCACTTAACTATTTATTAAGATTTATTCTTATCTAAACTAGGAATTAATATGTAACGATAGAAAGTAAGATCTGTACAGCGCCCTTGAGGTGATTTTTCACAAAAACGGCGCCATACAAATCGTCCAAATATTATTATTATTATTATTAAGATGATTTGTAAATCTACTGAAAATTTAAATAAAATTTGAAAGGAATAAATAATAAAAGTAATCTGTAGTTGGTCTTTGTATTAATAACTTTCATGTAGATAGTAATATTCCCAAATAATTTAAAATTATCATTGATATTATTTTTGAAATTTCCGGATATTGGAAATAGTTTCTTAATATTAAGGAATAATTTCTAGGAAACTTTACACAAAACAGAAGGTTCTTCACTTCTTATTTGTACCTAGAATAAAATAACACGCAAACTAATTGGTCAAAATTATAAAATAGTGAAAGTTCTCACAAGACAAATCAAAAAAAAAACTACACCCATGAAAATATTTTCAAACTGATCACTAGCTGAACGTAATTACATGTCGTCGCTGGAAAGGCCAAAGGGCTTAAGCGACACTTTGCTCAAAAATGAGTGTTTTGTGGAGTTTTGCATCAGTTTTGTTTTGCAAAATAGCAAATATGCAGTTTTGATCAGTTATTTTTTGCATCGAGTGCTCTGACTGTCGTTTGATTCTGAAGACTTTTGTGGCCCTTCAGCCATCTAAAAATATATATATATATATATTTACCATTTGGGAGAAGGCTTGACTCAAGCGACACAGTTTTGGGACTTTTTTAGCTTTTTGTCACTTCAGGTAGCTCAGTGAGAGCATTGAGTTACCCAAGTTACTTTTTTTTGTTCAAAATCCAACCAGGTACTGCAGATTTATGAATTTTATTGTACAACGAAAAAAACCTTTAAAGTACTCTGGTGTAAACTTCCCAAAATGGCCCTTCAGCTCTTTTGCCTTTCCGGCGACGATATCTTTGTTATTTTCTCAAACTTATGTGTATTTTTTTATCAAAGTATGACATGCTGTTAGAAAATACAATGGCATATTGTATGCAATAACCAAAAACCTTTATAAACATTCAGTATTTTTGGAACATTCAATAAATTAACTATGAACTCTCGACCTACCCGATTTATTTGACTTTCTTTCGTAATACATTCTGGGTTCAAGACTAGCCAAAGAAAAATATATAAACCGCACCCTCTACAGTTGAATATTCCGAAGTCGGGATAGAAAGTTTCGCTGAGTGTCGATGTCAACTGCTTATCTCGACCAGAGTCGGTATTGAAAACGTGCCCCGGACCAGCCGCGCCATTCCCCATGACGTTTTTGCGAAATTGACTCTCCGAGTTGCTAAATCGTAACGATTTTCATGTCACAGCATTCCGGTAAGTGTCTTCGGGTTTGGCAGTTGAATGCAAATTGCAGCATCTTGACGACTTATACGCGTAAAAACTATTTTAAAAAGGCATGGCTTAGAAAACTTGTATTCAGATAAAACCAACTTTTATTGGACAAAATATATTTGATAACGGCTTAAATTTCTAAAACAATTCAAGCCACAAAGTACTAAGAATTCAAAGGTCAGAATATTAACTTTTTACTTTTCTAATTTCCTAGAGTAGAGAGATCTCTCAAAACTGACAAAAATATACCTGTAAACATAACGGCTTCCAACGTAGCGTAAGTAGCCACTATTAACTGAAAGTAGACATTGTAGTTGGGCACAGTCTCAGCTTAAAATAATTATTCTTCTTAAAAATATATACTAATTCAAATGCTTCGACTAATTCTTAATTTACGAAAGAAAAAGAAAAAAATTACATACGTACATATTAAGCAGATGAAGTTTTTTAACTTTTTAATTAATTTAATAAAGTATGGCAAATAAACTGTTTTTCTAACTACAATAAAAGTAAAAGTTTCTCACTTTTCTTAGTTTCCATTATTGTTTAGTCAAAGATAAATGCACCAAGATCCAACGCGGCACATTCTGTTAATAAGAAACTTCTGGTTGGTTTAATATATTTTTGCTGTAATCATGAACCAGTAAATATTTTTATTAACGCACGTGTTGCAAGTATTTTTTGTTTGTTTTAATTACTCAGGGGGAGGGAAACATTTTAATTTAAATCTTGTTAAGGATAAATAAGTCCCTAGTTTATTTAACGGTTTAAGAAGACTCACGTAAACCTTAAAATACACTTTGACCTAATTAAGAATAAAGAGAGGACTTCACTTAAATTGCGTTAGATCTTAATTAATCTCGAAAATATTATTACCTTATAAAATACGAGGCCCAGTCCCGCGTAGGGAGGTCGAAAGAGTGTCTTATTACGGGATGTCAGATGAATTAAATATTAATTCACGCCTTGAAATCTTCTGAAGGGAAGATAAGCAAAGTGTTGTTGGGCTAACCAGCTCTTAGCCAGTTAAATATTCCGACAGGGGTGGCGCAAGAAGCAAGCAGAAAGGCAGGGGTAAACTTAGTATTCCGCAGGCACCGAAGGATATTTTGCCAGGATCCCCTATCCTGCTTTATTGAGCATTTTAAGAACCCAGTGGGAATTATTCTAGCGATAAACAAGGTCATAATTTCAGCGCTCTTCACTAATTTTTGAGATGTAATTTTTTGATTACGTTTTGAAATTTCAAGTTTAGTCTTGAAAATATTAAATAAGCTTTGAAACTAGAAAATCATGTTCATATCAGGATCCACTACTTAAAAACTAATTTCACATAGTTAACTACTCCAGGATTAAAAGTTATATGTCTCGTAAAATTAACATTTTATTTGAAAACAAATCAAAGCTACATAAATCTATGCTAGTATTGTGACGACGCGGCGTTACGCCAGAAAGTGAACAGGTTACCATAAAAAAGTGGGTTATTAGGGTGTACCGTTTTGCGGTAGAATTTGTCACGGAATACCCTTTCAATATTGTATCAACTCAGTGGCAGAGCTGCTATTATTGGCTCTGTTTCACAATGGCTCCCACAAAACAAGTTGAGGCCCCCGCCCGGCCCCCTGCCGCCCGCGCCCCGTGCGCCGGGAAATCCCAGCACAGGCCCCTAAACCCGGTGACGAGAACCCTTCACTGAAAGGACCATTAATTATTTCCCTCGGATTGCTGCCAGTGGCTGAGAACAAAGAACAAACCTAAAACTTGTTGAATTATTATTTGTACGCGGCTTGTGTGACTTGGCTAAAGGGAAATGGCCTACGTTGTGTGAAAAGATTTATGCCGCTTTATTACTATTATTGTAACCCATTACTACGAAAACTTTTTTACCTTCCGTTTTTTTATTTTTATTCATTTTAGTCTGTTCGGAGCGCATTGATTTTCTATCCACAGTCTCTTTTTGTTTTTTTGTTGTTATTGTAAAATGCACTCAAAAAGTGTATGAAGATCGAGAACTGCTAATCAATCAATGTTTTTTCTGATATTCTACAAATATTAGCGAACCCATTAAAATAGTAATTTTGGAAAGAGATACGATTTAAAATCAACATAAAAAAATTACAAAAATCAAAAACTATTCTCATAAACATAATTGAAATTTAAATAAAAAATATTTTAGTTTTAAGCCACTTTATTTATACACATATAACAATTCGACCAGTTTCGGTTAAGCTTAACCTTCTTCAGGAACGTATATATATAAACTACGTTCCTGAAGAAGGTTAAGTTTAACCGAAACCGGTCGAATTGTTATATGTGTATAAATAAAGTGGCTTAAAACTAAAATATTTTTTATTTAAATTATAATGTCAAGCTACAAAGTGATTGCTTCCTTCGATAAAATAATTGAAATTATTGTTAAATATGCAATTAATTGTCTGTGTTTGAAACAAATTAAACATTCTGGATTCACATAAAATATAGTCTCAAATAATATTGAATATCCACTGAAAATCATTTTGTAAGCATTAAAGTGATATAACATTTTTCTTTATATAAAGGAAAATTATGTTACAAATTCTGTGGTTTTTCCCAATTTTGGGGGATTGAAATTTAGATTTTTCAATTAAAAATCCTTCAAATATGCCCCGTGGATGAGGCCTTTTGTCCATTTTTAAATTAATGCTTACATTTTGCTTTGGCAAAAATGATTTTTTTAGGCATTAAAACAGCCAATTTATTTACTTGATACAGCAAAGCCTTAAGGCTTTAAAAATATAATCATGAACTACTGAATTAGATAGATTTTTTATTACATACTGTAAATTAAAATGATTCCGCTAATGTAATAAAATGTATGATTTTAAATTATATTCTTTCGCGTGAATATTCGAAATAAGACTTTTATTTGTAACTTTTCTGTTTTCTGAAATAAATGCTTGTTTATAAGATATTATCCAAAAGCATAATAATATAGGATTTAATTTCATTAAACTACAAAGCTCAGCAAATCTAGGCAGACCATTTCCCGACGTACAAAAGTAGCAATTCTGGCAAAGTGCTCCTCGAATTGGGTAAATTCAAATAGGTCGTTGTACCAATTCGTTTATTATTTACAAAAAATATGCGTCCGCATTGGGTATAAACACAGCTGCGGCCATTATGTGGAATAAATAAGATAGGAAGTCCAAGCATCACCGACAGCAGTCAAGGCGCTTTTCACATTCCCGGATCGGGAGCTTTCACCGCCGTGGCTCCATTCACCTAAAAAGCTAAGCCCGATTTGCCGGTTTCCGGAAATATCTCCACCGGCTTTTTGTAATCGTGGGATTTCATCTTTTTGAGATAAACGGTGAAAATTGTTTGGAATCGATGAATGTAAATTGTTTAAAATATTTTAATCCTACTTGGCTCATACATAAATATAAAAGTAATTGTTTTTAAAATAAACAGAAAATTTCCATTTGAAATCCTTATGAATAAAAGTTTTTCATATATTTTTTAAGGAAAAACTATTGTTTAGCTTTCAAGATTAAATCTGATATCTCCTTGAATTTCTGTGTACAACAGATACCGTACAAAAAAACAGCGAGAGATTCACAGTTGGAAGACATGCCAAACGCATGTCCAATTTGTGGACGGCTGGTATGAGCGCATTAACGAGTAATATGAGAATAAGTCATTTTCACGATTCGTTCTTGTGCTCAATAGCTAAGATTTGTTTCAAAACTTCAAGCGTATTTCGCTAGTTACCTCTGTTTAAAATTAATGCTTAATTCACCAAAACCCACTTTGAATCTGTATCATAATATCACACATTGCCAAATGTATATTATCCATTATCCGTCGTAAGAAAGTATATCTGTCTATCTAAGCATTTAATATTTGGATAATTTGTATAGCGCCGTTTTTTTGAAAAATCACCTCAAGGGCGCTGTTGATTTGACACACCAGTGCACGCTGGTGCAGTCCGGACTAGACTAGAGCTGGTCGAGGTGAGACGTGATATCGGCGAGACCATATCACACAAGTTGCTGACTTGCCCGTCTGTAATGCGTCTGGCCGTACATCAGTCAGCGTGAATGCACTCCGAGCGATTTATTTACTTGGCCGCCTGACAAGAAAACTAAAAACTTGCCATTCTTCGCCCGGCAGAGGCCCGGACCGCTTTCAATTTCAACACTTTTCATTTATTCATCTCGCTTTTTCGTTTCGTCTCGTTTCGTTGAGATTTGCGGTGAGACGCTATTTTTATTCAAACGCGTGCGGGCGCTCCTCAATCTGATGGAAGGAAGTAAACAGTGCTATTTACGGAAGGACATTAAAATCATTATTTTGAAATATTGGGTTGATGCTTAAAAGAGATGGAGGATGCTTAAATTTTTGCTCTATCGTCTTTTTTACTCAAGCCCTGTTTCAAAAGTAGGCTAACATCAGGGAAATCTTTACCCCGCGAGCTGCAGTCCAGAATAACTCTGCGAAACTGTACTCATACTGGATTAGTATCGTAGATATCTAAATAATGAAGTACGACGTTTTCTTCTGCTACGTCATTGATCAATCTTCTCCTAGATCATCAAGTGGATAATTTTGTGTTTATCATTCCTTAGAATATGATCACGATATTCAATTTTTTATTCTTATTATTTGTAGTACAATTTTACGAATATTCGTAATTCGAAGAGAACTTATAAATTGGTTACTCTATTGGTCCAGAGTATTTTAAGGATGCGCTGATATATCCATAAATATATATTAAGTACATAGCTCAATTAAATAAGTCATTTCGAATTGAAATTTTTGTATGTTTACGAAAGAACAATTTATAATTTCACAAATAAAGGTATATCTCCAACAATTTTATTAAATTGTTAGTATTTTCAAACGTAATGAAACATTGCTACCTATACAAAAACTGCTCAGTTACATATAATAATAATATTTGGATAATTTGTACAACGCCATTTTGTGAAAAATCACCTCAAGGGCGCTGATCTATATGTTCTGTATGTTCTATAAACTAAAATGACAATCAATGTTGGATGAAAAACCGTGGTTATTATAGCGAAATAAGATTTATAGAACACAATACTTACATTCTTACAAATTCTATCTTATTCGCGTTGACCATGTTCGAAATTGTTATAAAGAGTTGTAACTCGTCGTTTAATACTTTTACTACGAAATACAGAGAAATTTTTTTTCCCGCGGCACGAAATACAAATAAGCTCGGTAGGTTCCTTTAGATATTCTGAAAAGACAAAAGTTACCCGGGAGGAGAAACTTAATTTTCTCAGCCATGCTAAAAAAGGTCGAAATGTATGCTTTTATCGAAATAAAAGTGCTGGAAGGAAATAAAAGCTCCATTTCATGCTAACGAAGGAGTAGAGGCTATTGAATCCACCCACTTCATGATATTTGATGAACCAATTAGGCCTAGCCCCAGTTTTCATTTTATTTTACCATTTGACAAGTTATAATTACGCAAAAAAGGACTTGGGTTGCCTAATTTCGATTTAATGGGCAAAAAATACAGAACGGTGTCGGTTGTATGGATTTACCGTCGACGCGGAAAGATGAATTTTGGGCGAGGAAAGATAAATCTAAGACGAAAGGCAGTGGAGAATGTTTTAAGGGTTGATGTTTAAAAATTGCTAAATTAGCTAGATGTGTCACACCCTCCATCGGAGTTTATTTAGGAGGCTGTATTTTAATCATCTTTTTAATGATAGCGCATTTGCGGCGGCGACTTTACACAAAAAAGGCGCAGTAGTAAACTTGTTATTACTGCCGAGAAAAGCAAATATTTTTAATGTCTAGTTTAAACTACTATTTGCATAACGTTTAAAATTGCAGCCAGAGCATTATTCTTAGACTGGTGGTGGTCTAGGGTTTAATTTCAAATATAATTTTTTTTAAAGTAATTATTTTATTAAAAATAATTACTTTGATACATTTATACGTGGCATATTGACCTTAGGCAAATACTTGTTTTTGGATATGCTTTAACAAAAAATATAAATTTTGTCAGGTTTGTCGATCATTTCAGTTTTGGAAGATATCGAAATAGTCACAGAAGAAAACCAACCCCATTAAAATAAGCATTTTGAAACATTCATTGATTTGATATAAATATTTAAAAATAAATAACTAGAAAATAACTTAAATGTACCAACGTTGAAATAAATAATTTTTGATTAATTTGATATCCTTCAGAGTCATAGTATGTCAAATTATTTCATCAATAATGATTCAATCAAAAACGTGTTTATAATATTTTTGGTTAAACATTTCTTAGAACTCATAAATAACACTGCCTTAAAGAGCTTCCTTAAAGTAATACAATGTTTACGGTCTTCATCGCTTTGTATAACCTTAATGTTTTCGGCCGTGCGGAAAAATTTCATTTTTTCAGTAATCTTCCATCCATCAATTTTATCTGCCAGACCATTATATTTCTCGGGTCATATATTCTAGTCAAATCAATAAAGGCAATGAATTTATCGGGCTCTCCGAAAAACATTTTCGGGTCAGTGGAAAATACTTTGGAAAATATTTTGTGGAAATTTGATATAGTTCTCCCTTTGTTGGAAGCTCGTAAAAATCGTGAAAAAGCACCTCACCGCCAACTAAATCATAAGAACATAAATTGTGAATATTATATTTTCAGTCTGTTTTATTTTATTGCTTTGTCAATTTTTAAAGCAGGCGGGATGAATAATATTTTCGAGGACTGTGAAGTATTTCACACGTACTTAATGCGCTTTTTAGGCTTGTAAGAAAATGTATTTCAAATCAACTGACGAGAAACCATTAAAGTGGAAATTAATCTCAGATAATATTTCACGCGCGACGCCTTCTTCTAATGACCGGTCAACCGAGCAAGGAAACGACAACCAAAACAAGCCACCGAGTCTAATGTCAACATAAAGAGCAGGGTTGACAAGTTGTAGAACATTACATGTGGGGATTTTTCGACAAGGTGTCCGGGGACTTCCTCTCGAAACGGAGCATATGAGATCGGACTTAATGTTTTAAAAACAAGTTGGCGCATTTCACCTCGGCACGTCAGTGGCGCGCGGTGTAAATCATAATTAGTCACCGGGGGCCATTCATTACTCCCCGCCCCTGCGGCGATGCTCGCGGCCCATTATATTATCTGGAAGAAAAACGCGGAAAGGGAGCAAAAAGACGGGAGATGGATCGGGAATAAATAAATAAAAGAACTGTTTACAATTCCGCTCGCATTGTTCGTGGCGTATGTTAGACTGTTGGATTAATGGCGTGTATCAGTGTCCAACACCGTTGGCCTAATGCTGAGCCAGGCGGGTCACGTCTCGAACACAAGTCAAGATCATCGAAGGCCCGGCACCGAAAAGGACATCCTCCTCCATACTCGTGAGTGAACATTAGGGTGAATGTGACTATATCTCTTTTTACAATGTTCTCTCGAGTTAGGTTTACAAAACTAGTAGATTCCCAAGTGCGTGGTAAAAAAACGGCTCAAAGGCCACCCTAGACAGCCTGAAGGGAAGAGATTTTTTGCGCCTTTAAACGATGTTCTCGACATTTAAAGAGCCGTAAAAAAGTCATATTGACGTGAAAGGAAAATTTATTAGGTGTTAAATCATACATGATATAAAGGGTTCGTACCTAACTAATTACTCAAACGTTATCAGATGGACTAACGTGAACTGAAATCTTCTTTACTATACAAATATATGTCGGTGGATTAAAAATATATTCATTGTTTTGTAGAAAGCAATTCCTTTGTGGATTGACATATGCCAGAAATGAACTGCCAGCGAATTTTGTTGCTGTGTATTTATATAAACTAGGAATTAATATTAACTAGGAATTAAGATTTGTAAATTGCCCTTGAGGGAATTTTCTACAAAAACGGCGCTATACAAATTATCCAAATATTATTATTAGTATTTAACGAAATGAAAAAAAAAACTTTGTATAAGACAACAGATTCAATTGTAATTTTTATGACGGACCGGTTTCGCTTAGCCTAAGCATCACAGGGTTCAAAATTAAATTTTGTTTTTTATCCGCATAATAATAACATTATTCATAACCTTAGTTACTGATGGCATTGTGTTTAATTCATCAATATTTTTTCTTCCTCCAGCGTAAAAAAGAATTACGACCGGCCTTTTATGCAAACAATTATTAAGGTAAATTTCTAATCAATTCTAAGGATTAAGTTGAAAAACTAAGTCACTCGGGAATTAATAAATTGGATTGTAGTGATTATTCTGCATTTAATATTGGTAAAACAACCCGTTATGTCAATGTTAGAATCAAAGAACCACTTAGATGTTTAAATAGCCACAGTTTTTCTGAATTTGCCAATCATCTTATTGAAAAAGATTATACCTTTAATAAAAGTACCGGTGCTCATATTCTCCACAAAAATGGTCATGACAACAGATCAAATAATTAAGACGCACTAGAAATAAAGAAAGCCATTCAAATTCATAGTCATATTCAATAATCAGTTAAATTTGCCCTGTTGTCCAATATTAGATATATTTCCTGTAAACTCATAAATTTCTTATTATTCCTTAATCATCTTCTCAGTTGACGTTTTACCTCTATCATTATATATTATCTGTCTTTTTCCCTTTGTTTTTTTGTTATAGTTAAAAAAAAAATCTTTTGTTTTCTCACACTGTTCTCTTATTTTATTTTATATTGTGTATGCTCTCAGTATGTACCTATATATGGTATATATAACAGCACACTGTGTATTGTTTGTTTAATTAAATTTTATACCCTGAT
The DNA here is from genome assembly GCA_022651775.1 of Drusus annulatus. NCBI lineage: Eukaryota > Metazoa > Arthropoda > Insecta > Trichoptera > Limnephilidae > Drusus > Drusus annulatus. Next base: position 439,115 of record JAGWCC010000114.1, read on the forward strand.
GATGCTTAGACTAAGTGAAACCGGTCGGTCACATAAATTTAAATAAAATCTGTGGTATTGTACAAAGTTATATTTTTATTTAATTAAAAATGTATTTTTTAATAATTTTATGATTGAACTTGTTTTGGCTATAATTCAAAAGCAATTTTTGATTTATCAATTGAGTGATTTATTACCTTAGTGTTGACTAGGTTTGATGTTTACAGATGAACAAAATAGTCATGTGATCATATCCCAGAAATAGGTAGGTACTAGCATAAATTTTAAATACTATATTAATCTATTGGGTTTGTTTCTAAAATCAATATCAGAGATATTGTAGAATTTTTGTCAGTACCATAATTTACTCATTCGGAAATTTTACAAGGCAAAGTAGATCAAAATGCACGTTTCTGATTATTCTTCCATTTTCCAAGAACGCTGCGGCAGTTCCAAGCCATCAAGATTTATTGGTAGTATTTCTCGGTAAGCGTGTCGGAAATAATGATGCAATCTCTCATTGAAATAATGTGAAAAATACGAACATTTTATTGCATTAATCCACTGCACATTGCACAGCGTTCAGCTCTCCAAACAAAATCATGAACGTGGGCACGTTTTCCGAAATTCTACATTTAATTCTGTATTATTTCTGGATATTTTTTTATGTGGTATTTTTTTATGAAATACTGAATATTGAATATTATTCCAGTGTAAGGAAATCGGAGAAATGATGGTTGGTAGGCACCCATCTACTCATGTCTAGTCAATAAATAGTCTAATATCATCATAATCAATGTTCGGATCTTAAACTGAATTCTTTTCCGAAAATGGTAAAAGTGTTTTTTTTTACGATAGAATAATTTCTACAGATTGGGTGTCATCTAAGTTGCCTTTACAGCTGGTGTTTGACTCTCATATTTTCCATGGCCAGAAATATGGAAGGAGGCCGGAAAGGCCTTCATTCAAAAGTGAATCGAGTATGGTTGAACAAAAAAACCTATATTTATCAAACATTTATAAACTAGCTTCGACAAAACTGCGCTCTTTTCAGTGTAGGATATGAATATTCTTGTAGTAAGAAAATATTAAAAATAAAACATAAATTAATTAATATATAAAGTTTGAGCTTCAAACTAAGGTTTTAATTTTTGTTTTCAAATGTTAAGCTTAGTTGGACGTAGTTATGCAGAAAGCATTCAATCCCAAAAAGATAAAAATGAGAAAAAGGCGTTTGAAAATATGATGATTCAAAAGCATTAATATGCGTAGTCGGCATTTTCAAAGTGAATTTCAGTGTTTTTTGAAAATTATTATCAAAAGGTAATTTATAATCTCTCAACGTATTTGGTAATTAACCTTACATTTTGATGTATTTAAACTTATTAATTTATACAATGTACATTAATAAAAAAATGACTTTTCAAAAATATATCGCATTTAGATGTTTTCAGCAAATAGAAATCTCGTATTTATCTATAGGAAAAAAATGTAAAACTCGGATTTGGCAAATTGTGGGTTGGACGATTTTTGCATGACTACGTCCAGTTAATAGTTCTATTTCGTAAATCATTAAGTTTATAGAATCTTTTTTAACTTAAAAAAAATCTAAGAGGTTCAGTCTTTCTCAAACACTATGCACTAATTTGAAAAAGGTTTGGTATGAAAAAAAACCACTATTATTGCGAGTCCTAGTTATGATGTTAATATTTCAAATAAATACCCTTTTACGAATATCATAACTGTATGTTGTCTTCTGCAACTAACGCAATAAACCACATTATTATAAAATAATTTCTAAAAAAATTCCAGCGATCGAAAACCTTGGCAGCCGAACGTACTTTTGTTGAATTCCGCTGCCTCCGTTTAATGCCGAGTGCCGCCAATTGTTGGGTGAGCCCGCTCTAAAAGCTCCATTGTAGCTCACTGGGAACTGGAAGCAAGGCGAAACCATTTATGAAAATTCACTGCCTATTGTCCATTCCGGCTTAATTATTGTCATTTGGAGACACGGCCCAACGGGTAATTCTGTTAGATTATATTAATGTGGAGGATGAAATTGCGCAGCAAAGTAAAAAGATGGACCAATGTTGAGTAATGCCGAACCACAAGTCAGACATCTGATATTATCTGCGTGACTATACTTGGTTGTCGTTAACCAGCAAACGCCGTCCGCGGTAGAAAATGTTTTTTTTACGTGAATACCGCACAAGAGTCTCAACTGCTCCCAACCGTCTAGGGCCAGTGAGACTATGGCATCCTCAAACAGGGTATGTTGTGAGGTTGAAGGTAGTGGGGGAGAAGGGGATTGAGAAGAGGAAGGTTGGAAAGTACCTGGCTATTCAGATCTGGTCACTAAACACGGCTAAAGTCAAGCAACGTTTCGATTCTGAATGGTGGTCTTTCACCAGGGCGATACTTAGAGTATCTACCACTCTGGAACGTGCCGCAAATATACTTCTAATTATTTTTACATGAATTAAATGTGTTATGATACATTTTAATTAAATAAAAGTTATTGGCGCACGCCGGGTTTGAACCCAAGACCTTTGGATTCGTAGTCGAGCGTCTTACCACTCGAACGTGGAGGCCGTTTACATGTATCTTCTCTTCCTTTGATATACATCGTATTGCAAAAAAAATAAACAGTGCCAAGGAATATTTCTCCCTCTCCCAGTTTCAACTGTAGTTACAAGTGCATTAATAAGGAGATAATCTTTTCTACCTGGTGAGCTGGCTGCCTTTTGTTACTGTAGGGATACTTTAAGTGAAATTTTGTAGACTGTATTTTGTGTGCTTTTAGCATTTTTTTATTTAAGCCCACTCACTAGGGTTAGGAAGGGAATAAGATGGAAGTCTTCCTTTGATTACGTAAAATAATGATTATTAAATATAGTCTAACTTAAAAAAAAAACGCAATTTTAACTAGATCATATAACTTTTATTGACCAATAAAGTCTGTTATAACCAACACAATAATGAAAGGTTATTTTAGTGTATGAAAAAAAATAGCTGTTTAAAATTAGGCGAGTCTTTGCGGTGCGATGGTACGATACATAAAAGTTAAATTTAAGTTTTTTTTAATATTTAATTATTTGCGAACGGTTTTTATCTTGATTTTGGGTTTTTGTCAAAAGCATTATATCGCACACCGATATAATATATTTGTACAAAATGAGTATTCTTTCCATTTTCTAATTGTTAAAAAGACATATGCAATCCTTCGCCTCAGAGGTGAACTTTCACAAAAGTGAAGTGTTCAAAATTATCTTTAATGATAAAATTATTTTTTACGAAACATTTTCACAGCATTTCCTTCGTCTTCGGTAATTCTTTGGACTGTCGGCAATACTCGTATACTATAGCGCCGGTGACGGAAAGTTGTGTGGCGTAAATCTAACATTGTTTGAAAAGCTTTTAGTGTATCAGATACGATTATTCGTTACTACTAACATCATTACTTATGTAAATTGCAAACTGACGAAGTTACACTCTACCAAAGTGCTTCATAATCTTACGGGCTAGGCAATCTAAGCACATTACTCTTAAAATATTACCGGTTCAAGATGTTCTGCCAAATCTACTTGATTTTGAAAAGGATTTATTAAAATTAAATGTCACGTGATATTACTTAGATCTATTTTAATAATGAAATTATCGTCTCATTGAAAATAGAAGACGGTTGTTTTCGTTCTATAATCAAATAATTTGTCGAGTTTTTGCAGTAATTTGAGTACAGCACTTTTATAATACAATGGCAATTTTCGAAGGATTCGATTTAATTAAAGATTTTTGCATATAGCAACCGGAACCCTTGGAAATATGGGGTCACAAATTTAAAATATGTTAGACCGAAAGAAGTAGGAAAAAGGGAGGAAAAAGGAAAAAAATTCTAACTATACAAATTTTGCTTCTAAACAAAGCTTAAACAATTTCAAGCAAAGTATAGATTTTTACTGGATTGTCTCTAATAAGAGTTATTTTGAAGACTCTTCCGCTTTGTTGAAAATTTACTACATTTTCATTCGTTATATACTAGAAGTTGTTTTGGACTACAGCTTACATAACAAATATTTTGCCCCGATAATAGACAACTTCTGAAAGAAAAGGGCATCAGGCGAAGAAGAATAGGTGAAAATACTGACATGAGGATTTGAACCCAGCACCTCTGTGGGCAGAGTCAAAAAAGGTCGTGATAGTACATTACGAAAACTTCTAATATTCTCCAAACGGAAATACTCGTAGGTATTATATGCATATAAATATTTATTTGGCTCGAGATATCAATGTTTGTAGATCATCCAATATGAAGCGGATCGGAGCAATTCTGTAGCCAAGATGTGACTGTAAAAAGTTTATGACTACCGCCCGGAAATTCATTGCGTCACAGACCAATTAAGTTTACTACGCACTCATGCTTACTGCTGTCTGTACAACCTCTGCCTATAGCTCACAGCTCACATCTCACATGCCGCCAATTTAATGAAATATTACATATAGAAAAACGAATGAAATAAAACACGAACTCCATAAAAAATACATTTAAAAAGTCTTCGGCTTCTTGCTTATGAATAAATACACTTTCATATGTATTCAACGTTGCGTTGAATTAAAAGAAAAAAAGGAAACTGCCAAGCTTTATCCGAGTAAAAAAGAATCTTCTTATCGAAAATTTGATAAATATCGAACACAACATAATGTAGAGTTTTGCCTTATTTTTGTTGATTGAATGAATATTTCAAAGTATCACAAATGATGGTGTAAACAGTATTGTGAATTGTAGAATATTTGTTCACACTTGAAAATATCAAACAAAAGATTTGCGCAAATTTCATGACACCGAGACGTAGTTCAATACAAAAATTGATTTTTTGCTATCCATAATATTGTAATATAGATTTAGCAATGTTTCCCTTAAGTTATTTCGAACCAAAATTGTAAAATAAATATTTTTAGTATTTTTTATTTACAGATTAAGAGCTTGATGCTTTGTCGTGGAATTTAGAAATTTGTATGATCAAAATAAGTAAGCACGTTTATTCAAATTAATCAAATACTAGTTATTTGTAGTTACTACCCGGTTCCGCCACATTTTTCTCTCTCATACCGGAAACAATTGTTTAATAAAACATTTGATAAATTTGAAAAAAAAAATGTTTTGACGACATTTAAACAGGTACATACTAAAGTTTTATAGACTACGATAGAAGTAATGTGAAAAACTGAATACAGTTGCGTTGAAATTCCAAACAAATGGTATTTAAAAATACTAACGAATTCAGTTTCTTCATGCTACATAACATCGATTTTTGCCTGTCGATTGAGATTAAAATATATTTTTGATTAAATCAAAATTGACGGCATTTAGAAGGAGAAAAAAAAGTGCGTAGAAATTTCGTGGCTCTAGAAGGGTACTGCTTTATTTTAATTAAAAAAAAATTTTGGTAAATATTTAATCATTATAAATATGTAAAAATGCCGTACATAAACGTAATTTTTTTTATCATTGTAAAATATCTTTTTAGTGCATATGAAAACAATTTACTTTTATGACAAATATAAAACGTACAAAATTAAGAAACTAGTGCGCGAGCTTATAAAAGCTCCCTTGTAGGCTTTTCCATTAGGAGCCTAGTGAGAGGTATGTGTACTGAGAAAAGTGTTTCTAAATCCTCATACAACACACGTATTGAGGAATTACCCTATTAAAGCCTTCGTTACGTATGGAAGAAAATTTTACGAATACTTAAAAAGTGTTTGTTTCACAATTCAAATAATAATTTAGAACATTTTCTGAGACGTAATTAATAAAGTTACGTGTTACATCGAAACTAAGCATATTAATGAATTGAATTATTGATATTTCTGAAAGTCTTCGTACCTAGTAATTATATGACGAAATATTTGAATTCGAAATGTAATTTTGTTCTTAGAAAAAATCACTTTTTTCATTTTTACAGGTTGCTTTGAGGTTTTTTAAAGGTATTTATCATCTTTGGGGATATTTTTGAGAGTTTGTTAAATGAGAAGAAAGAATGAACCTAGAACTTGAAGATAGGAAGAAAATTCAAAAGTCCGCATTTCATCCCGCAGCCAAGCTGTTGAATACAAAAAGAGTCGTTAACAGGATCTACTACCGTTAATGAATCAATGACACTAGTTCTTCGAAGAATCTCACATCGAATACAAGTAGAGTTAACACAGCAATCCCCTCTGATGTCATAATAACATGCGAAAATCCAGCGAGAGTTTTTTAAGGGTGTCTAAAAGCTCTAGACTAGATGTAAGGCTATCAAAATCAACAGAAGGGGGCACTTGATATTTAAGCAATGTCGCCAGTTGTGCTCTATTATAATTACATTTATAGTACCTAGAGCTTCTGAGAGCCTACCGGCTTCAATATAGCCTTCGTGCCTGAGCTGGTCGCTTAAAGTTACCTCGAGTGTCTCAATGAACGGCTTCTATTAATTTAAACAGTGGCCATGTCGATGGTTATGGTATTACGGCTCGGCCAGCGATGACCGCAGGAATTCAAATATTGTCCGAAGGCGTTCTTGGCCGGGGAAGTGTCTCTCACAAATCGCCCACAATTGTAATGAACTAACCTAAAAATAACTGCTGACTTCAGTTTAGCGAGAACCGTCAAGAATTGAAATAACAAGGTTCAAGATGGGTTACAAAAAAATAAGAATTATGGTACCGTATACATGCTCGACGTATGGTTTAAAACTAACTTTAACAAAATTCAACGGATAACCAATTTTACATAAAAAAACGCAAAAAACATCGACCGCCGAAAACGTGTTTCACATGAATACTATAAATACAATCGAAACACACAAAAGTTTCCATTACACACATTAATTCTATTTTCACTCTTACTCGGACCTTGAATTAAAAGCTACATTTTGTGATAAGTTGGTTTGTTTGTAAGCTCTATTGTACTAAATTAGTGGGTTGACAAATTATAAAGTAACATAATACAAAACTGTCCGGTAGATGTATTTGGGGGCGTTGGTTGAGCGGGGGCTGTGGGTTGAAAGGGGTGGAAGGGGAGGGTAATCATGACCCGACTCGTTCCCCCTTGAATTAAATCGGGCAACGAAAATAAATTTATCGAATCGGTTCACGCTGTAACGAGTCGGATCGTATTATTTGTTTAAAACGCTGGGATTGTGGGAGGGGGGGAGGTAGATAATAGGGAGTGATCGGATTTTCCGATAAGTCCAGGATTCAACCCATTTTCAACCGACGAATTTTAACGCAAATTAATGTTTAATTTTTCATTGGTAATGACCGCGTTTGATTGTTAGATGTGTCAATCGGTCCTATATTGCATCATTAACCTGGTTTCACTGAAATTGTACATTTAATTTAACTCGTTTATTGCTAAACCATGATTGCTTGAGCATTTGTGTAGACTCAGGAAATGGGATCATTCTAAAATATTCCAAGTGAATTTATCCGATGTAAATCAGTCAAACAAAGTTAGATATTGCGACAAGTAGATCACAATTATTTAAGGTAAAAGTTCGTATCAAACTTATTAGATTTAAAAAAAAATAGTATTTACAACTAACGCAAAAGATATTTCAGTATCGTAGAAGGCAAACACATTTTTTTTAATTAAAAAAATCTTATGATTTAATGTATACCATACAAGGGAAAAAAAAAGGAAATGTTTTATTTTAGTTACATTATTTAATTTTCAGAAAAAAGTGTTTTATGCAAAAAAACTATTTTTCCCTTAAAAGTTAAAAAGTAATTATAGGTAGGTAAATCAAAATTAATAATTAATACCGTAGCGCTGACTTAAGACATCCATGTATTACATTAAGTGGTTCGAAGGGATTGATCTTCTAACTCCTCGAATTTATATTTTGACAGTGTGCATCCGTTTTACGCACTTATTCGAAAAAATAATTCTGAATTTACAATATACACAAGCCATCGCTTTAAAACATACAACTACTGTCTGGTTTGTCGGTTTAAAGCACTTTATTTTTATACTGGCCAGTGGTCACTGCTGCAGGCTGTCACGTTGGAATCATAAAAAAGCAGTTCGTTCCCGAACTGACAGGAATTTCGGCAGAAAAATATATTGACAACATGACTAATCGTTATGTTTTTACAAGTTGAACACGTTTGAAACACGTTGTTTTATCTAGTTATCTGTGAATCTTTTTTTTAACTATACAAAATGTGTCAAGATGTTGTAGTAGGTTCGTGGGAATTCAAAGCAATGGTCATAGAATTTTTGATTTTCTGTCAACCTTTAAAACAGAAACAACGTGTTTAATAATCTATGTAAAGCACCCGTGAGCTGATTTTAATTACTAAGCGGTGCTAGTAAAATTAACAAACTAGTATAATAATTTTATGTGATTTTTGTATTGAAAACCCCATGGTTTAAGTAGTAAATGTTGTCTCAACTGATTTTTTTATTGAGTTACTAGTTTACATTACATGATAAGTAAACTACTCTGTAGACGTGTTTTTTTGCTAATTTAAAAAAAAAATAATATTTTTGCAGTGACCACAACATTTATCGTTTACCACGACCATTCTTCTTTCTTACACTTTCAGGCATCTCATCATACATCTTCTATCCTCTATACATTAGGTAGGTCTATGACTTTGTTTTATCGTCTTTGATTACCTTATTCTATTAACATTTCTAGTATCATAATCAGTGGCGGCTCGTGACTTTTTAGTATGCTAGAGTGGTAAGAAATAAAACGTCATCGTTAATGTTGTTGTAGTCGAAAACATTTTTTATTGTTTTTAGAAATTTAAACTTTTTATATGATGATTTTTCAGAAATCCGTGCAGTGCACCACCAAAACTGAAAAATCCTGAATATATTCATACAAAAAAAATCTTAAAAAAAAAAACATTTTTGGCTACAACAACACTAACAATGCCGTATTTGTCAATCTAAGCACTCTAGCACACTAAAAACTCACGAGCCGCCACTGATCATTATGATGTATAATTTTACTGAAAATAATTTCATTTATAAAATATTTGAGCATTTTTTTGTTATTTTTTTTAAATAATACATTATAAGCCAGTATATATATTATTGGAATCCAATTGAGCACTTCTCTGATGTTTTTTTTAATATTTAACTTTCGTTAAAGTGTATCTCATTTGGAAAAACGATTTCAAATTAAAGGGAATTGTGTATTTTTTTTTATTTATTTTTATTTTTTTATTTAATTGAATTAAATTTAATATTATTATTATTGAGTTCTGCTATTTTCAGTTTTTATTTTTTAGTGACAGCTGTTTCGGCGTTTAAGGCCATTGTCAAACTGATTTTCTGTCAACCTTTGACAGTTTGACAATGGCCTTAAACGCCAAAAACAGCTGTCACTAAAAATAAAACTGAAAATAGCAGAACTCAATAATAATAATATTAAATTTAATTCAATTAAATTATATAAAAATTAAAATGGAGTTCTACAAATTGAACACAAAAACTATAAAAAAAAGGAATTGTGTATAACTGACACCGATTAGAATAAATTGACTATACAATTTTTCCCAGTACAAAATGATTTCCATTTAAAATGAACGATATAATAATAATGTACACGAAAATAGTTCCAAAATATATCCCATCAAAGCGATTTTGAATATTCTAGTAAGACCGATACCTTGGCAGTACATATTAAAGTGTTTTTTTCTTTAGGCGGTAGCAACGAGTATGTTATTAATATAAATACATGTTATTACAAAGTAATGAAATACTGAATAAGGTTTTGTAGTTGAGTCAATTTTCTGTTAGTGGAAGGTTTTATTTGATGACGTCCGATTTGTCCTTCGGGCCACGTGCTGAAATACAAAGCCCGGCTTACACGAGTAATTAACTTGTTAGAGAGGTAATTAGGTAAGTTGACGGCGTACGTGTAATAATGTTTCGACTAGTGGAAGTGAGTTGCGAGTTGAGAGACGGGTAGCGACAACAATGTACTCACCACCTACAATTAAAGCCCACGCGTTTTTTTAGGGAGGAATAAATATTTAAAAAAAAAACAGCTGAATTTGTTTGTCACGCGTTTTACAACATTTTATTGTACATGCGTTTATTTGTTTCAGACGCATGTATTAAACATATTAAAAAAATAATTCTTTTCAATTTTGCTACATACATTCGTGTTTACTTTTTTTTTGTAGATTGAAAAAAAAACGTGTTTATTTATTTAATAGAAATTTTGTTTTTTTTTCTCTTGAAAGTCAAATCTTATTTTCTTCTAATTTATTATTCGGGTTGGGGATTCATAGGTTCGACAAAGTGTCTTCACCTATCCCTGTTCCGTGCTACTACCAGAGTGCCAGAGAAACTCTGAGTATTGCCCAGGTGAAAAAACACCATTCAGAATTGACAAATTAATTAAAAGGTTATAGATCTAGTCAGGTACTTTCCAACCTTCTTCTTCCTCATCTCCTTCCCGTCTCCAGTACCTTCAACCTCACAACGTAACCCGATTGGGGATGCCATAGTCCCTACTAGCACTAAGCGGTTAGGAGCAGTTGAGACTCTTGTGCGATATTCACTATAAAAAATATAGGAAAAAACTTCAGCGGCGCATCGACAACGACGAAATAAAAAAAAAAATGTTTTCGAAAAAAAAGCCACAAATTGTTTTTTTTATTTAAATTTTGGCTAACCGTCGGAAACATTAAGCAAATAAAAAAATTGGTATATTATTTAGTGCTGCATCAGATTCCATACCCTCTTCGAAAAAACAAGCACCAAAAAAACATTTTTTAAAGATATAACATACACAACAAACATTCATACTTTGGAAATCAACTTTTCCAAAATAGTTAGCTTGAAAACACAAGTTCCCTTTTAGTCAGAATATACGATAGGAAGAACATTTCTTTAACATGAAATAATTATAAAAATAGTTTACAACATTTCTCACTCTAAACTAGAGCGAACGTGGAGCCAACAACCAGCCCCTCGCTCCCGCCGCCGCCCCAGCCCAAGGCGGGACCTTTTAGGGCGGCATCCGAATACTTCACACTGAAGCTTTTAACTCTGCAAACATTCAAGAGCCGTGAATTTTTCTCGCTTCACGGATTAATGTAATAATTTATATTTTGCAGACGTTTACTTTACTATGGTCGTATAATGTTCATCGCCGTTCTAATGTTTAATAGTGCCACTGCAAAGGAAGTATTAATTACTTTTCCATGGCTGTCATTGGGTGACGTTTTCAAGATGAATCTTCAGCGATGCATCATATTTTATCAGTCATTTATGCATTTAAAATGTTTTATTTGAAATATAATATTTTGCATACTGACGCCCGAAAGGCAAAAGGGATGAAGCGTTATTTTGGAAGTTTACACCAGAACACTTAATTTTTTTAATAAATAACAAAATTCATAAGTACCTGGTTGGATTTTGAAAAAAATGTTAACATAAATAAAGGTACATACGAGTATATTTTGGATGGCTGAAGCGCCACAGAAGTCTTCAGAATCAAATGAGAGTCAGAGCATTCGATGCAGAACTTAACTCATTTTTGACCAAAGTGTCGCTTAAGCACTTTTGCCTTTCTAGTGTCAATTAATTTATTTTTTTAATGTTATATATGTACCTCAATTTAAGTTATAAACATAAACTGATAAATAACAACATATAAAAATGACTTAAATATATATATATATATATATATATATATATATATATATATATATATATATATATATATATATATATATATATATATATATATATAATATATATATTTATATATTTTTTAAAATCTTGATTAACGGTCCTCTTCTCTAGAGTGACAAAATTCGTACCAAATTTAAAATTCAATCTCAATCATAAATCGCAATAAAATCTAAAATGTAGCTCTGATACCGTAACTTTGATACATTTTTTAATTAATTTCCATGTTTTCATTTATAATTAAAGATTGACAAATACCTTCCAATGAACATCTTAATTCAGTCGGTTTTCCTGGCAGATGAACAATATTAAGATATCCATTATACGGTGTTAAGTAACAGAAAAGTGTAATAATGTGAAGAAGCAATTTGTAGCTCAGATATTTGATTGAACCTCAGGTTTAATAATAGTTTTAAAATAATTTTGTGACCAGTGTGGCGAAGGCAAGGCGCAATCTAACTGGGTTCAAAAACATGCTCTTAATAATTTGCTTTAGATTAGATCAATAAATCAAAATAAAATAATTATATCACGTTGAGTAATATAAATATCAAGAGCAAATTTAAATACATTTGTTCATAAATAAAAAAATAAGGTACATGAGGATTTCTAAGGTAAAGTCCATCTATGGTCTTTTACAGAAGTGAGATCAAGAAGATGAGATGAGAGAAGTGGGCCTTTTTAGAACACTCAATCTTAAGCTCCTGAATTTGTATGTAAAAGCCATTTTCTTAAATGTTCTTTGCCCACAAATAGATGAGTAAAAATAGAGCTCCGCGTAAAGTTCCTACCCGAGAGGGTAAGTTTCTTGAAGGAATGAAAGCTCGATGAGTTTTTTTAATTCTTCCATTTGCAGGGGTCGATCAAGGGGTTGGATGTTTGCCTTCTGGCCCCTAAAAGTTCCAGAATCTTAGGTCTAAACGTGCCTTGGTTGCAGTACTGAGTTACACTAGAGTTTGTCGTAAGTGATGAGAAACGTAGGTAACGTGTTTCCAGGCTGAATTCAATTACACTGAGGCGGTTCTAACAGGTCAGGCTTTGACCTGTAATCATCGCTAGACGTATTACGGGGCAGTCATCAGTCGCCATAACCCCAAACAAGGTTATACTTCATAGGCCTGATACTGTACTTCTATACTGCGTACTACGGCAGTAGACCGTGCAGTCTATACAGTGGCTCCACTCGAGTAATAGATAGCACGTGATATCATATAACATCATCCAACACCAGTTACTTACCTACGTCACGGGATAATGAATTATTACAATGCGATAAGCTTTGTTCCAGGTGTGAAAAGATTAATGTAATAATTATTTAATCATTACAAACAGCTCTTCCACTTTACAACCTAACTAAAACCCACCGAAATTGTTCGCTTTGTAAACCTTGAAGAATCCTTTGTAATAAATATTTTGAAGTGCAAGCCCTGAAAACTTTCTCTTGCTGAATATTTCAAGGTGTAAGTAAACCTTGAAAGATTCCTTTTATGAATATTTGTGCGGAGATTCTGGTAGGCGCCGTTGTGCAATTACAAAGAAGTGATGTTAGATCGTAATTTGAGTTACTCGTTAGTCGGCCTAACGACGGAGACAAAGTAGCCCGTAATAGGCGCAGATTTAATAAACGCCTTGTCACATGGCGTTACATGAAGGGCCATTAAAAATTGAGTCTCAAATAATTCTGTTGCCGAGGAGGGCGGCCTTTTATCATTTTTCTCCGAAGCTCGGCGCCCGGGGGTATAAATAGTTACTGTGGATACAGTTTCTCAATTGAGAACTACCTCCAATCAAATATTTAAGTGAAACTCAAAAGGATTTTGATTCTCTAGGAAAGAAGAATACTTTTATTTTATACATATAAATATACTTTTATAAGTTAAGTTTTTTTGTTTATTATTTGTACTGCAAAAACTTTTAAAAGGTGAGCTCTGGCCTTATGATATTTAGGTTTTTACTTGAGTTTATGTTCAATATAACTATTTTCGGCTCCCAAAACTTTATTTTCATCATGAGTTATAGATGTTAAAATAAGTATGAAACGTATTTAAACTCGAATAAAGTTAGATAAAACTACTTACAACTAGTAAAATAAAATGTTTAAATATAAGTTTTGACCCGTTTCTTGCATATTCATATCACCATTAATAACCACTCTTAATTTTAGCTATATTTTATTTTATAATTTAAGCTCATCAATACGCTTACCCGGATACCCTTAGATTCACAAAAGCTGAAGAAACAGTATAATATAATTACTTTTCGTTCCCGTAATATAATCTGGCAGACAGGTTAGAGTGCCTCACATCCGCACCCGGAAAACAACGTCCCCTCCCCGAACTCTATCTCCTTCCCCTCCCACGTCCATCCGTTATTATCACCTTTCCTGTATTGACATCTTGCTTCGTCCACGTCTATGCACCCCTGATACACGTTCGCAGTTTATGAGGCTACTCGAACTTATTTCAAAACAATCCAACAAGATATACCTTAAGGGTTCGTTGTGTGATTGATTTACGAGTACACTTACATTATTGTTATATACATTCTGAGGTTTTATTAAATAAAAACCGACATATGAGTTTTATTAGAACAAATAGTTCGCTGCCCATGAAAAATCACGGGATGTGACTTGACTTAAAAATATTATTTGTTTTGATCCACCCATTTCAAATAATACAACCTTTTAAAACATATTATTTTTCCATTTTCTGAACACATCCGTCTGTTCTAAATTTTCAAAGTTCACACTCGCACGTATGTGTTGACGTACTCACAAAGTAAATAATTTATAATTAATTAGGTGCCATTCTGGAAAATAAGGCGTGGGAGAGTAAGCACTCGAATATGAATCGTTTGGGTGTTTAAGTAAATTACCAATTACGGACCCATGCGTGTACGTCATCCCGCTCGTCAATAAACAGAAAATATATTTGCTGAAGCAGCAATAATATAGAACGGTGAGCTCTGACCTCGCGAAAATTGTACAGCTTGATTTGTCTGTAATTCAAAAGTCAAACAATTACTTCAAGGCTGAATGTAGCTAATCAATAAGCAGACAATCTGTTTACTGAATTAGCAATGATATAAAGCGGTGAGCTATGATGTATGAAAATTGCACAGCTTGATTCGTCTATAATTTAAAAGTCATTGCAACTATTTTAAGGTTGAAATGTAATTTCCGTCATGAGCTATGGAGCTTTTAAAAATCCATTCAACTGTGAAGAAATTATAAAAAAGGCGCAACCATAAATTGTTTCCTTCGTGTGTTTCAATTGTTCTACACGACATGAGATTTTATAATAGCCATCTTGAAATTTCGAAAGCAGCCGTGTAGTAACTACTAGCGATTGAATTCATCAAATTTTCATTAAATTTTCAAAACTTTGTTGATTGAAATTATCAATACCTTAAAAACACTTTTTAAAATCCCTATCTATTATAGTTACCTGCCTATAATGTATCTTTGCAGACAGTCAAGTCATATCCCGTGATTTTTCACTGTTACCAGCTGTAGGATAAAAATATAAAACTGACGAAAGTAGTCAGCTGAAAAACTGAGCTGCAATATTATCGGAACAGCTTATTGTCACACGAAGTTGATTAATGATGATGAAAGAAAGGCATTGCTTCAATTTTGACAGATTCATCTCGACGAACATCAACATATTTACCGCTCGGCTACTATCCGCTGAGATAAAAAGCTTCCAAGCTTTTGAAAAGTACGTTTTGTTAGAAACACTAATTAAAATTCCTGCTCCGTAGATCAGCAGGTAATGTGTTGCTGTGAAATTCGAGTAGTCACTTTCTAAGTAGACTGTCTACATAATTGGATTTGTTTAATTTTTTCATTATGTTGAGTTGCCTTGTGATAAGATTATTGGAAAGAAAACTTTTTTAATTATGGAAAAACAACGAGGAAAATTGTGTGGTAACATAATATTGGGATATCGTTTAAAGATTATACCGTCGTCGAAAAGGCAAAAGGGCTGAAGCGCTATTTTGATAAGTTTACACTAGGGCACATTAAAGGTTTTTTTGTTATACAAAAAAATTGTAAGTCTTCAGTACCTGGTTAGATTTTGAAAAAAAAAAGTTAACTCAGGTAATTCAATGCTTTCACCGAGTTACCTGAAGTGACAAAAAGCTAATAAAAGTCCCAAACTTGTGTCGCTTAAGTCAAGTCTTCTTCCGAATGGTAAATATATTTGAGATGGCTGAAGGGCCACAAGTTTTCAGAATCAAACGAGAGTCAGAGCATTCGATGCATTTTTTTTTGTGATTAAAACTGCCCATTTAACTTATTTTTAACCAACGTGTCGCTTCAGGAATCATGCTGCAGGAATGATTTTAACTGTATAAAACAACCTTCGTGGCGGAGCGGTTGAATTTTTTAACTCCGGACGCAGAGTTCACGGGTCCGAAACCAAGCTTGCGCCAAAATTTATATTCGCCTTATAGATATTTATATTGAGATTTAAATAAAATTAAGTAATACACAGAATATTTGCGTAGATACTTTCAGTATCGCCCTGGTAAACACCATCCTTCGGATCGAAACGTTGCTTCTAATGGCTTTATCCATGTCTGGTGAATAGATCTAAATAACTAGATACTTCCTAAACTGATTTTTCCAGCTTTCTTTACCTCCATACTCTATTTAGCGTCACAAAATATCCTGATTAGAAATGCCATAGATTTGATGGCTTTGGGAAGATAGGATTTTTGTGCATTATTTACAAGAAAATAAATAAAATAATAACAGTAAACAGGAGTGAAAGGTTTTTGGATGGGTAATTAGTACACAAAACAATTTATATATGAACTAGTTACTTACTTGTGAAAATCACGGGATGTAACTTGACTAGCCAAGAAAAAATGTTTGTTATTTTAATCCATCCATTTCTAATATAGAATAGTGTCTGCTAAAATACATCAAAGATAGGTAGAACGGCATAACAAATCGAACTGAAATTATAAATTATATAATTAAGGTAGAGATTTGAAAAGATAATTTTTTAATTTGATAATTTTCTAAGCACATATGTCAGATTCAATTTTGAAAAATTCATACTCGTACGTATTACTCACAACGGAAATTATTTATAATTAATTCAAATTTATTGCTTCAGAGAAACGATCTTTCAAACGTACAAGGTAAATTAAATATACATATATAACAGATTGTTAGTAGAAAGTTATTTGAACTTCGACATATATAATTAGTTTTATGTACTTGAAGTATTTTGCCATGAAGATATTTACGCGAACTCTTAATTGAATAGTCTGATAATATAAAATATTAAGAGATGAAGATTTATAGGTGCGTGGCTAATTAATAAGGTATTCATCGAACTGAAAAGAAATTGAAAATCATACCAAGAAGAAAACCATTATTATGGGAACACCTCTCAAAACATGACGATACGTATACAACAAAACTATTTCGTTGGAGATAGCTTTGATGGTAACCAACCTTCAATAGACAAGGACATTGGAAGAATGTGAATTCAATTCTCACTCAAACTATGTAAAAAATAAATACTACATAGTATTTATCAAATGCACCATTTCAAAGGGAATCTGTCTCTAAAACTAAAATGAGAAAAAAAATTCGTCGTATAAAGCGATAGTTTTGTTTAATGTAGGTTCATTACAAAAGCGAAATTAATGAAAGGATGCTCCATTAAACAAGCCATTACTTTGGCTGCTAGCTTTAAGCTTACATGCTCATTGTTAACCAAGGAACTGCTCTAAATTTCGTGTTCTTATCTAATCAAAACTGATTAGAAATTCAACAATTTGCTTTAACATTAAAAGAGAATATATTTAATGATTACCGACTATTGAGGAATCATGCGATCATTAACGCGTGCGTTTTGATCAATAAAACTTGATTTTAACAAATAAAGTGGATGAAAATTTTTTTTCATATCCAGTTTAGTGAGGAGAATTTTTAAAAGAAAATTTAGTTTGAAATATATTATTATTTTGCTCGTAGACTAATCTAAGGAAATGTAAGAATCGTGCGTTCGAATGGCTTATATTGCAGAGACTTGAAATGTTCAGATGAAGTAACATTTATTCTATTGGATGGATTTTGGAATCGGGATAGGGTTTTGACTTAAAACATAATGAAATATAATATTTATTATTAGCGTATTAATGTCAATAAATTCTGAACATTACCTTACACTTTTCCATATACCTACTGAATTATAATATATTTTTAACAGAATCATGCATAAACATATATGTTGTTGTGATGTTAAATTACTTTTTTGTTATTGTTTTATTTTTATATATGACAATATTTTTTGAAATATAAAGCTTTTTGGGGATTTTTTTTGATTCTTCCATATAAATTGTGAAATATATAAAAAAAATACTACTTTAAAAATAAAAATAAATGTCTATTTGATTAGTAAAATTGAAAAATAAGTCAGGCTTCGTCCGCGATATCTGGTTTATCAAAATAATTACAACTTTTCCCAAGAGTAGACTACACGGATATCGAATTACCTATACACCTTTAAGCAATCAAATATATACACCCATAAGCAATAAAATTGGCCTAGTTATCCATTATTTGAAGGCAATTGATGAAATTCATCGGCCTAACGTGAAATGTATTGGAATTTTTATAGCGCAAGCTCAACAGTAAACAGTGTTTTTCCAGATTTACCTTGTGAATAAACTGAAATTTTCAGCCAAGAAAAGGTTTTTCCGTGAATTTAATGTATAATACCCTGTATTATGACTTTTTTTCTTAATAAAAAAATGGAGAGTAAATAAATGTTTCAGACGTTATAAGTTCCAAGTCGGTAGAAGAAATGCCTCTAAAAGTGTTTGAAACCTTTGTGTACAAAGAATTTTCCGAGGCATTTGTCTAAAATCTATTTAAGATTAGTGCTCCATGAAAGATTTTTAATTTTCACGGTCGTTATAAATTTTTTTGAAAAGCCTTCCAGCGAACTATGACACAGCGTTTAATTTAGGGTGCGGTATTTGAGGTCTTGTATAAGAAGCCCTAATCTTGATGACGAGTCGTGTTCTTCTCGAAATATCTAAGAAAAGTGATCGCGCGTAAAAAATGTGTGATTTTTTTCATCTTGAAGAAACCGATGTGTGATAGATAACCGCAATACTATTATATCGTGGAAAACATCTTATACTGTGAATATAGAAAAACAATATTATTGGGGTTAGCTTTTTATTCCAGATGAAAGAAAACACCTTTTGACCTAGATTAGCAGAATAATATTTGTTGGACTACAGGATAAATAACATGTTGACGTTATACGATATGCTGTGAGTTTTAGTGTAATAAACTAACAACTACATAAGTATTACGTACTTCCATGAATACTTTCTATTAGTGTTTCATTTCAAAATATAACTTATGTACGCAAGCTAAAGGCGGCGCGAGACTCTCGCTGTAGCGCTTCAGCTTAAAGAATTTATCAATATTTTGGAACAAAAGAAGAATAAACATGGACGGTCGAGTATTAGGGCTGATTGTTGATGTAAGTTGTGTGTGTAAAAACATTTCTAAAGCTAATTCTCGAATTCGAGTCGCACGCACACTATGGAGCATTTTTATAAAACGCTAATTCGAGTCTCGCGCACACCTTGGGCTAAAAGCGGAAGCTTGTTTTAAAAATATATAATATTTTTTAAAACAACCTTTACCCAATTTTTTTCTTATATTCATAATTTCATTTACAACAAAAGCTCGGCAGCCAGCGGAACTATTATAGCCTGTTACTTTTTCCGAGTTTTTTTTGATAACATTTCTTAAAGGCAAAAAAAAAAACAACTGAATCTTATGGGTCGGTTGATAGAATTTTCTACTAGGTAATAAGCCCGCCCAAAATAAACATTATGTGTTATATCGATGAATTTTTGCAAGGAAATTTAGGTTTTAGCAATAACACGATGGTTTTGTTGTTATGATTGACACGTGATCATAATTTGATCAAATGCTGAAACGAGCCGAGAATCGGTGGTTAACGGGGGCAATGATTTGAGGTGGTGACGGCAAAAAAATCACAATGGCGCTAATCATCGATTAACGACAATGTAAAATGTGATAGTGGTTCAAACCACCAGGTCTAAGTTTGCTTGTTAGAAAATATGGAGAAACGCCTTTCATCTAAACACAGTCGATATAAAAATAAATTTGAACAAAAAATAATCTTTCATAAAAATACTGCCAGAAAATAATTCTTTCAAGAGTCTCCTTTTCACAGGAAGTATGTTCTATACCTCATGATTACAGATTAAAGCTGTCAGGGCACCAAATTCCACTTCTTTTTACGCATTTTCCATCAAAGCTGGAGGTGAATTCGATTAACCGGGTGAAAAGTTCCTCAGACCGTCGACGGATTTCACAAATATTTCATGGTCGGTAAATATTCATAAAGATGCTTACACATAATGTACTCCTGGAAGAAAGTTTTTATCAGAATTTCCTCTAAAACTTATCGATAAATGGAAAAATACTTCTGCGGAAGGCTTTGCATTTAAAATGTGTATAAACTATAAGAATGTTGAGTTAAATGTTCAAAGCTAAGATTCATATTATTTTAATAATTGAGCTTGGGAATTGTGGTGTTAAAGGCTCAAATGCCTGTAGCCTTAAAGCAAAGTGATAATTTCTCACGGTTATTAATGATATTAAAGTGAAAATATTCAGTGAAATAGGACACAGGTGAAACAAAGGAAATATATTTATTAAAGCTTTACGCTTCATTAATACGAAAATTTAGATTGCGAACTAATTTTACTTAAATTTTATTATCTCTCCATACCCTTTATAATTCTTAGTTGTTTGGGGACTCGCCACATCCCATCACACCCATAAGTATCCCCGTCATTACTCTAAATTACTTCATTTGTATCTTTTAATTAAAAATAACGTTGGTTTATTAATAAAGTTTTTTTATTACTTATTACATCAGAACGGTAAGCTCATTGACTCAAATCCAGAGTAATAAGTTCGAACATCGGCATAGGCATATAAAATTTAATGAAATTACAGTACATGTGTAGTTTATTAAAAAAAAGTACATATTTGAGAATTAAGTATACTTTTATTATCGCCATGGTGAGAACCTTCCATTCAGTATCGAAATGAAATAGCTTGAGCTATGTTTAGTGTCTAGTGTAATTCTAATTATTCCTATTTTACCTTTACATTTCTATTCGCACTCTTTCCCAAAATTGAGATGCCATAGTTGCACTGGTTACAGACAATTATAACTCATTTACGGTTTAACAATAAAACACTAGTAATGCATAATTTCAGAAAAAGCTTAATCTTTAAATATTTTATAATTATCAAAAGGGAGGAAGAACGCCAAAAGCTCTCATTGTTATATCATAAAGTAGGAACGAAATTTATTCATGTCTAGTTCACTTGAATACTCATACACAATACCTTAAACGTAGGCTACGTCATAATTTAACCTACGCCATATTCAAAGAGTTACGGTTATGAACTCGCAGAGGCGAGACCGGAGTTAGCACGCAAGAACATTAAGCTCAAACCAGTAATTAAATTTAACATCAATTTTACTTGATAAATAACTCAAGTTGTGAGTACGGCTTTTGAGAAACTTTTGCAACGCTATGGATACGGGTTGAGTGGAAATTAAATAGAGGCTAAGCATGCATTCAACGCCGAATGAATATTTTCATCAATTTCAGTTTACTGTGTTCAATTAACAATATGTTTTGATCCTAGGAAAATTATTTGTTTTAAAATAACAATAACTTTGGTACAGCAAACTCTTACATCACATTTCATAGTTCTTATTCTCGGATTGAAAAATGCAATTCAATTTTATTATTCCAAATCGAACAATATGAAATCGAAAATTAGCCCCTCACTTAAAACTCACGAATGGTACACTTTGGCGTCACAAAATGTACCAACATTTTTCTGAGTGGAATATCTAGACTAATTAAACTTTTGTCAGCTTGCTATTTCAACAAGACCTTAGTAGCATTAATTTAATTCAAAAATATGTTCTTAACTAACTAATTAACTAACCATCACGCCGTTTCCCCGCAGCGGTAGGCAGAGAGGACGGACCGCCATATAACTCTGTCTTGGCACACAATCCTTGCTTCATTTACATTCATACATCGTCTCATACACACTCTTCTGTTATTCTGACTCTTCACATGACCCAATTCAAGTACTTGATTTACTTGATACTTTCTTCAAAACTGGAAACCTCGCAACCGTGGTTCAATTACAATTGGTGCATAAAAAAACAAGATATTGAAGTATTCGTTTTAGATGTTGAAATTGCTGATACTAAAATTTATTTTTACATTTCTCAAACTAAAACTGGAAAATCGATAGATTGGTAGATAAGAGGGAATAATCTTACGTAAAACCTCTATTGATCTAATTCGTACTAAACAAACCGAGCACTGCGCGGTAATTAATAAATGAGTTAGGGATGCAGAGGTACTTTCCGAAGAAGAAATAATCGAACATTATTTGATTCCGACTCGGAAAAAAAATTTTCTCCCCTCGCGTTTCATAATAACACGAGTTTATGGAACGGGTAATCCCATTGCGTTCTCTGCTCTGAGCAAATATTTGTTCTTGGTTGGCCAGGACCATAGAATAAGATATAACATTTTGTTCTTCGTCGACCAGGAACATCAAATAAAGAAGAATATTTGTAATGAAAATGAAATAATAACTTTGTACAACACCACACATTTAATTTAATTTTTTATGACCCACCGGTTTCGCTTAGTCAAAGCATCATCAAGGTACAACATTAAACTAAACAAAACATACATAGTTTGTGGTTATATGTACTCATACATACAGAAGAAAAACACAATATTTAAAAAAAATAACAGTAAGAATACAAAAGAATAACATTTTAACTATAACAATGGAACAGAGAGGAAGATACCGATAATTTAAAATGAAAGAGGCAAATATGAATATTAATTTTAATAACTTTATTTATTTATAGTGCTTTTAAATTATTTAATCTGTTGCCATGGCCGTTTTTATGGAGAATATGAGCACCGGTGCTTTTATTGAAGGTATGATCTTTTTCAATAAAATGATTATGACATGTTGGTTATTTAAACATCTTAAATACATTTTCATTAAATACGTCAAACTACAAAGTGATTGCTTTCTATTAAAATATAAGATTTGTTCTCCGTTGACTAGAAACATCGAATGAAGTAGAAAATTTGTTCTTGGCCCATTAGCAACATCACATGAAGTAGAAAATTTTATCTTCGTGGACCAGGAAGCAGATTGATATAGAATAGAGGTTCTTTGCAACCAGGATCGTCGAAATATTTTTATTTTCAAGAACATTTATACTGAAGTAGAATATTTATAAGACCAAATTTTACACTATTGGATGTTTTTTTTTGTTCTTCGTTGACCAGGAGCATCAACAAATTTGTTCTGGGCCAACCAAGAACATGTTTATACAATGAAGTAGAATATTTGAATGGCAACGTTTTACATTATTATAAAGTAGAACATTTGTCCTTCGTCGACCAGGAGCATCGAGATATTTGTTCTCGGCCGACCAAGAACGTTTATGATGAAGTTGAATATTTGTATGGCCACGTTTTACATTAGCGGATGAATTTCACTGGTGCTCATTGTGATGACTGATTGCTTTACAAGTTTTTGTTTGACTTCATACTTCGAGCCGTGAAGTGCGAGTACAGGGGGTAGACGTTTCAAATTCTAACAGAAACTTTCTCTGTCAAATGATGAATATTATTTATATATTTTGTTCTGCAAGCTGTATTTTAGGAGGTTCTTTTAAAAAATCTGAGTGCGTGATAATTTTATGTATGAAGCAGCGTGAAACAGTCGGAAAGCTCTACACAAGCTAATTCTGTTAGGTTTTTGGTACATATTTATTTTATTTACCGCCATTTACGCCAATATAAGTGTTATATGAAGGGGCTGTTAATGTCGAAAAATAAATGACAATATATTTTTTCCAAATTTTGACTTGTGATGTATGAACCTATTTAAATTTCGTAAGTTGTTTGCATAAAAAAATGCTAGAAATTTTATAACGGAGTTCCTCAAAATAAACACCAACACAGTAAAAAACATATTTTTGAGCAATTAATAATACGGAAAGTTCGATAAACTTAGTGAATAACTCCTTTTAAAGGTAGCTTTTACCGTGGGTAGGATAAATGTTGTTTTTGTGGTTTGCCTATTTATTCCCGAAGCTCATAAAAATACAAATTTAAGCGGAGTAAATTTTCAGGTCATCGTGCTATTTCACAAATGGTTTCGTGAATGAAATTAAATTCTGATTTCGATGTTAATTCATATGAAGTAATCAGAATAGAGCTCAGATTTGGTCCATTAAATAATGGTATCAGCAGAATTCCATTACACTGAACCAGATAACTGAATTAGGTCATATTCCAGAATGAGGCGTTCAGTTAATTCCCTCGCATGACCAATTCGCGAAGATATCCCATCCACAGACACCGGTTCCACAGTAACACATTATTTATTCCAAACATCGTACACTTCTCAATACATTTATATTATTTAAATTAATATAAATTGCTTACAGTAAGTTCCTGATTTAAACCCGGACGTATGGTGGTCAGGTAAAGAACTTGCAGAGGAAGGATGAAACAGGACTGATTAAACAAAACATTCATGATAAAAAGAGATCTCTGACTAAGGCAAGTGTGAAATAAAACCATGCATATAAATTATTTGAAGAATATATATAATCCAAATAGGTATCAAAATTATGAAAAAGTGTAAGAAATGTAGGTACACTAAATTGGTTTAGACATGCAGAACAAATAGTGTATCAAAAAGCTTTGTATTTTCCAAACATTTTGTTAGTTTTTATTTCACGTACGCAATAATAGTTAATAAAAATGAGTAAAAACCATAAAAAGAAAGCAAATTTTGTACTAAACTTTTTCTTTTTATAAAAGTAACAAAAGTCAGTAATTTTCGTGACTTTGTTGAAAGTTAAATACTTCTGCAGTCTTTTGTTCCTTCGATTTTTAAGAAACACAATTTCTACTTTCAGCCAACGCCAAAAAGCTTGACAAAAGCCATTTTCCTTCTTTATACCTAATAACGCGAAAGTAAATTTTATAGCTCTCGGTTGATTTTACCCTGGCACCCATTTTTCTTCGAACACGTGTGTTGTTTTATTCCATACGATATTTACGAACAATCGTCGTAAATTCCATTCCAGGCATTGAATTTGCTAGAAACACAAAAACACTGAATAAAATATTGCACGGTTTCCTACCGAAATATCATTGGAAAGAAAATAGTAGGATTTTATTATTAATAAGAAACGAGTACGGGTGAATTGATTAAACCTAGTTAAACGA
Source organism: Drusus annulatus (assembly GCA_022651775.1). Lineage (NCBI taxonomy): Eukaryota > Metazoa > Arthropoda > Insecta > Trichoptera > Limnephilidae > Drusus > Drusus annulatus. Next base: position 464,190 of record JAGWCC010000114.1, read on the forward strand.
AGTGGTATTTGATAGGTGTTTTCTCTGTGGAAGTTTCATCAGAAAACGTTCTTTATGAATTATGTTTAATCTTAAAGAGCTTATAGAATCACAGAGTGTATTTAGCAAAGATTTAACTAATGTAAAGTATGAACGTCAGAGTTTAAGAAAATTGCTTCAGTGTAGCTGTCAGTTATGTAAAGTATGTACGTCAGAATTTAAGAAAATTGCTTCAGTGTAGCTGCCAGTTACTTATTATTTATTTATTAAACCAATTTAACTCAGTATAATGTCAAGTCAATTTTCATTTTATTTATATGATATTGTACAAAAACTCTTTTTAGTATACCAAGGTATTCAAAATTTAGAAACCAAACCGGATTTTTTATACAATCTAACTAATACTAAGGCCAGGCGCGCACGGGTGACTTTTGTCACTGCAACAGTTTCGTCACTGTCACTGTCTTCCAATCGAGCACGCACACGGAAAGTGACTGTCACCCATCACCCTTTCATTTCAGTCATGGATTTTGAACAGGCGGATAGTCCATCAAATGACATTTTTATAAACCCTGAGGGTTATGAGAACCCAACCATCTTCGAAATTTCCTTTTGAATATACATTTTATGAATTAGGTCTATGCAAAAGGATTCCGATCTATCAAATAAGTTTGTTTTTCTCTCATAAACTTCTGTGAGCGGAGCGGTGTAAGTGTTTCATTGTTTCGTAGATAAAATGTTTACAGTTTCAAAGTAAGAACATAAAACCCAAGAAAATATAATATATTATTAGAATTCGCGATCAGCCACTGACTTGATTAAGTTTATGTCATATGTAAATTATATTTTCTCGTTCATATTTTGAATGATCTCAGATGTATGTATTTACTTTAAATGGCTTAAGCCGTGATTTTAATAATATCAAATTTTTAACTTTATTCCACATTTTTTTATTTAAGACCTGACCGGTTTCACATTATGACGGGCATCTTCAGACTGGTTCAACTTTAAGTAAATCTATGGCATACATACGATTAGTATCCGGAATGGACGCTTATTAAGCCTCATAGTGGAAATCTGTGATTTTAGGGTTTTGTTTTATTGCTGACAGAAGCGGCTTTACAATAATATCAAAAAATACATTCGGGTAGTTTTTTTTACCTTTTGAAAGACGGGTTACATGGTGATACGTCCAAATTCAAAAGCTTGGTACTTCTCAAACCTCCTCTTCCCATCTAATTTTCTTCCTCACTCAATTGAAAATCACAATATACCCCAATTGGGGATGTCATAGTCCCACTGGCTCAGGGAAGTCAAGACAGTTAGAACTCTTGTGCAGTATTCACATTAAAAAATGAGGTGTCACGTTAAACATAGTCAAATAGAATTATTGGAACCTAATTCCGTTTACGTTGTCCACTTAATGGAAGAGACTGGTATTGACTGTACCTTTTGATGGACCTTAGTAAATAAGTGTTACTTACAAATATTAGAACAATTAACACTGATAAAGTTGGCCCATAGTGTAGTGCTACTCTCAAAAGGAGGCTTTGGCGCAGTAATTCCGTAATAATTTCGTGACGCCACAAGGAGTGTGCATTTGGAGATAGACGAAAGTATCTGTTAAATTGTAGTATTGGATAGGGGAGGTGATCTCTGCGATCTGTGGGTACCGTTTAGGACTACCCTTATACCGAGAGGGCAGTGGGGGTACTAGACGAAGTATGCAGATTAGTTCATTTGAGGCCTCTATTGTGTTGAAGTCAGAAGGCATGGAATTGCACTCTGCTCGGCGCAGAGTGCATCAGAAGTACCTCCCCTCTACCTTAGGACAGCGCCTCTGCCAGGAGCTATTTGTTCTTCGAACCGTATCACCATATACCAATGTTCTAGATGTTCGATCAATTATTATTATGATTTTGTTTGTTAGTTAAACGGATAAAATACATATATTTTGGCTGGTTCTGACTGAAAAAAGAGAATACCACTAGTTTTGCAAATCAATGGTTTACTTAATTAAACTAAGATATTCTTATATTTTCGTAGAAAAACTCACTCTATGGTTTGAAATATTTAAGGAAAATCATATAATAACTTTGAATAAGACCACAGATTTAATTTTAATTTTAATGACCGACCGGTTTCTCTTGGCCTAAGCACCATCATGGTACAAAATTAAACAAAACAAAAAATACAAAGTATGCTGTTATATATACACAGATAGAGAGAACACGATATAAAATAAAATTAGAGAACATTGAGAAAACAATAGAATAATATTAAAAATTATAAAATCGGAACAGAGAGAAAGATAGAGATAATATGAAATGAAAGAGATAAAACATCAACTGATAAGGTGATCAAAGAATAATGAGAAGTTTTATGAGTTTACAGGAAATATACCTAATATTATTTTATATTGTGTTCTCCCTCTGTATGTATATATAATCGCGCACTTTATATTTTTTGTTAAGTTTAATTTTTGTACCCTGATGATGCTTAGGCTAAGCAAAATCGATCAGTCATAAAAATAAAAATTATATCTGTGGTCTTATAAAAAATTCTTATTTCATTTGTATTATGATCATTTAATTCACATTAAATAGTATTAAATATAGTAGACCCACATAGTATCCTCAAAAACAACGTAGCCCCCCCTGGGCAATAATTCCCCTTAAGCATCCTTTGTGGAGTTAACATTGAAAGATTTTCTTAAGATGTGAATCAAAAGTAGATTCTTTTTTTTTTAATTAACGGTCATTATGTTGCATGTTAATAACTGCGGGATCTGTGATTTTCAACGGCGAAGAAATGATTCAATCGAATGAATCTAATCTGAAGTACGAAAAGGTGTGTCAATGCGACTGAAGAAGTTTGTGAAATCTATGACCGAAGTTTCAAGCATTCAATTATCTCTAGCTACTCAAATGTCCGTAACCAATCCAAAGCAGCCTGCCTAACTTGACATAACGTAAGGTTTCATCTGGTTACGGGGAAATGGCTAGTTAGTTACCATACGAGTTATTTTCCCAACACCATAAATTACATAGTGTGAGAAATTAATAATATATATGTACTCTACCATTTCGACTACTCCCTAGTTTTTCATATTTTATTAGGTACAGAATAACATGTCTAATGTGGCGTATTATGGCTATACTTCATAAATATGTTATCAAATCATTTCCCATCATGCAAAGTAAAAAAGGTCATCCTTATGCACCGCACGGTGCATAAGGATGACCTTTTTCAGTTATTTGTTATGTCATTCATGAAACGCGACCCCGTTCCTTTAAAACTTGTAACTTTATCATCCCTAGTCACGGTAACTACATGGATAATGTTCCTTAATGCACCGGCGAGGTATTCTTGTAATCATATGACATTTTCAGCAATCAAGTGGACTGAGGCATATTTAATTTGATGAAATTGTAATTCCTTCAAACCGATTTGGCAGATATAAAAATGCAATTTTGGAGCTAGTAAATCTATAAGAAATAGCATCAAAGTAACCATAGAGAAATAACAATAAAAGGTAATAAGTCTGCAACAAGGTGGTAACTTATTCCTCGCTAGCGGAGATTTTGTGATTAAACCAACTCGCTTTGCAATGCTCCTAGCAGAAAATAATTTTTAATAAATGTTAAAAGATACTTTTTCAACCATCGAATAGGAAGAAAATAGAGGTAAGAAGGTTGTCAATTTAGTGAGTAGTAGTTTTCTGACGAGTGTTTTTAATGCATGCGCTGATTTTAAATATGAAAACTTGAATATTAAACGAAAATGAAAAATAGAACTTTATAAAAGACCACATATTTAAAAAAAAAAAAATTATGACCGACTGGTTTCGCTTAACCTAAGCATAATCAGGGTACAAAATTAAATTAAACCAAACTTACTATTTCTTCTATAAAGTTTAAAATTTCCTTTTTATTAAAAATGTCAAACCACGAAGTGATTTCTTTTTTCTGTAGAAGGGTTAAATAAGGGCAAAAAGACGAATTTGTATTTATCGTGTTATATATTATATTATTGTTAATAATAAAAATAAAGTTTTATTCCGGAAGGTATGCAGGAGTAGTGCAATGCAATACCCTCCATAATTGATATCAATACATAGTAGTAATAATATTGACAAATAAAAATGAACAGAAATTGATGAGAATTTTTTTTTTTAAATAATACAGAGTAAAAAAATATTAATGGAGGATATTAGGCCTCATTTCTGCAAAACGTCATCAAGAGGAGTCCATCCTGGCAGCGTTAAGATTTATGGGGCCAATAATTTACTCCATTGCGCTTCTATGCTTGAATTCGGGATCTGACGGGATTCCATGATGAGGTCATTTCTGGAATTGTTAATCCTTTCCCGCATTCCTGCTATTCTGGTTCTCATAAGGGTTGCAAATCCTGGAACTCGCCCCTCGGTGAACATACCGGAAGCACTGCAGTGCCTGGAATGACTGAACATCATGCGGTAGGCGTTGTTGTACTGGACTCGAAGCCTTTCCATGCTACTCTTCTTAAAATTGGTGAAGAGTGTCGTTTTCACCGGTGGACTACAGAGCCGAAATCTTCTACTGAGCATGTTTGATTTCACACTGAGTGCTCGCTATTGTAAAATAGAAAAATATCGTATTCACTTAGGTTCCGTTTGTAAGTTACAAATATACACTTTAAAGCAAGACAACGCACAAACTAAACATCATTTTTTCATACAAACACAAAGTGTTTCGTGAAATTTCAGGAATTTGACATTCAAAGGACATCGTTCTGAAGGCTGTTTTTCTTGTCCGAGTAAACGCTTTATGCGTTTGACACGCTCGCGCTCCTGGTCCGTATATCTCGTATCAGCGGGAGACTGCGGCGGGGGCGGGGCGGTACTCCGCGGGGCGGGGGCTAAAAGCGAACCGCTACGCGAACATCTGTATTCAAAAGGCGTCCACTCATCCCTTAGAGATTTTTCCTTGTTTTCTCAAGGAAGATCTCACCGCAGACGTGCCAGAGGCGTACGGTAATTTCATTTCGTTAGGGAAAACTTACTTTACCCAACAGGGTTGCGGTATACTTACAGGCTATACAATATTATATATTTTCTTTATTGGTATACAAGCGCAAGGGCAGATCTGGGGAATTTGGAATTTAAAGGGAAAAACTCACAGGATTAAGATAATTTAATTATTCATTTGTTTACAAAAGATTTGCTTGAGTGCCGTTTGTAATACTCGCACACAGCGGCTCGGCAGGATACATTTCCCAAAATAACTCACTTTAGCAATTCACCGAGGAAAATTGTCTTGGATCTTTGGATGAGGTGAATTTTGTACGAATTTTTTAATTTAGTAATTTTATGATATAATATCATTAATGAAACCCTGTTACTTTGAATTAATAATTTATTTACACGAGCACGGAAACCAGTTTCGGCACAACCATGCATTCTTTAAAAAAGTGGTGACCTGAAAATGTTTTGCAACTTTTTTCGTATTTAATGAAAATTAAATAATAATTTTGTATAAGACCACACATTTTATTTTAATTTTAAAATAAAATGTGAAATTAATTTTAAAATAAACTGAACAAAAAATACATAGTGTGTGGTTATGTATACTCATACATACCGAGGGAGAAAAAAATATAAAATAAAATAAGAGAACAGTGAGAAAACAAAAGAATAAAATTTAAATTATAAGAAAGAAACAGAGATAGAGAGACGGATAGTATGAAATAAAAGAGGTGAAACGTCTACTAAGAAGATGATAAAAGAACAATGAGGTTTTTTTTTGGGTTTACTAGAAATATACCTAATATTGGACTACTGGACAAATCGCTGTGTTAGTTTAATGTTATAACAGGTAACAAAAAAAAATCGCTTAAGGATGTCTTTTGATTCTTTATGTTATAAGGAATCAGAAAACACCCATTTGCCAGAAAAAATGACTTGTTATAATGGTATTGAACTAGCACAGCGAAATTTCTACGAAAATATTTTTTCGAATTGTTAATATTTTAGTTTTTATATTCATTTATATGGTAAGTACACTTCTACCAACAGTGTTGAGTTTTTCTCACCACTTTACAAGTAAATGCCTTCGGAGCTTATGTATAATAACTGGTAATTATGTTAGAATTATAACCACGCCACGGAATGATTATATTTGATTACAACTCTGAAAGTGATCTAGCGATTAATGACCGAGCCAAGGCGCGAAAGTATTACGGCCGTAATTTTACACCATGTCGTTTTTTTTCCACGAAATTATGAAATTTCAACTTAAAGGTATATTAAATTATAATTAACAACTATCACGAAAGTTTTTCGGAAAAACTTCCTTTCCTACGATACCCGAAAGTTCAGCGGTAAATTCATGAAAAAAACTCGCCCCTGAGAAAAAAATTATATACCTAAAAGTTTCGGCGGCTATTGGATATACTCGTATTACGTATGAGCCACCGACGCTATGGAAATTGGAATTTGAGAGATATGTAATTCAAAGTGTAAAAAAGATATCGCGTATTGAATACATTTCAATGAAAAAACACTTCGGTAAATCAATTACGTGCCTATTTCATGTTTTTTTATCTTACAAGATTTTTTTTTTGTGAAAACTGAAAACATGTATTATATAATTTTTTCGATTAAATTCCTGGAAAATATGAGTAAAAAATAATAAGCTATTACGCCATTTTCCAGCAGTGATAAGCAGAGAGGATTGACCGCCACACGACTCGGTCTTGGCACATACTCCTTGCTTCATTCACATTCATACATCGTTTTATGCATACTCTGTTTTTTTGACACTTTTCTTCGGGCACCCCGACTTCTTTCACCTTTCGATTTTGTGTCGTATATTATATCTACCCTCCTCTCTCTGTTCAACCAATATTTTTTAAATAAAAAATAATGAACATTTAGTTTTGAACACTTTTTTAAATAATAAATTATCTACATGTTTAAGAACCAATGGTTCCTTTTTAAGAATACAAAGTATAAGTATGTACTAAATGTGGTGCGGCAAAGTATTTTTATAATTATTGAAGAAGTGAAAATATGTTTTTTATTGTTGAAGATACAACATTAAAAAAAAATTGGGTTGACATAAAATACTAAATAAACAAGATGAAGTTAAACAAAAAAAAAATGTATCAAGTTGGACACAGGTGATTTAGTTTGTTATATTTGTATTAGCTACACAGGTGGCAAGAAATCATTTCAAAATTCTTTCAATTAAACGAAAATACATTTGAAAATCATTCGTTTAAATCGTCATTGCATAAAAATTTTGTTAGTCTCGGGGTATTCGTTTTTATTTGGAGTTAATTTTGATTTTTATTTTAGTATATACAATCTAATAACACAATATCATTAGTAGACGAATTGTATGCTTGCAAAAGCAACGCCAACATGTGTACTAAGAATAACAACATACAAACAAAAATTCGGGCCCTAATTAAATTTTTAATTATCTCGGAGTATTTATAAAAGTAGTAAATAGTTAAAATAAAGTTTTATTAATGAAAACATTTCATTATAAACTCACTGCAAGTTAACAGACACAAAAACATAACATAAATATTTAAAAACTTGAAAGTGTTTGATCACTCCATCTTCGTCAATACCGCAAACAGGAATTATTTAAAATAGTTCTTTCATATTCAAACCAAATATTGAAGTAAGTTTACGAAACCTGTTTATTTTATTAAAATCCAGTAACTAAATTGCCAAGATTTAAATATTTTTATCAGCCAGTTTTCTGTATGCTTTCATGAGTTGGGTGTAAAGCTTCCTTTGTGGGTTGACTCGTCAGATTCCTTGTGATCTCATACTAAGTTGTGGAGTTCGGGATTATTGGGTTTTGGTGAATTTCTAAAATGGTGATTATGTGGTATATTTAGACATTCTTATGGAATCGATGAATTGGCTCTCTAGAATTCAGTGTCGCATATTTAATGCGCACTTGAAGTGAAATATCACAAAACTGCTCTATATAAGTTCACTGTTTTTATTATTATTATTATCAAATGACGAATTCGTTTATTAGGTACTTGAATGTGATATTATCACTGTTCCCGTGGTGAAAGCACAGAAATAACCATTTTTTGCAGACTTTTTGTGCTTCCTTAATTATGATAAGGTTTTATATCTAAATTGGCGAAATCAGATTTATGTTCAAGTCAGTATAGATCACACTTCTAGGGATTATCCGTTCAGTGTTATGAGCGAACTTAATTGATTATTATAATTTAATTTAAATAGTAATAATTTCAAAGCTTAGTTGTGTTCACCCCAAAATCAGCACAAAGAGTCGAGGACACACTGCGACTGCAGCCCACTAATGGCCCCATGGGATTTATTCGAGGATATTACTCCAAGTTCTGGCTGTCTTTAGACTTACCTGTCATTACGTTATCCGAACTAACTGAATCGTTAATCTTCCGCGCTGAAGATTAGTTTCCTGTGCAGCGCTGGCGTTCACTTGCAATAAATTAATTACCCGCACACATCTACGTGCACACATGGCTACATTTGGAATTTAAGTACCAACATAGTTTTCAATATGCTCAATCAGTTTGGTTTTCAATATTCACTTCACAATTAATCATTCACTGTTCATTTCTTGGTTGGTACTCTTCTCAGGTGTTTTGATTGCAGATTGCTATCGGAGGTAGGACACCGTCTTCACATTTTTATCTTTTGAAATAAAAACTTTCCACTCTTCTGCATGTTATTAAACCACATTCACACCGTTCTTCGACAGAAAATTCTTTGTCCATCGGTAATTGGTTTTTATATAATTATTTTTTAATGTTTACAATTCTATGTATTTATTTCCCCGTTAAATTGAGGACCTCCATGGTAGAGCGGTTTTGTGACAATTTAAAAATCCCGTATAGCAATTATTTATTTAAACAATTTCACATTTAGAAATTAATTTGAATACCTGCAGTAATAATTCGCTTCTTGTTTCTCTTTTAGAATCTAAAACGAATTGAAATGGTTTTATCTATGTTAAGTGACCTGATCTTAATGACCAGGTACTAACATACTTTACCATTCCACTTTAACTCCCTTTCTTCGCTCTTGAAACATTTTCTAAATGGTGATATTTTAGATCCACTAGATCCAGGCAGTTGTAATTCTTATGCGGCATTTCTTAAAAAATACTGCATTTTTATGTTTTTCAACAAATAAATGTGACGTTCAGTTAAAAAATTTTTTTTTACACAACTTCTGATAGATGTGATGAGGCAGAGGCGTACATTCCATATATGCACATAAACACTGCCTACCTTTCCGTATTTGCATTAAAATATGAATTATATTGGATAAATCAATTTGAAATTATTGTAAAAAATATCTACACTTTCAAAACGTACAAAGTTCAGATAATCGTACCGCCGTGAGCGCTCCAACGACCGTCATACTATAACGTATCAAAAGCAGTAACTACATATGCCCAAACGCCGCTAACATCAGAATATATTATTCTATGTTCAATAGACTACACAAAATATGTATGCATGTATGCTGTGGGCTGTGTGCACGTTCAAGCGGCTCATTATTGTAAGTGTCTAGGCAGTGCTTTTACAGAACAAATGCAATAACAATCAGTGACATATGTTGGTACCTTTATTACCAATTAATTCGCTGTTTTTCCTACTGTTTACTACAATCAAAAACTCTGTGCACGACACTGTGGAGAAGATATTAAAAAAACACAAGGTGTCTACTTATGCATACTTTATTTAACAAAATGAAACTTCACTGGATAAGAAAATTAACAATAATAAAGTTGAACATAATATTAGCGCGGTTACCAAAACTAAGTCTCGGTTTGTGACTCACTGACTGAAATTGTGTATTGGCAATATCTATGAATTCCCACGAGATATGGATATGGCTCGGATTAATGAAAGCATTCTCTCAAAATTTATTCAACTGAAAATTATTATGCATTAGGTTTCAGGAAACACCGAAGTTTGATTTGATTTAAGCTTGGATAGCAGATACTTTGTGCATAATACTTGAGGGAACTTTTGATTTAGTGATTGTAAACTGTAATGTTATTAAACGTGAACAAATCACAAATAAGAAAAATTGAAAATACATATATACGAGAATATATATTTATTACAGTTTAGTATTATTGAATATACAATAAAGTGAAGTTGTTGAAAAGATTATTATTGAAAGAATATTAACAAATAATATTAAACTTTGACATGAAGTACTCACTTTGTGGTAGGACATAATCAAATTATAAATAAAATTAACTTTGTTTTAAGACCACTTTATTGAATACATATACCAACCGGTTTCAGCTCTACCTGAACCTTTTTCAGGGTTGAATAAAGATGTATTGGGAGACAATACATCTTTATTCAGCCCTGAAGAAGGTTCAGGTAGAACCGAAACCGGTTGGTGTATGTATCTAATAAAGTGGTCTTAAAACAAAGTTACTTTTATTTCTAATATAAATAATATTACAAATTAAAAAGCCACAAAAAATATATATTACATTGTGACCGAGATTTGAACTCGGGACCTACCCTTTATCCAAGAACAGCGCATTCACTTGCTTTTAAATCTCAACAATCAAATGCAAATCCGATAATTCATCGTCATTTTTAAAAATCTCATACATCTTGAAAACTATTTATCTTTTTATTTCAATTAAAAATTTTTCCGATAAATGGCTTCCATTTTTATAATTGTTAGCAAAGTCCTATCCAAAAACAATTGCAAACATAGGAGTATGGCGTCATGGATGGAACTATCTATTATATTTATTTTACTTACTAAATCAATAAAAACATTAATGATTAAATTTCTTCTTGTGGGGAAGGATTGATATAAGAAACGGGAAAGGAATGAAAGTGGATCGAAATGAAGCGTTAAGTCTTAAAAATGGCACATGAGAGTACCCCGTATATCAGAGAGCACCTCGTTCCATAGGCGCAATTCGTGTGAACTGTAAAGTAATATTACATAATTTAGAAGGGTTGGTGGAGACTGAGAAGTGTTCTATCACCTAAACGAAGAGAGGCTCCGCGTTCAGAGAAACAGAATACTCGAAGGTATTTAACATTTAATGGGATCAATGTAATGGTAGTAAATAAATTAAATACATTATCCAAGGTTGTTTAAATTCTAAAATTAAAATCTGCTTGAAATCATAAGTGGAAGATAATTTTTTGCTTTGATTTTAGGTATCAGATCATCAAGGCAATAGTTATGCTTGTTATATCTTTAGGTTACTGATTGTACAAAATGATCTAAAATATTAGAAGGAGTTAAACATTAAATCTAACGTAACGTTTTTTAACAGTTTATTTGACAAAATCTCCTTCAAGTGAATCATGGTGACCGCGTTTAAAGTAAAACATCTCGCTTGTAGCAATTGCTGAATGCTGGGCACAAAGAAAACCTTATTTGCACTTTACTTTTGTATTCGGCAAATAAAAAAGTCCAAGCCCAGGTACACGATACAAGAAAGTGGAAAGGCGTAAAGTCTGTCTAGGGATTATCACGTTTGAGTATAGATTTCGTGCACTTTTCTGCACATTTTCGTAGAAAGCAATCATTTAACGGTTCGACGTATTTAAAGAAATGAAAAAATAACGTTGTATAAGACCACGGATATTGTTTATTTTTTTTAACGTTTTGTCGCTTTTAATTCATTATATCTATCTCTTTATCTATGTTCCTTTGTTATAATTTAAATGTTATTCTATTGTTTTCTCATTGTTCTGTTATTTTATTTTATGTTTTGTCTTTTCTGTGTATGCATATATAACCGCACACTTTGTATTTTTTGTTTGTTTGTTTTGGCTAAGCAGAACCAGTCGGTCATAAAAAAAACAAAATAAAATTCGTAGTCTTGTACAAAGTTATTTTTTCATTTCTTTAATTAATATCATTTCGTTTTTGATACATACCAAGGCTGTTTGAAAAGTTTGGTAAGCTTATACGAGATGACGCCGCAAAGTAAAAATGTTTTCAACCCTGGTGAGTATAATTACTCACCGAACGACGTCTGACAGTATTTTAGTCAGATACGATGCGTAGTTAGTGTTTGACAATATTGTCAGAGTTGCATCACTTTTGCGTATTTTGAAAAACATTCTTTACAACTGAACGTAAGGAATATCAAATAGAGCGTGTTCTTATCATAACATTTACAGAGGTATCGAAACTTTTAAATTTACATTTAAAAAAAACCTTGCATAAGGGAAGTTTGCATTTCTGTCAGTAGTAATAAACTAAATGCCTTGTTTCTTATTGTCAAAATTTGTTTGTTTTATTCTCTCTCACTTGATTTGCAGAACTTAAGTTGGGCACACAGCTGTGTCCGCATCGCTTTCTTTGTTGTGCTGAATGGAGCAGAATTATCATTCCCTGGGGTGGGGTGGGTGCGGGGAGGCGGTTGGTCTTCTTGAAAAAGGGTGAAATAGTTGAGGGTGGCAACAGAGCACGTATAATAGGAGGTTGAATTGGAACAAGTTAGCGATTTCGTTTAAACAATAGCCCGAGGTGGAACCCGTCCAAAGCAGATCTTCGTGAAACAGGTTTTACTGAGTTAAGGTTTGGATGCCAAATATTTTTTCTTTCTTGTGGAGAATTGACCAATTCTAATAATGTTTATGTAGATCTTAGGAACGTTTGTTTGTGACGTTCTATTTTGTAGCGAAAACCGTTATCAGATAAATGCATTGAGCTTTATTAACAAATTTCAATGAATATTACTCAAAAAACTCAAATGCCCAGAACCAGTGGAATTAAGTTACCCCCGATTGGATGTCATTTGAAGTTCAAGGAAACGGGTAAAAGGAGACATAAGATGAAGTAGAAATAAGTTGGGAAATTTTTTAAAACATTTTGACATCAAGTTTTAAGAAAAATTATAAAAAAGTAATTAAAAAAGGTTTTTTGACTATGTTAATATTTAACGACTAATAAATTGGATAGTCTGACACTGCCGTGCGATTGTCGCTAAAATCAGTCCTTGAAAATCAAGAACGCGTTGAAAGAGTCTTACGAAAAAAAATACTGAAGCTGCACGTAGACTTTCACAACATTGTCTGCTGGCATGCTAATGCAGAATGCCTTATAAAACAATTATCTAATGAAGTTTATACTAGAAAAGGACTGCTCTCCAGAAAGGGATTATGGTTACTTTTGGGTTCCCCGTATCATGCAAATTAGTTAAAATAATGTTGAATTAGAATTTTCAAGCTTTTGTGCTTAATATTTTAATATTAATAATTAAAATAATATCAATAATCTTTAACGTTAATGTGAAACGGAAAAAAATAACGGTCGCGACCAAAACTCGAACTCGGAACCTCTACTCTATCCGGGAGTAACGTTTACGCCAATCGAGCTACCGATACCTTACAAGAAATCGGCATTTTTAATCGATCTCATTCTTCAATTGAGAATTATTAATATAATTTTTTCTTTTGATTTGGCTGACATTTTTGTATGGTATATAAAGCTCTACCCGAGCACACAAATAGAATGAGATCGATTAAAAATGCCAGTTTCTTATAAAGTCTCGGTGGCTCAATTGGCAGAAGCTTTACTCCCGGACAGAGTAGAGGTTCCGAGTTCGAGTCTCGGTATTTTTGATATTATTTTAAAAAGTAATATAAAATAATGTTAACTATCCATAAATATTTTGTAACGAGAGTTTGGCAGTTTTCGTTCTTAATTCAATCTTATACCTATGCATTCCTATACATCTATTCTAAATCTGCTATCGACGGTAGATCGCAGGAATCAATTTAGATTTTCGGCAAAGTGTCTCCCTCACATTGGTTACAGGCGATATCCGCACGGCGAGGGCAATACCAACATTGGATACAGGGAACAGGGGGGTACACTGACCTGACCTCAAATCAATAACAATAACTGCGGTCGGGTCATCCCGACATGATTTTTTTTTCCTCAATTCCATTTGAATTTGGATTCTTTCCCGTTCGAACGGGGATTCCGCACGGAAATTGATTTCAATTTTGCTTTGTAAGGCTTAAGCGGTAATAAAATCGCCCGAGTAAAAGAAGGCGAATAATTTGCTAATATATCCGAAGGTATTATCGCTTCCAATTTACGGATATGTGTTGGTGTTACGATAACATTGTTTTTTTATATGATTGGAATATTTTCAAAGCGAAAAATATTGGTAGAAAGTTTTAGACAGCTTGTACTAACCTTTTAGGTGTGTTTCATACAACAGTAGACGAGAATCGCCCTTTTATGTACCGTTGAAATTATAAATAAATTATACAATCACTTGAATGAGATTACTTTCACAGATTTTTTTTACAAAATGAACCAACAGTTAATTAAAATTGTTTAATTATTTCATTTTATTCATTTTTATTTTTATTCGAAGAAGGCAATCACTTGCAGTTTTATATATTTAATGAAAAAATATTGTTTGTTCTCGTATTTTATTTTGTATTGTGTTCTTTCTCTGCATGTATATATATAACCGAAGACTTTTGTATTTTTTGATTAAGTTTAATTTTGTACCCCGATGACGCTTAAGCTAAGCGAAACCGGTCAGTCGTAAAAAATGAAATAAAATCTTTGGTCTTACAAAATTATCATTTCATTATCACCAAGTAATAAGAACGTCTCGCTATGACAGATTTGACGTAAATTTTGACATCTTGTAAACTGCTAGACGTTGATATAAAATGACTGTTGAGAAAAGTTTAATCATAGACCGGTAAATAATTTCATTGCATTTATAAGTTCTTTATTTTATAAGGCAGAATGAACCAACATTTTTGTCCGAACGGAGAAAGTAAAAAAAGAAACAAAAAAAACTCGGCGATAAAAATAATGTGAGTACCGTCAACTATTCATTTTGAAACCACGAAGGTTGTCCGCGTTATTCCGTCAACATGTTTTCTAGATTGAAGTTAGCATATCCGAGATGGATCCGAGGCAATTATAAATTAAAACTGTAAATATGGTAACATTAAGAGCCTCCGCAGCGGGTTGGAAGATTAAGAAGAAAAAAAATGCTGGGAAGGGGGATCAGGGAGCAGTTTAAGAAAATGTTGATTAATTTTTCCTCAAATCCATTTATAAAGATTCAAAACTGCTGAAACGAAAAGCTTAAATTCGCTTGTTCACAAAATTAATTGGATTTAAGCTAGAAAAAAATCACAAGAAAAATGACTGTTGTATATTTTTTAAGTCCTTGAACTTGACGGAATGAACTAAATGAAAATGGAGTTCTTTAACAATTTTTTTAGACGGATTGATTAATTAATAATACAATTTTGATAAAAGTTAGTTAAGTCAATTAAATTAATAGAAAGATAACTAACTAACCATCACGCCGTTTCCCCGCAGGGGTAGGCAGAGAGGACGGACCGCCATACAACTCTGTCTTGGCACACACTTCTTGCTTCATTTACATTCATACATCGTCTCATACATACTCTTCTGTTATTCTGACTCTTCACATGACCCGATTCAAGTATTTGATTTACTTGATCGTGCCATGTCTTTCTCGGGCGTCCTCGACTTCTTCTTCCATTCACTTTCGCATCATATATTCTTTTCACACTCCTTTCTTCGTTCATTCGCTCTACATGCCCAAACCATCTAAGCGTCTCTTTCTTGATCCTATCCATCACGCTCATATCCTCCTTGCATTCTTTCCGGATATCCACATTTGTAATACGGTCATACATGGTTTTACCGCACATCCGTCTCAAAGATCTCATTTCCACAGCATTCAGTCTACTTTCATCCTTCCTCTGCCAGTTCCATGCCTCACTGCCATACATCAGGGTTGGTATAAGCACTCCATTGTGGACTGCTAGCTTCGCTTCTTTGGACAATTTCTTATTTGCCCCAACAGCGTTCAGTCCTCTATTAATGGAGTTTCCTGCATTCACCCTTCTTTCAATATCCTTATCAGCCTTTCCGTCTCTTGTAAACATACTTCCTAAATACACAAACTCATCCACCAGAATAGAAAGATAACAACATAAAAACATAGCATAGAAACCAATAGAAAGATAACATACGATATTTAGATATGTATAGTAGATTCTGATCGAGAGCCGTCATGAGTCATCAAATATTTTTCTAAATCCACCCTCTCTCCAACATGTCTCGCGTGAAACTGAAAGACAGAAAATTCTTAGTTGCCAAACTTTCCAATCAAAAACCGGAAGAAATTCAAAATCGTACGTTATTTTTAAAATCTTACCGCTTTACTGTGTTGAATAAAAGTATTTAGTTAAACATTAATGGTTGTTGCTTGGCATAATTTTAAATTAAATCAATCTGCGACATGTGATGCGCATCTCGCGAAGGATCTTTTATTGGTTATTCTATAATAATATATGTTCAATGATGACGAGAAAAATATATTATGGTTCAAAGGCTGTAAATATTTCACCAAAACAATTATATTCTATGAAGTACACTACCTAATTTGCAAAGTAAATAATCAGTAAAATCACAAGAAGATATTCTACACTCGTTGGAGTCATAGACACATAAACCAATAGTACCATGAAAACAGCTTTTTGATATTGTCGATTCTAAATAATAAATGCAGAAAAAATATTAAAGTACTTATTTTGCACATACATAAACAATAGGTATTCTACAACTTTTCTTTTTCTTTGTATGATTTATTATTATTTTGTTAAATTAAAAATAACAAAAATCAACCTCGAAATCGGTAATTGGTTGTTGAAAATATCTAGCAGCGCTTCAACGATGCAATACATTATTTAACCCAAGATATTTATTGCCATTCAGTTTTTTATAACGAATTCATTGGTTTAAATTTTGCACACACAGTTTTTGCATCCAATCACAAAATTAACATAAAGTTTTTCCTAGAAACCAAATAAATTGAAACATCAAAACATTGTCACAAAGTACACTAGATGACTTACAATGAACCATTGTAGATTGTACCACACTGTAACCAAGAAATTAACTTCACCGGTAGAATTCGTTGTTTGAAGCAGAGATGCTTGTGATATAGTTATGGCTGTTTTACCATTATATAAACGAAAGCTTCTCCGAGGAACTTATACAAGTGATCCTTTCGGCCCGTGTGGTATATATTGTTGTCTACGTTTCACTCTAAAGTTTATTCCGAGTCGTTTCTATTGCGCGTTCGGGTTTGACATCTCACCTGTACAACTAACTTATTTCAGATTTTGTTTCCTCTTTCATATATGTATAACAGACCTCGTGAAAGTATCTCAGATAAAGGCATAGGCCCTAATGGAAACCTGCGCGTGGTGAATATATAATCAAAATAAAAGCAACTTATTTACGCATAGCCTGCTTGAATCACCGGAAAGATAATCACTATTATTGGTAAACAGCCGTCTCATGAATGTTATAACAGCGGGTAAAATTCAATAATTGCAAAAACATAATTTTGACTTCGGGCGTATTATTATACGCAATACAACATGGATGCGATGTTCATTCGTTTGATAAATAAACAACGTTTCGGAAAATTTGGTAATTTGCAAACACAATGGCATATTTGAATGACGTGTAGCCTCATTTAATACAGTGAATAATTAATCATTTTAGCACATTACTTATTTATGAATTGATTGTTTCATTTCCGCAAAATGTGAAATGAGTAAAATTGATTGAGGGTCTCCGTCATGTGTATTTTTGTTGAAACCACTAATTCGCGTATGTATTTGAGTTGCCTATTAAACGTATAGAAAGCTCGTACTCTTGTGTTTTATCTTAAATTTTTATTTAGTGAAACACGCTCGGAAAGTAAGGAAATAAGTATTATGTAAGTAATATACAGTTTTATTCTCATGAAATCGATGCTTGATGGCTACCATAATGATTGTTAGAATGACTTTAATGACTTCAGATACTTATTTAATTTAAAATATATATTTTTTACGTTTTCACTCATAAAAAATTAATTTCATAAAAAAGTAGAGTATTTTGATTTCACTTAAATATAAATCTCGGAATCAAATATAAAGCTTTTACTAAGCTTTGCGACTCGCGTGTATTTTATTCGCATATACAAATTAATTGGTTGCACTTAACAGTCTTTATAAACGTGTGCGAAAGAAGCAAATCTAGATATAGTGCTTTATACGTTGCAATATTGTTCATGGCATCGTAAAAAGACGTTGCAACACCATGTGTCAAGCAATCGAGGTTAAAAAAAATACTCGCAGAAATTGGCTGTTGTATTAACGACTGTTCAAATGAAACGCTTAAATAATATTGATATTTTTTGGTACACGGACAAATATTAAAAACTGTTTTTTTATGTTATTCTTTTTAGTATTTTTTTACTTTGTCTTCCGTGTGATCATCACATTTATTATTATTTTATTCTTAGTTTTAGTACCGATTCTCTTTTTTAATAATCTTTGAAAATATAATATAATTGATATCGCATACTTAGACTTACTATTTTGCATACCTATAAGTCAGAGCGATAGCTACCTTTAGAGATGTTCTTGTGCACATATTGTTTTTTTTAAAGAAACCATTACATTAAATGGCTTGGGTTTATTTGTATTGTACTATTTCAAGTTATCAAATTTTATCAACTTTCCTCTATCATCCTCAATATCCGTTTCTTCTACTCTTTCCTCCAATTTATGCAAAAATAGAATAAAAATCTCTCGCCAGGGCAGGATGATTCTGAAATTATCTTAAATTCAAATTTTGTTCAAATTCCTTTTGTGAGAAATTCTTTTTTTTTTGTTCTCGGCGAAATTTGAACATGGGACCTCAGCATCTAGAGCTAAGGAACTTACTTGTTGATTCTCTCGTAACCTGGTATATTCTCTAAGAATTAGGCAGCCACTCTTCACAAACAATACAATATTAATTTACGTGGAACAAAATCGCTTTCAAGATTGCCTGAATTCTTTATCTCTAGATGACAAAGCACTACACATTATATTCAAGATGGTATTGCCTTAACATTATAATGCGAACTCTCCAAAATAATACGCAATTTCAAACATCGATGTAAATGATTGTGATAAATCTTCCAGAATATAGAAATAATTAATTGCTACAATAAGTAATGTCCTCGGTTTCAGAATAATGCGTGTTAATAATTCAATACAACTAAGGAGCTCTTCAAATTCATTTAAAATTAATTAATAAAAGACGCAAGTAAATAGGTAGACATAAAATAGACTATTTTCATTGAGACTGAAAAAACATATTTATTCAAAATAGAGGGTATCTTAGAGTGCGTGCTAACATACCTCAAATAACTATTACCATCTTTCTTATTTGAGTGTTTTTTGTCGGAATTTACGATTAAACATAAAATATATAAATAACTTTTTAAAATGGAAAAAAAGTTTTAAATTTATTTATCGAATGAAGCAATCACTTTGTAGCTTGACATTATAATTTAAATAAAAAATGTTTTAGTTTTAAGCCACTTTATTTATTCACATATAACATTCGACCGGTTTCGGTTAAACTTAACCTTCTTTAGGAAAGTTTATATATATTTATATATATAATTTCAGTTTATATATATACTTTCCTGAAGGAGGTTAAGTTTAACCGAAACCGGTCGAATGTTATAAGTGAATAAATAAAGTGGCTTAAAACTAAAACATTTTTTATTTAAATTTTAAATTTATTTTTTATCTTTCAAATGTATAAATAGGCAGTCAATAAGAATTCTTAACTTCAACTGATTTATTTAACCCATTTGATAAATACAGTTAAACCTACAACTATTGTTTTGATTTAGATACTTTAAAAGTAAATTATCACATACATAATAAAATAGATTGATATACCTGAAACAAGTTATAGACAGTTTAGTAAAAATAAAGTGAAAGCAATGATTTTAACGCAGTTTTAAAAAATCTCTTAAAAAATTAAATCTTTCAAACTATAAAAACCATCTGTTATTTCAAAGAGAAAATATGAATTTTCACATTTTGTCGATAACTAAAAAATCAATCACGACATGAACGAGTCAAGACAATAAAATATTGAAATTCTTTGAGGCACCAATTAGTCGTGAAGTATCAGACAGCCGTAAATTAATTTATCTTAGATAGCTGTATTTCAGAAATGTCTATACAAATATAAACGTCGGCTCGCATTGGAATAAAAAGCGTCCTAAAAAAGTTCCTACGTAGTGACAACCTCTAAACAGTGTTGCCATTGTTGCCATGATAACCTTTTTAGTGAAATATACCAGGAAAATACGCTGTATGATTTTTTACTCCCAGTTTAAGCAAGGCGTCAATGTAGTTAATCCTAGAATAACAAAATTAGGTAGGAGTACTATCTACAAATTTCATCAAAATTAGTGAAAATAACCAACATCTCGCAGAGTAACCGCCGTTTCCCATGCATTTCATTACGGGGGGAGGGGGGGAATATTCACCCGGCGCCGTAATACGTCTTGTGTCGCACCGCAACACGCTTTTTGGGATTAGTTCGCTGCGCAGCACACATCGCCTCTTTCCATCGCAGATGTAAACAAACCGTTATGATAAAACGCCGTTTAGTTTTATGAATAGTTGCCACGGTTGAGCACCCTTTTTCCAACTGAATAATGATATCCTTGCCAGCTGCATAATGTCGTTTTATTTACAGAATTTTAAAACATATTTTTGCTTGGTTTCGGGCGGCTCTTAGGTTTTTGAATATAACCTAAAAAGCGAAATAATAATAATTTCTAAATTTGGTTGCTTTGTTTCAATAAATGTGTTTTAATTGACTTTTAATATCTTCACTGTCAGTTTGGATCAAATGACTGTTCATTTTTAGAAAGTGGGCCCGTAAATTGAAACCGAACGAGTTTTTTATCTTTGCTATTTTTCTTTTGTTTGATGCAGGCCTATGTCTGAAGCTGGACACCGTATTTATGTTGAACTAGAAACTAGAAACCAATGTAAGCATTTATGCCGCCGGAGGGTGATTTGACAATATCTAGTGGCACTGTACATTTGCGAGCTGCTGTGCTAAGCATCTCATGTGGTCTGTTCAAATGAGATTGGGTAGAATAGTAGGTTTATCGTATTATATTGCAGATTACAGAATGCGTTATGTGCAAGTGTACAGCATAACACGACAGATAAAACAGTTGAAATAATTTCGGCTGAGATTTCCATTACTATCTCTCGCATCTCCTACATCATAAAACAAATATTTAGCTTTTCATAAATACGAATAAAATTTACTGATAAAATGTGATGAAATGATAAATATAAATAAAATATTTTAATACTTAAAAAAGGATTGATGGAAAAATATTACAAGAATTTATTTTTTTCAACAAAAACGATCAAAGTTTCAGAAAAAAATATCTTTGAGGAAGTAATTACTTTTGGTTTGACATTCTAGTTAAATGAAATAATATTTACCCTGTTTGTTTAATTCGTATTTTATTATTATTTTCTTTACTAATGACAAAGCTACGTGTAATTATAAATCTATTTTAGTTTACTTGAAATACCATTTTTATCTACGTCTCAAATAAACGAACCGTGCTGCGTCACAGTTTTTTGTAAATGTAAATATTTTTACGTTGAAACATATTTTTGATCAAGTTTAGAATAAACCACAACCTGATATTTTCAAATTAATTAAAAATCTATCACGGTAAGAAATATCTTTTGTGTAAATATAAGAACTGTCCAGCGGAAAGGAGTATTATTACTTTTATAAAATCTCAAATCATTTACGAAACCTGTTTTTTTGTAATACGTGACAATGCGAAATCCTAGAGAATTTAAAAGCTTTTTGCTTCTTTCCGAGGAATCGCGCGGAGCACAGAGAGCTGGCGCTTGTTGATATTTGGGATAATATTTTACTAATTATAATGCGAGAGTTTAATGATTTGAGATTAGAGTTTCAGCGATTCTACTCACGAGGAAAACTTCCGCTTGAAACTCATTTAGATTATAGTATTTTCTTCTGTTCAATTAAAAAAGTAAAACACTGTGAAATGGGAGGAAACTGAAAATTCAATTCGAATCAGAGCTTACGTATTTAGTTATTTGTTACTATTTTCATAGTGGGCTAGTTTGCTGTAAAAACTTTTTTTTCACAAATGCACCAGAGTATAATTTGTACAATTCTATTTATGTTACTAAATTTATTTTATTTATCATTACTTTCATAATAGTCGATGACAGACATTGATGTATTTATGTTGAGCTATGCAGGAAATTGCGTTAATTATTTTTTTCTGTTTTATTAAAACCTTCACATGGACAAAATATTTATTTTAATATTTAATAAGTGTAAGAGTTACTCGTATTTTTAGTAGGTATACCTATAACTATTTTAAAGAGCTATTTTTTATTTAACCTTTGTTTAGCATGCAAAAGGATCAAAGTGTTTTATTTTCAAACTTAAACAACAATTTTGGTTGTGGATGAAGCGTAAAGCTTTAAAAGGAAATTTTAATGTAAAAAATAATTTTCGATTACCCTTTGATAATTATTTCGTAAATTCCAAAATTAAAATTAATTGCTTTTATGGGTTTTTTCTTTGAACTAGAAAATTAAAATTGTTATTCAAACAAAAAAATCTGTTTGAAACATCGTAATTTGACATTAATTTGGTTTAAGGTACTGAATGAGCTGGTAGGAAGATCAAATGTTTCTTAGTAGGGATGCAATCGGCTGTGTGAGTTACAGTATGTATACTGAGTAGTCAACCCCCTACTGAAGGATTGCCTAATCAGCGTATAACATCTACTAACACACTCAAACAAACATTGTATTACTTACATAGTGTATAATACTCTAATCATTCACATAATGTCGATTGCATTCTTACGTGGAAGCAGTTCTACTATCATATTTCTCTGATCATTGTGCGAGGGACTTCTTATTTAAGGGCAACTTACCCTCAGAAGCCTCTAGACTATTTAAGCTTCTTATTTGAATGTTGCAAATTTGGGGACTTAGCATTTAACGTACTGGGTTCATATTTTTTTAATAAACTGCAATGTAATCTAAGCTCAAAGCAACGGGAGATCCTGAGTACTGTAGTTCGGATCAACTCGGAGTTGTACTCATACTCGCTGTGGTCGTATAAGTATCACAGAATGAGGTGCAGAATCTTCCACTACTACTTTTTATCATTCTTCCCTTCCAAGTAGTATTTCCCCTTGTAATTCATGACCAAGATTATAAAGAATTTAAAACCATCAATCGAGTAATTTAATAAAATGCTATAATACCGGTAAGGCGCTTTCATTACAAAACAACGTCGTGTTAAATTAATGAGTAATTTGAATAATAATAAAATAGTATGCACTAAAATACCTTTCCTCAATTTGTAATTTGTACCAATTCAATTATACCATACTCGTATACCCAATAGAAATGAATAAAAAGCCACAAAAAATAAAACAATTATGTTGCGACCGGGTGTCAACCACGTTGATCTCAAAACGGGATAGACTTTTTTTATAAAAACAGTGCGATTGTGTGATAATTTAGAATAAAATACGGTTTGAAATTTCCGTGTAAGTAACTGAATTGTTCCGGGTGTGGCCTACAGGATGAAGCTTGCTTCGATGATAGCCAACCTCCAATAAGAAGGGAATCAGACGAAAAAGATAATTATGTAAAATCGCACTTTAAAATGAATGTTAAATTACTGGGTTTTATTTTCTTTGTAAGTTCACACCACAAAGGGTTTGCTTTGTACAAAAATATGCACTTTCATTCATTTTTGTAACCTCGGCTTTGGGATGAAAATCTAAGTGATCGATTATGTATGTTGAAGAAACGGAACAATAAAGGTGACGAGACTGGATAGAATTACAATGTACAAGCAGAAAACTTAGGAGGATATTAAGTTAATACCTTTCTACCATTCATCAGCAGCTATCATCTGATCAGATGAAAGAAATTCGCCTTGTAGGTATAAGATTATTATAATATATTTTCCTTTGAGACTTGTTGTAACGGAGTGCCTTTGACACAAAATAATATGGTAATTATTTTCTTCTTAAGATATAAAATATTCAGGCTGGCACGGGGAGCCCCAATTATTATTGAAGTATGCTAAACTAGGGAACTGCTACATCCTAACATATTATTTGTTTCCCACTTTTACGGCGTAACCTAAGCCGCACAGGTAACATTTATTTTTTATTGGTTTTTAGAGAAGGCTCTGTATAAAATAATAAAGGAATATTCAGTATAAATAGACACACTTAACTAGAATATAATTAATTGAAACTACGGAAACGGTATACATAGATCTAATTATACCCGAGGTTTAAATAATGTATAATAATATAAATATTTTTTTAAATTTTGTATACAATTCTTGTCTTATTGTGTATAAAAAAAAGTTTAAAAAAACTCGATAATTAGTCTACAAAACAATATATATGGACTACAATATAATATCTGATGTTTAAAAGAGTACATTTTTTTAGTTGACAGCTTACCGGTTAGTAGCTGAGTGGACAAACGCGTCGGATTCTCACCCGGGCGTCGTGGGTTCAATTCCTCTACTAGCTAAGTCCTCCATCATTGCACAAGCAATATCTTCCGCTTATTATGATGGCAGTATGAGTTTTTTTTTTAATATTGTCAGGTTATTCGTAAACCGGAAATGTTTGTCTAAATTTAAAATTAGTTTATATGAATAGTAAATGATATCTTATCTCTCGATAGAAACATCGTATCGTAAAACTTTTATTTTTACACAGCGAAATAATAATCATCCTTTTCAATTATTTTTATTATTTATTAAATTATCATTTTTGTAATAAAAAAACAGAATCTTATGTTAGAAAACGCTTTTATTTAGAATATTATATACTATTAGAGTCTAAAAATAAAAAAAAGCGCTACAAATAATTTTGAAATGCCTAAGTCAAAATCTACAAATCACCACTAGTTGTTCTTCGATCTCGACCTTTTTTTAAAATTTACCCCAAGAAAAAAAGTTACACTTAAGGTATACATAGGTCAAATCTTATCCGAAAGAATATGTACGTACTCGTAAATCTAGCTGTGAATTTCGAACGACTATTGACTTATGACAAATCATGCATACCAGTTAAGGGTTAGTTGTATTCTTCGCAATAATAAAAACTGCTGCAGTACAAAGATAATTTTAGAGCCGGTAGCCATTTATATTTTTTTTTATCAGCATATATTAGAACGTAGATTCACGTTGGCATAACATGATGACGGACTAGTTATTAAATGTGTATGTTTAATGAATCACGATAGAATAACTTCATTTTTATAAATGATAGAATAATAAAATAATAAGCTGAAACATTTGGTATGTTTTATTGTCATGGAAAGCAGATCGAATATTTATGGTGCATGAGAGTTATGAATCTCTGTGTTATATTAACTAACCTCCGTCTAAGGTTCATGCATATTGTATTGTAGACAAAGTTACCCCTTTTTTACAAGTAAAAAGACGATTCGTGGGTTGTTTCATAATATTAAAACACTGGCTGAAAATATACAAGTAATGCGAAAATGAAATATACCTTAAAATTAATTAAAATAAATAAAAAATTATGAATAAACTCCTAACAATCAGTACTTGCGCAATAATACTGCAGTAATGAATTAACAGAGATCATGAAATAATTACAGCCAACAATCAAATATCAGCATCATAAGAAGAAAAATCATATTGACTTTCACATTAGCTATTTATAATGTATCTGAAAAACATTTATCAAAAATTATTGTATTTGCACCGGATGAACACCAACAAAACTCATTTATTATCATCCCGCGCTGTACGGCGATAAGCAATTCTTGGAGTTTAACTTTTATTCTTTACGACATCCTTCGGGCCGATAAATTTATTGGGCGCAGGGAGGTTTTTTCTTCTTTCCCTGGATCCACTTACGGAGAAGGGTCGCCCGGGTCGCCGGGGTGAAACATAAATTCCCAGCAGTTTGTTTCAAATTTACCGTGCTTATAGGTCGGCTGGAAGTAACGGCGGTTTTATTCCCGCTGTTATGTTTTTTCCGCGAGCGACAGTGCGTCTCGCGCCTCGCGTCAACCCTTAAATTGAGCTTCACACGGCTGCATCAAGGTTTTATTCCTGCTGTTATATTTATTTCACGAGCGACAATGTGTATCGTGCCTCGCGTCAACCCTTGAATTGACCTTTACACGGCTGCATCGAGGTTTTGTTCCCGCTGTTATATTTATTCCACGAGCGACAATGTGTATCGTGCCTCGCGTCAACCATTGAATTGACCTTTATACGGCAACATAAAGGTTTTATTCCTGCTGTTATATTTATTCCACGAGCGACAATGTGTATCGAGCCTCGCGTCAACCCTTGAATTGACCTTCATACGGCTGCATCAAGGTTTTATTCCTGCTGTTATATGTATTCCGTGAGCGACATTGTGTCTCGCGCCTCACGTCAACCCTTAAATTGATCTTCATACGGGTGAATCAAGGTTTTATTCCCGCCGTTATATTAACTCCACGAGCGACAATGTGTTTCGTGCCTCGCGTCAACCCTTCAATTGAACTTCACACGGCTGCATCAAGGTTTCATTTCCGCTGTCATGTTTATTCCGCGGGTAATGTGCGTATCGTGTCTTGCGTCAATCCCCAAAGTGACCTCCATACGGTTGCCATTAAGGTTTTATTCCCACTGTCATATTTATTCCACGAGAAAAACCAGTGAAGTACTTGCATCATGGTTTTATTCTTGGGTGTTCTATGTTTGCTTCCCAAGGACAATCCGTAAAGTTAGCTTCAAACGGCGGGATTAGGGTTTTATTCCTGGGTGTCTTGTTTTTTTTCCGCAAGGATGATTCGTGGAATAATATTCACGCAGCTGAATTAAGGGTTTATTCCAGCCGTAAAATTCATTCTGCGAGTGACTTCTGAAGTAACACTTACAAGAACATTTGTACGGCTGCATCGAGGTTTATTTCTGGGTGTTATGCTTATTTCACGAGTGACACAATTACTTCCGTCAACGCTGTATCAAAGTGGTCTTGAAAAAGTATTGTCGGCAGGTAATTTCAATTAAGATGACTGACTATCTTTTGTTGTGTAATTTTTTTTTTCTGGAATTCAGTTTGTACGTACAGTAGTAGTGGTTTAACTAAAACCATTTTTAAGGACGAAGGTTGAAAGATTTCATACCCCCGGATAGGTCAAATTTGATAAAATAAAATCTGTATTAAGGTTTTTATTGAAACCAGCTTTTTTCTTTAATTTTGCAAGAATTATTAGGAATAATTATTGTACGACAAATAATAAATCTAATTAAATTTCAAAAAAATATTTTTGTTATAATTTATTTTTAAGCATACATAAAGCTGCGTCCTATGACAACATTGTTCATGTGAACGTTTGAAGTAGTTTTCAACTTGTAGCCGGGTACATTTGAACTGGAAACATAGTTTAATTACCGAAACCTACCATCCAGAATTCAATAATGAAATGAATTTGGTATTCATCCCTCCGGCAGCAGGGGCCAGTGAGAGGTCTTGACTTCCAAGTAGTCCCTGTAGATAATTTGGCGAGTTATGTGCTCGTCCCGGGGTCCGCCTCCCGAGACAAATGTCGCACCGAATGTGGGTCATCATTTATAAACACTGACACTTGTGTAGCGTGTAAACCGTGGGATTTGCAACTCTTAATTGACATGAAATACATTCTCTCGGAGTAGCAGGGGACATAGGTATTAATTAAGTTAGCGGAGGGTGTATGGGGGAGCTGGGACCCTTGCGATAAAGTCACTCTAAATGTTTTAGGATGGAATGACAAATAAACTTGTTTTTATCGTTTGTGGTACCCACGTTTAATTTGTGAAGCTTGTTATTGTAGGTAGATACAGATTATCACTTATTTAATTGACATGAATATGGAATCAGAATTTAGCAAAAACTTTTTATATGATAGAAACAATTTTCAAATTTGTTTTATTTATTTGTTTGGGACTGGAACGGATTTGAACTTCGTGGTAGAGTGGTTAAAATCCTCGACTACGAATCCACAGGTCACGGGTTCGAGGCCTGGCGTGTATAAATAAATTTAGTTGAATTAATATGTGTTATTTCACACATTCCTAATAAACAACTTAAAAAATAATATTAACGTTGCTGGGTGGTTGATAATCTATATACAGCTCTTGTAAAAAACCACCATTCGTAATCGAGACTTTGCTTGAAATTACAATAGCCATGTATAGTGACTAGATCGGAATGGCCAGGTACTACCTCTTACTTATCTTATTCTTCTGCCCATTTTCTTTAGCCCCACAAAATGCCCCGATTGGGGATGCCATAGTCTTACTGGCTCCAGGCGATTGGGACTTTTGTGTGGTATTTAAATAATAATAAACTTATTATAATGAAAGTAGACTGAAAGCTGTGGAAATGAGATCTTTGAGACGGATGTGCGGTAAAACCATGTATGACCGTATTACCATGTGGATATCCGGAAAGAATGCAAGGCTGATATGAGCGTAATGGATAGGATCAAGAAAAGGACGCTTAGATGGTTTGGGCATGTAGAGCGAATGAACGAAGAAAGGAGTGTGAAAAAAATATATGATGCGAAAGTGAATGGAAGAAGAAGTCGAGGACGCCCGAGAAAGACATGGCACGATCAAGTAAATCAAATACTTGAATCGGGTCATGTGAAGAGTCAGAATAACAGAAGAGTATGTACGAGACGATGTATGAATGTAAATGAAGCAAGAAGTGTGTGCCAAGACGGAGTTGTATGGCGGGCCGTCCTCTCTGCCTACCCCTGCGGGGAAACGGCGTGATGGTTAGTTAGTTAGTTAGTTTTATAAACTTATTACGGCTATTTTTACACCGGTCATCAGGTAGACTGGTGTGAAGATGGCGTAAAATTTTTTTAAATCATACTTTCTTTTGATAATAATATTAGAAAAAATGGAAATCCACCACGATTTAAGTGTTACTAAAAAACATTTTTTTTCTCATACATTTAAAAGTATTTTACTTACCATGAATCGAGAACCGGAATTAGTAGTAGTTTTTCATTATGTATTTCTTATATTCACCTCAAATGGTGGTAGCATAATTCAAAGCAATGCATATTTTAAAGGTGAGAACATAAAATAAATTCTTATAAGCGACATATTTCTATAAAAGCAAAAGCGAATGACGGGTATGGTGTTACACCAGTATTATGTATAATCATTTATCGGGTTAAACGTTGTTTCATGTCTATAATATCATATTTTCACATCTGTTGTAATCAATTAAAAAACTAGGTGATTCATGAAAAATGATAATGTAATTAATCCATATAATATGTGTGTATATTCACTTTATCTTTTTTGTATATTTGAAAAAATATCATGTCACTTTTATATAAAAATACATTCGCGTCATGCAAAGATATTCACGAAAGCTAAAATAATTACGTTTTTAAATAGAATTTTAAATATTCGCTTCGATTTTTGAATATTATCTCCAAATGGGTACAATATCTATCAATTCTAAGTAGCATGAATATTTAATAAAAAATGCAATAGAGCTATGTAGTACATATCTTTATTGAGTTGGAGATTCTAGTCAGTATGAAACATAGACGGTTGAAGTTTTTTTTTAAAGATAAATTCTCAAAGCTCTCAAAGAAATTATATGTTAAATCTCTTTAAAAACTAGACACATGCGTATCAAAGCATTTTCCAGTAGTTATTTATAAATATTATCTTTCAATCAAAAATAAAATCGAATAAAATGACAAACAAGGCAGTGAGGAGATGAGTAGAAAAATCACTTAGAGCTTATAATATATTACAGTATCTGAGAAGAAGTCTCTGCAGGCTGTGAGTATTTTGAACCCTCGCAATCCGCATAAGCCGCTTACATGTTTCACTTACGAGGATAAAACATTTTCTTTTCGTGCTACATAGGCTCCGTCCTCCCTAGCGAACACCCCAATGAGCAATTCTCTTATCAGGACCAATTTTCCGAGAATTTCTATTCTTAAGAAATTTCCAATCTCCCCGTTACAGCGGTACGATATTTGATGAATTTATTATGAAATTTTCAAAAGAATCGGTTCAATATTATTTTAAGCGAGGAAATGGATGTCTCCTAAGTAGAGACACTTTCCCTGCATACGCCCTCCATTCAATTTAGAGATCATATCAGCTCATCACGATGAACGTTTTTTCATTACGCTCCCGAAATAATGTTTTTTTCCTGAAAAAGTTTTGTGTAGGTACCGGCTGTCACTTTCCGATCATGTTCCAATGCCTATGCATGGGTACAGTCTATTTCAGTTTTCCATTAGGGCGTGCTTTATTTGTGTTTGCCCCTCTCAAAGGGAAATCTCAACAATATGAAATATTTTGTGTTGATTTTGCGCTTTCAAAAAATATATGATCGACATCAATTGGAATTGAGTTGTTATGGTACACATTTACAAAAAGCGATTTTAATTAGGTATTCGAAAATAGGTACAATAATGTGACTTTGTCTGAAGCAGCAAAACTCTTGAACAGTGAACTCTGGCATCATATACTTAACACAGATTTTCTTTGTGAAATTTATGGAAGTCACTTCAACTTTTTTTTGGTCTTGAAGCTATTTTAAAAGTAAATACTTGTCAAGTGGTTCCATGTTTATCAGTCTCAATATAAAGTGAAGTCATGTGGCAAAGTTTTTGATAATATGAAGTAGATGAATCCTCATAAATACGCATTAATTAATTCATTGCCTAGGACAAACTTATGATTAACGATCCTCTTAGCCAATATTATTCTGTTATTTGGGTGGTGATCCGTTTTGCATTTCTCCCATTTTCTTAAGCTTAGGTTTCATTCAATATTGGTGTATCTCCAAATGACGAGTTAGAAAATCATCATTTGTGTAACGTCAAAAGGGAAACAGTCAGAATTATTGTTTTTATAAGATTATCTTTTACGAAGCTGTTCAAATATAAAATATTATTTCCCTCCAACTATTTGGCAAAAGTGGCAGCAGAATAAATAAGTCGAAGCTGAAAGGATGACAATTTATTCTCGTAAGAAGAGTTCCATATAAAGCCGCCACATCTGGTTCGGGGAAGTTATTATACAATGAGAAACACATATATATTGAACACGCTCTGCAGTAAATTTGGTCTCAGAATCGGAAACAGTTCATATTAAAAATGAAAAAGAATGTGTTGAATTTTCAACCCAGGAACGAATTAGTTATGTAGTAAAAAAAAACACATAACCTACTGATGTGTGATAATAAAATAATATTATGTTTGTCAGTAAATTACTTTGATTCATACTCAGTGAGAAAAAAAACAGAATATCTGCTTTGTAACATAAACTCCATATTTTTAATTTAGCCAATTATAATTTTCTCATGACAAAGCAGTTTCATAAAAGTTTTCTGTTGAGTTCACGTAGCTTCAACAGAAAGAATAAATTTTTTTTTCAAAGTTAATCACCACCACTGAACATAAAATCCCTATATGTGTGATCTGTATCGATTTGATAATTAACAGCTGTACATACTGTAAGGTTTAAACATGTATTGTAGTACGCCAAGTATTAAATGTGAAGTTAAATATAATCTTAGTTAAGGGTAGCGGGTAGCCTCTTTGTTAAGGGTAGCGGGATGTCATATCGTTCATATTGGAAGAGATCTTTAAATGTAAATAAAAACAAATACAAACATAAATATGTATTTAAATTAAGGCATAAGTTTTATTTAAATGAGGGGGAGAGAACACTTATTCATTTATTAAGAATGCTTGTTTTGGCGAAAACGTACTTTTTTTATTTTTCGGTCTTCTTGTACGATAAAGAGTGGCCGGGATACCCATTTCCCCGGAAGGGTAGGCAGAAAAGATGAACCACTATATAACTCTGTCTTGGCATACACTCCTTGTTTCATTTGAATTCATACAACGTCTCATACATACTCTTCTGACTCATGGAAATGACCCGACTCTAGTATCCCCGTCCCCGACTTCTTTTTCCATTCACTTTCGCGTTATATATTATTTTCATACTGCTTTCTTCGTTCATTCGCTCCATTTGCCCAGACTATCTATGCGTCCCTTTTTAATTCTATTCATTACGCTTACATCAGTCTTTCATTTTTTTCCGAATATGCCCATTTTTAGCAAAGTCATGGATGGTTTTTCAGCACATACGCCTAAGAGATCTTATTTCTACAGCATTCTACTTTCTACTTTTATCCTTCCTCTGCCAGTTTTATGCCTCACTGCTATAAATCAAGGTTGGTTTATATCAACTCCAATGTGGACGGCTAGTTTCGCTTCTTCGGACAATGTACTTACATAGTGTGAACATGATCAAATAATGTTTTTTTTAATAAGCACTCTTAATTGTTGTACGTAATTAACTAGAGGCAAGGGCGATAGGATTATCTATTACTGAATCTCAGATATCTATTAAAAGGTCAAATATACACGGGTTGCAAATGTGACCCAGATTAAATCGTTGCCAGATTTGTCGTTTGTCGCTATTTCCCGTTCGTGGCATCGGAAGTCAAGGGGTCTAATCATATGTCCACAGTTCATAGTTCATTCCGTTTATACCGGTCCGCTTGTGTTGGAATATCCTAAACTAAGGAATAAATAAAGAGGATGTGCTAGATCGAGTATGTTGGAGAATTGAACATAATTTATCGAACTAAAATAGAATTAAGGTTCAAGATTCGTTAGTATCGGAATACAACCTGCATACAAACCGACCACTATTGTTTAATGAGCCAGTAGCGTTCGTTGACTATTGATCATGCTATTAGTTGTTACCCATGACCAATAACTGATGTAACTTGGTTTGACAAAAAAAAATAGTTGTTTTAATCCGTCAATTGAGTCACATAGTACCAAAGGCAGAATTATCCAGAATTGTTTACCAAATTGAAATATTAATGAAAACAGTTTTATGTGTTTTTAGAAATTATTTAATGTTGTGATTTTTTAACGTTATTTGTACATCTGAATTACAATACAAAATTTTTAAATAACGCAAATGCAATCTTTGCGTTCAATTAAATATAAATATTTAAATAATGTAGAATTCTAAATTGGTATTCTGGATATTTTTGCCTTTGATACTATACGACTCGATTATCGTTGATTGATGTTGAGAGGCTGAGAGTAGTGGAGAGGAGAAGAAGATGGAGAAGAAGAAAGTCGGGAAGTACCTGGCTATTCAGATCTGGTCACCAAACACGGATAAACCCATTTCAAGCAAAGTTTCGATTCTGAATAGTGGTATTTCACCAAGGCGATACTTAGAGTATCTACCACTCTAAATCGTGCCGCAAATATACCTTATATTATTTTGTATGAATTAAATGTGTTATGACACATATTAATCATATTGAATTTATTCGTGCACGTCGGATTTGAACCCGCGACCTTTAGATTCATTGCCGAGCGTCTTGCCACTCGATCATGGAGGCAATATTATAGTCGAATTTCCGTTTCTTTGAAAGCTTTTTGAAATTATTTATTTTCAATCATCAGGCATTTGATGCACCGATTCTTTTTTTATTGACATTTTATATTGGAAGTTAGCTAACATCAGAGCAACCTTCACCTTCCATGTACGTGTACCAGTTATGCAGATTTCACGATGTGTATTTTTTAAATGTCCCTCATTACTTTTTAAGGCTAATAGTCTCGCAGAAAATACTGAAATGACAATATATTTTGCCACAAGAATCATCGAAACGGCATAACGAATCAAACTGGAATTTGAAATCATTTTCACTGTATTCATTATTTTCTAATGGTCTTTGCAGTTGTACAATCCTTGGACGACCCGAATTAAAAATTTATGATAGCGTCCACCGTTATTCTGTTTTCCTGACGTGAGAAGTTTTTTAAATACCTCGCCATCCGGCTTCGTGAATACCTTCGGTCCCTTAATGGTGTGAAAGTTGCGTTGGAACTTTCATTAGGGTGGGCGGCTGGGCAGCTGGGCGGGTCTCCTCCAAATTTGAATGTTTGCCTCGTGTTTTGTGTTTTTGTCGGGCCGTATTTCAAATCTAGAATGTTATTCTACAGGTGTAGTACTTACCCAAGCTGAATTTGGAATAATATATGTGTTCCAATTACCGCACGTTTCTTACGAAGGTACGAAATACGTCATCACCCCTGTTTTGTCGGGCTGTAAAACCTTCGCTTTCGGTGAATTGTTTTAAAATTGGCGGAACTGAACATTTCGCAAAAAAAACTCATCTGAAAATATTTCATTAATATCCATCAGTATTTTTTATTATTATTATTAGTGTCATATAGATCGAAATCAAAATATATTAATTTCAACGAAAGCGGTGATATTTTATAGACTTATGTGGCTCTCTAAACACATCTTCTGTTTCTATCGTATGGTGGAAAGTCTGAATGGCATAGTAGTCTAAATACAAAGAAACCGTGTCCATCAAATCTGTTGATCTTTGGTTCATTTCTATTTTTTTTCAAGTGCCCTCTCTTATTAGAAGTTGGAAATACTTCCCGCAGTCTGCATCTTATGATTATGAAGCCATATAATGCAGCGTTTTCTTTCACTACGATTACCACCATTTTTTTAAATATCTGATTAACATTTCTTGTATTTTGGCTCCTTGTATGGCTGCAATATAAATGTTTTCTGAACCAGCCGCTGCTAACAACAATATGAATAGTTAATTGAGCCACGGCAAAAAGTTTGACATGTGTATTCCAGAGTTTCATAAAGGTTTCATCCGTCTTCTCACTTTTGCACTAACTTCTCAAGCAACAAAGCTCTTCAAACAGGTGAAAACGTTAGCATTGCTACAAAAGCATTCGCCGAACACCCACATTTGCAGGTAGCGCCAGCCTTTCCGGTTAACTACTACATTATTTCAAAACTCATGTTTAAGTGAAAGGAAAATACTTGTCATATTAGACAGGGGTCTAAGTTACCCTCTGTAAGCGTTAAAGTAGGTATTACGTGACTGATGAAGGCAGGGTGTGTGGGTGGGTGGTGGGGGGGAGAGGGGAGAGACGGTTAATCCGAATCGTGAAGAGTCCGGGATTATACCGGGGATTTAAGTTAATTCCTGTTTTAAACGCATATTAATTAACCCAATTTGTCCTCCGGAGTTTCGGATTCTCGGTATTTTTCACTAATTTTATTATTTTATTATGGAAAGACACCTACATAACTAACCGCCCACATTAAAAAAAAATGTTTTAAAATGAAACGTTTGGTACTTTTGAACTTTTGTGTAAAATAAAAACTTTTGGTGTAAGTTTGAGGAAAACCAAATTGTTGAATTTTTCTTGAAGTAATTTATGGGCTTTTAGTATACTCGTATACGAGTATTGGAGGCACATAAACAAATAGAAGAAATAATGAAAAGTTCCAATATTTATGTATTTTAGGAACTTTAAATAAATTGCGTCAATATAAATATCATGTCAAATATATGTAGTTCCATCTATTCATTTTTTTTTGTATTGAAAAGGTATAAATAACTTGAATTTGTTTGGAAAATTGAGAAAAGTTTTTTTTATAATCGAAACTTAACTTTAAAAAAAATATATATATTCCTACTGTTTATAATTCCACATAAATTAAGTGATTTTATGTTTGACTACTAAAGGGGTGTGGCCTAAACTCGGAGTAAAAATCACTAACAGGGTTGTCACAAATTAAGTAAATTAGGTATTTTGTTGTGAGTAGGTAGTTGTAAATCATTAAAAAGAATGAATGTTGTATTTTTTTGTTTATTCAAAGATACATTAATCAATAACATTATTAAAATCTTATTTATAGATAAAAAATATAAACGAATTAAATTATTAGTACAGAACATTTTATAATACATATTATAAAATGAACTTCAGTATCCATCAACAAAATAGTTTACAAACAAAAGTAAAAATAAAAAATGTACGGTGATAACAGATGTTAAATCATTTTCTTAACCTTGGAGTAAGAATATATGGAGAGAGATCAATTTTTTTTTTACCTATATAAATTTGCGATAAATCACTTTCTCTGCGTTTTTACGTCGTACACCATGAGAGAGAAAAAGAGACACAAAAAAATCACAAAACATGACACCGCTTTTAAGTATTGTAGGGATGTTTTCCGTCCCGCGTTATTTTGTAAGGAAATTTCGAATGCAGATAATAATAACAGTGAACTTTGTGATATTTCACGTCAAGTGCGCTTCATACTTAATTAATTAAGCTAATAATTCTAACTAACAAGGAGAAAATAATATATAATATGTATACAAAAATTAAAACTATCTAAATGCATGATCGTTATCATAAATCATCAGAGAACAGGTTCAGAAATGGGTACAATAGTGAATGTGCACATCAATAGATTTAAAAAAAAACAATTAATTAGAAGCTAAGGGTATAAAAATCCAGATGAAACGTATGAATTCATTTTAACATATTTGTTAAATCAAAGAAAAAGAAATTAGATTGGAATTTGATGTTAGATCCGTAACGCCCGAGAATTCTGTAGTTGCACCAATCGTAGATACTCCAAAAAAAGGTAGTCTTAAAAAACATAATACTTTAACGTAATACGCGAATTTTGAAACTAGAAAAAAAATCTCCGCATTACAACAATCAAATCGTCGACGTTTACGAAAAATCACATCTTTAAATTATATAATACAGGACCTAGAAAAACGGGGCAATGTTCAAAGTGAAGGTATCCAAATATTATCGTCCATTAGTGGGCCCAACGGAGATGTTTTGTCGAAGTGATTACTTGGGAAATGGACTGAGCAGATTGTGCTATGGTATTTAGGAGTTCAATTTTGCCTTCTCGTAGCACGGATCCATTTTTCTCGCCTTTTTCATCCTTTGGAAATCTAAAAATAATTAAATATATAATAATATTCCAATTTTGGCATAGCCCTGAATTTAGGGAGGCAACCAAAATCTAAGAGATAAACACTATTCTGTCTTTATCTGTTTGCCAACAATTTAGCGTTAGTATCATGAGAAAGAAAGAGACCGGGATAGTCTCAGAAGCCGTACAAAGACGGAGTTCCCCTTTCTAATGGTTTTTAATGTGACATCTCGTAAATATTTTTAAGTTAAACATATTGCGAATCCATTAAAACTCATTTCAAACGGAAGTTTATTATATTGGAACGAATAGTCCAAAGATTAATTACATATTGGTGTAAGTTACTAGTTGTTTTGTAGGTTAGGATGTTAAATATTTGAGATCAAACTAAAAAAGACGATTTTTATGGTACATACGTGTGAAAACTGTTTGTTTTTGGTCCTTTTTTGTACTTCGATTAAAGCAAACAAGCATAGAACATGTGGCCATGATGTTTTGCTAGATATTACACAAAAAAATAACTCAAGTTTTTTTAACTATTTACGTACTTTTGACAGTCCGTTCGCCTGACAGTGCAAACGTGTTCGAAGTTTGTGCGGATTAAATAATGAAGACATTTCATTTAGCCCGCCCCAAATCGTGTATAGGTTTCAACAATTGTTTGTCTCTTTTTCTCATATGCTTATAGAACCGAGCATAAAGAGAGAGCTATATTTTGCGAGTTTGTCAACGATTTGTCACAAATTAGTATGGTCTCTTTATATTGTTACTCTGAGGCCTGCGCCTTTGGTGCTCAGATCAAATCTTTATATTATTAAACGGATGTCGTCAAATGAATCAATTTATAAACAAATTCTTGTGTTATTAAATCTTTTTCAATTGATTCATATTTATTACTTCAAAAAGGTACCATATTTTTTCCTTTTCTGTGAAAACTGTTTGATAATTGACAATTGTAGGTAACCAAAGTGCGTATCTATTAAATAAAACAACAACATAACCTCAACTTCCGGACTGGATGACGACAAATTCCTCCGGCAAACAAATGTCGCGTCCGAGCAATTGAGCGGTGGGCGGCGGGCGGCATAACAGAAAACAGACGTCACGGCTGTAATTTTCCTTCTCTGCTCCCGCGAAAGTTTAAATCGTTGGATGTGAGCTCGTGTTCACAGTGACGAGGATTACCACAATTCGTAACTGTTGAAATTCCCAGTTGTTCCGTCGTCATTGTTGCTGTGTTAGTTGCCTAGTTGTTCCGGTTGTGCGTGTGTGGGTGTGCTTCAAATATGTTTATGTAGTTTAGGGCTTCTAAAAGAGGATGAGCTGAAATCAATAAACCGGTTATTAGAAAAAATCAAAATAACCGAGCAGTCTTAAATTAGTTTCTTTAAACACACAAAGTTGGCAGTAAATTAATGATTTTATATATAGGGAGGTTAAATAACAATCAAAAAGCTTTTTTATTTTAATAACTCAGGTGAATTCAACATCGAACCTGCATTTTGAAAATAGGAATATATATATATAATTCACTCCGAACTTTTACTAATTGGTGCAACAATCAAGCATTTACTCATTTTAAAACAATAACGGTAACATGTATGTGTGGTGTTTTTTAATATTCGTGTTTCTTTTAATAAAAAAAATGATACTATATTTCGCATAACCGGTTTCCTTGATATAAATATAAACGAAAATCGGTCCGCTTACATAATTCTGCAGTAAGTTGGAAGGTCATATGCCCTATACATTTTTGATTTGCAGAACCAAAACACGGTTGTGACCATGTGTTTATGTTTTGGATGGATGTTTCAGTTTTATCTGTGTTTCTGACTTGTATAGTACATATTTAAAATGCAGTTATATATAGTCTGTATGTTTCTGGGACGAATGTTGAAATAAGAGCTGAAAACCACAGACTACAGTGCTGAGAGAGTATGAGCGTTTGAGAGTTACAAGTTGTAAGATGGTTATATTGGTTATGTGGCTTATGTTAATGCTAAATTAGCGCATTTCACCGCAATGCACGAGTTTGATAACAAATTATATAGCAATAGAAATGATATATCGATGTAATATGATATTATTTTCGATGTACTTAATTCAAAGCTTAAGCAATTAAGACATTGTTGAAGTTATGAAGTATGTTACTTTGGTGAAGAATATAATATATATTAATTAAACCGTATGAACTGTATGTATTAAATAGGTATGCTGGTATAAGTCGATTATTACTGACCCCTTACAAGAACTACAAATTATCTTAGAGACTAAAATGTTAATTTAATGTGACTTGGATAAGCTCGAATCACATTTTTTAAATTTATTTTATACTCTCCACTCACGTGGTACGTCATGAAGTCTGTTTCACTTTCAATTTACAAAATTAATTATTTTACATGGCAATTTTCCTATTTACACTGTGGTAATGATTTATAATAGTAGGATGACAAAGGCAAATATAATTTTATTAAAATATTAATTAACTTTAAAGCATTATTGCTTATTTTTTATTAAATATTTAAATAATATTAATAATCTAAAACACAAATATGAAATATAAAAAAGCCAAAAACTAAAAAGAATGGTCATGACAAAGACTTGAACTCAGAACCTCTACTCTATCCGGGAGTAACACTCTGCCAATTAAGCCCTCAAGACCTCATTAGAAAGCGACATT
Source organism: Drusus annulatus (assembly GCA_022651775.1). Taxonomy (NCBI): domain Eukaryota; kingdom Metazoa; phylum Arthropoda; class Insecta; order Trichoptera; family Limnephilidae; genus Drusus; species Drusus annulatus. The sequence goes on from JAGWCC010000114.1 coordinate 503,681, forward strand.
TTAAAACGATCTCATACTTCTATTGAAAATTATTAATATTTTGAATTTCTTCCGATTTTAGGCTGCCATCTTTTTGAGCGATATATATATATATATATATATATATATATATATATATATAAATATATATATATATATATAAATATATTATATTTTAAAAAAATATAAATATACATGTATATATATATATATATATATACATGTATATATATTTTTATATATATATATATATATATATATATATATATATATATATATATATATATATATACATGTATATTTATATTTTTTAAATTTTTTATTTTATATTAGTTACTTTGTACATTTAAGTTTACAAGTATCTAATTATTTTATTTTCTTTTTGACTAATAATATTTTAACTTAAGCACTATTTATTATTTTGGTTTACATGCATTTTAAATAATTTTTACAGGCTTTTTTAAATTTATTGATGGGCATAATTTTGATGGTTTCCGGCAGCGCATTATACGATTTCATTCCTTTATATAGTAAGCTGTTTTGGGTGTTGGCTTTATTCTTTTCTGGGAGTCTAATTTCTTTGCATGCCCTTGTATTATACTTGTGAATATCAACATTGTAGATAATTTTTTCAGAAAAATACTCTGGTAACAAGTTGTTCTTCATTTTATGTATAAACATCAATGTGTTCAATTTCAGAATCTGTTTAACTGTCAGCCAATTTAGTTCCTCTGACATTTTAGCTACTTTTGAGTATCTATTTCGCCCAAGTATAATTCTCATTGCTCTATTTCGGAGAATTTGAAACCTGTTTTGTTATTTGTCGTTACACAAGAAAAGAATCGTTGAACAGTAATAAAAATGTGGAGCAATAATGGAGTTGTATTTGGTAATTGCTGTTTTTCTGGAAATATTTTGCCGAATTCTTCCCAAAAAAGAAATCTTCTTCCCAATTTTCTTCTGTGTGTACTCAGCATGTTTGCCAAAGGTTGGTTTTGCATCCAATATAACTCCTAAGTATTTCATATCACTTACATTTTCAATAATGTCACCATTAATTTTAATGTTGCTTTTACTGCATGTTTTCTTAAATCCAATTATCATACATTTTGTCTTTTTTTTTTGTATAAAGCTATATATTAAAGCCGGTCCATTAAAAAAATGATAGCATCTGCTCTCAGATATAAGGTAATTGATGTTCTACCTCGCGAAAAAATATTGGCAGGTATAAAAAAAATCTTGCTCTGCAAGAATCTTCAGATGAATTTTTTTGGTGTAAAAAAAAGATAATTCAGATTTGTATAAAAATAGTATTTTTAATTGTTGGAAATGTTTTATTATGTGAAAAATTTGCTTTGTATGTCCAGAGATGCACAATGGGTAGCTAAGAGTGCAGTGAAAATAATGATGTAAACATGTTCTAGCTATTATGTCAGAACTCTGTATAATAACGCTGCATTGTTGGCTAATTGTTGGAAAACCTTCCTTTTAAGAAGTCAATTTATTAGAATACTTTCTGAAATCGCTAATAAGTAGGAATCAGAAATGCATCTCTAGGACGACCCAATGCAAAAAAAAACTCAAAAAAGGAAAATAACAAAGTAAAAGAGGTATATTATAGGATAAGACGAAGTTGGGAGTTAATGACAGTACAGACTTAGATTACTCTTTTTTTCCAGTCTCTTTGATCTCAGTTGAAATTGTGGTTAATGGATTCACGTAGTATTTTAGTTAGAAAAACACATTCTTTCCAAATTTGTCAAAAAGGTTGTTTAAAATATTATCTTATAATTTTGAATGTCAAGATTGAAAGAAAGCGGATATTTCCAACTAACAGGTTAGGATTTTAAATTTGTTGCGAAGACCTTCATATTTAGAATTTTATCTGGTTTTAGGACTCAAATGGTTTATTAATACTTGACTAATTTATGTAGTGCCATTTTTGTGTAATGTGATTTCAAGAGTGTTTGTTTACGTAAAATTACGCAAAATCACAACAAAATTCATAAATTAAAAACAAATTTTGATTCTTTCCTTTGGAAAAAAAAATCGGCACATGACGACGTAGTAAAAAAAAATTAACAAATTAGCTACTTAATAGACAAAATGCCCACCAATAAATGAAACATAGGAAAACTTTCGGAAAAGTTCTAGCTTACTGCGAAAACTTCTGTTCCTCCTTAAATCCCTTTTTTCTGGCCGTAATCGATTTGGAATTTCGATCTCTCCAATCAATTTTAAAGCGCCCTTAAGGTGAAATTTCACATAAATGGCGCAGTAGAAATTTTCAGAGAGTGAAAAAAAAAACAGGTGGTTTGCTTAAGTTTGTCGTCATCAAAAGTGAGTCGCGCTTTTAAAAGTTTGGGAACATTTGAAATGGAGAGCTTTTTGTTCTTCGTGATTGACATTTCATACTGTCAGCGAGCCGCGAAGTCTCGCAGTAGAATGTAAGATCAACAGAATGCAGAGTCTGCATTATGTCGTGATTTATTACCCAAGCATTTTAATCTTCAGTAAGAGAAAAATGTCTGGGAAATTAACTTACAGAGATAACAACTAGCCGCAGGGTAATACAAATGATAGCAACATTTTTTTAAAAGTATACTAAAATTAATATATGTTTAAATAAATTTGAGTTTTGATGGAATCCCACGCAACATAAGCTAGAGAGATTAATTGAAACTGTAATTGTCGTTAAGAAATAATAAAAAAATCTCGTGGTTATTTTCAAATCAGAAAAGTCACAAATACATAATGTTATAGTAAGGTATCGTATTTTTTCAATATCCGAGTGTAAACAAGCCATTTAATAAGGAGTTAGAAATTAACATAGAGATGTTTATGTCGTAAATCACCTTAAAGTTTCTCTGAAATGATATGTAGGAATGGAACAAACAGGCCTTAGATGAATTAAATAATACAGATACGTTACTGAGACAACGCGCGTTGATGCAGTAAGCCGAGTCCCCAAAACATACGTGAGATTTACTGCGTTCAATAACACACAAACATTCGTTTGACAGACAAGCTGTCACCAGATGTCACAAACGCGTCGCTTTAGGTTTCTTTCTGAGAAAAAATGCCTTGAGAGGTGTAAAAATCATTCGGGAGCAAAAATTATATCTCATGGAGTTTCTTTCCATTCATAATTACCCACAAATCACTTAATATTTCAATTCAATAAATACAAAATAACTACGGTTAGTCGTGTGATACCCGATTATAACAGTAGCGTGGGATGTTCATATAGCTTTCTCATCCGTACTCATATATTCTTTGAATGGATATCCTTTTCATACGCGGGTGAAACGTAAAACAAAACAGTACCAGTGGTGCTACAATTTTGTAAGATTTGTGTGAATACGACATGTCTTCTGGTTTATGTCAATGAAACAGGATGTAAAAAAAGTTACAGGGAACTAACCACAATCCTTTTTGTAAATTTATCATAGTCGTTTAAAGTTATTTCGCTGGAGATTTTACGTTTGACCAAATTTAAGCTTAAAAGTCACTCAGTTTGAGTAATGAAAGCAATTATTAGATCCGTAATTACATAATATGAATTACGGTAACATTGGTTAACCAACAATATGGTGACGTATTCGTATTACGTAGGCTCTAACCAATATGTCTGTCTAAAATGTCTAAATGTAACGCTTAATTGCAAAACCTCCCTAAAACGGATTTCGTGGTACTTTAAGTTGGATATGCAGTTCTGTAGACTTTTGTGTCAGCTACATTCAAAATAATTTAACCAAGTCACTTGAATTCTTTGATGTTGCATGTTAAAAATCAGGATTATTTCCAAAATACCCGAAATTTTACAGAATTTATGTTGTAAATTCTCCCCCCCCAAAAAAAAAACGGCCAATCACAACGCTTATCGATGATCACATGATAAAAAATTCAGTATGGCTGCCAGCAGGTTACCATATTCTAACTAAGTCAGTGTGGGTGTTGTTATTTGGGTTGGATATTTTACGGGTTTTCTTTTCTAAATTATTTTAAATAAAATAAAAAAAATATTAGTAAAACATACAGATCTAAAAACGTTTTCGATATGATTAATTTTTACTGTATTTCATAAAAAAAGTTTAGTTAAATAATGATGGTCAAGTTGGTAAAAGTGTCAAAATGTCTTCCTTATGAAATAAGGCAACGATTACGCCAAGAAAATACATGCAAAAAGAATGTGGAAAGTCTGAAAGGAATGTGCAAAACCGGTAAGTAAATATAACTTCATGTTGTTTTTAATACAAAACGCAATGGACTGCAGTGACAATGCGTAAACATTAAAAATTGTTTGAATTAGTTAAATAAAAATACCACATTATTTGTCAAAATAAAGTAACGAAAAAAAAAACAGTTTGGTGTCTTTAGTGTCCACCGAACGTCAATTTATTTTGTTGTAATTTTAAATAACATTACTTCCTCATGTTAGTTATTTTATTCAAGTATTCGATAAGATAAATAAAAAACAGCACCGGTATTATCCACCTTCTATTGCACATTCAATTTTTTTTTAGAATGGCGTCAAATTTAAAATAAGAATATTTTGTATTGTTTATGTATTTTTTAATCATTTATGGGTTTGAAAAAAATTATGTGCTTCACTTTTATTCAGAAAATTGTTTCTTTTTAAATAAAACCTTCATTTTTTTCATTATTATTTTGACAGAATGATAAACAATCTTTCAAGACATTTTTACAGATAAACCGAAATACGTCAGTGCCAAAAACTTCAAAGATAAGCATGTTAATTTTGAAAAACCCTCAGTCAGATTTTACTTGCATAGTTCCCTTAACGAAATTTTAACTATTTTTTTTATCAACTATCTCCATTATGTATCCAAACATATTATCCTCTCTTAATAAAAAAGTAACGTGAATGCAAACATACTGTACATTTGGTTAAAAAAAAAAGAGTTTTTCACCAATAACTAAAACACATATAACATCGTTTAAAGGGGTTTTTAACTAGGACTACAAATATTTATTGAAAAATGTTTTATTCGAAATTATACGAAAAAATTGAGCTCGTTTCTTCATGAATCACAGTTACTTTGTTTTCCCATAATACTATTACTCCTTTCTTGACAGCTTACAGCCAAGTTTGAAGTTTAGCAATTGAGGTGTCACGATAGTAAAACTGAACATTAATTACATTAAAACTTGCTGACACCTGGAATCTTTGATAAAAGTTATGCGAAGTTTAAAAATCTAGAAATATTACCCAGTGGCTTATCGTTGAACATGGCATTAATTTTAAATATTAATTGCTGACAATTAAAGCAATGTTCATGTGTTGATTCCTTCAAAGATGTGCGATAGCTGTAAGCATTCCTGTTATTTCGGAAATATGAAAAAAAGTCTACTCGTGGTACGAGGTGGCAGAAATCTGTTTTTTTTTGCTAAATCTAAAGCGGACATCTAGCATATGTACTATTTTCATTTCTGGCATTTGAAGAAAGGTGAATGAAATATTATGTAAAGAGTAAAACATAACAAAACATGTGTAAAGAAAATATCGATGAGAAACATTTTTTGAAAAAATGATTAATATTTTTAAGAAGCTTTCTTAAAATTCGTGAACTAATGAAAGTTTTTAGATGTTCTGCAACGAAAGTTAAAAAAATGCATGACAGTTTTAAATGTAAAAAAATATCTCCAATGTGTTAATCATATAATAAAGGGCGACAGATACAAAATAAAAAATACACTGATGATTGTGGAAAGATTTGTGAAATAAGTATTTAAGGAAGAAGTCGGATTTTTTAATCTTATACATGAAGCCATGAGTATTGTCCAACTTGCTTTATACATGCTGAAAATTAGGCCATCAATAGATCCCAAGCATGCGAGATGTGCCTTCCGAGAAAGATGTTAGGGATGAAATGAGATTCCTTCGCATCCAAAAGCCAAGTTCCGAACCAAGTCAAGTGCACACGGAAGCTGGCGACATCTATTGTGGGGCGGAAGGCTGCTTTCTTCGGTCAACTACAAAGGAGTAGCTGATATGAGTTTCCCAGAATGATCACGAGAGCTTATTACAAAATATATTCCATATATATATTAATATAAAAAACATATTAAAATAGAGTTTTCTAAGAATAATAATATTTAAGTTTTTATTCCCGAACAAAACATTCCATAATTGATCATAATACATAAAATAAAGTTGATACACATACAAACACAATAATAATGAAAACACATTCATTGGAAAAATTAGAAATAAAAAAATGTAAAAATTGTTGTTGGAAAATATTTGGTCATCAAGAGGGCCATCAAGAGGCAATCCATCCTGGCAGCATTAAGATTGATGGGGCCAATATTTTACTCCAATGAGCTTCAATGCTAGAATTAGAGATCTGACGGGATTCTTTATGAACAATCATTGATTATTATGTTCATAAATTCAACATCGATACAAAAAAGTACATTTGCGTGCGTAAATGCAAAGATAAAAAAATGTGAAACATTTTATAGGGAAGATGTGTACATAGAACGAATATAATTTCTGTTAGAATTTTTTGACACAGACTTATTTACGAAAAAATCAAAAATGTTGAGCACACTCACGAGGTGCATTAAATCTGAACAATAAATAATTGAATTATTATTTTCTGTAATCCCAACAGAACGTCTAAGTACATCTTGATGTACTAAAATTTTCATGCGGCCAAATGCAAATCTAACAGAACCAACAAAGAAACATACTATTTTATAAATTTATGTATTCAAATATTTACAGTAGCAATACCCTTAACTGCTAACTTAAGTTTTTCGATCTGTACATTATCTCGACTAATACTATTTCTAGGTTTGTAACCTTTACATAAATACAAAGTTACTTGCTCATTTCTATTATAAATACTTTAAAAATAATAAATTTTTACCCAACTCAGTCGGCTAATATTTTCATTATAAGGCTTTTAATGAATAATAATTAAAACGTCAAAATCGATAAAATTATACGTACACAGGTATATTTATGTTAGGGTGGCAGTACTGCATTTCAGATTATTTGGTGATTTATGGCATATCTTTGATTAAATCACATATTGCGCAATATGTTAATGCTAATCTTAAGAAGAAAATAAATTAATGCCAAGATATTACGCCATCACGATAACATCCTTTCACTTAAACGGTGCTATAGAAATCATCTAATTACTGTTGTGAAAAAGTAATGGTTTAAAAATAATTTTCAATTGATATACGAGCATATAAAAAAAATTGGGGAGGCTTAAACGGCAAAATACGAGTATGTGAGCCAGAAAACTCAAAAACGTTTTTAATATTTTATATGTATTTATATATACGTCTGCTTGTACATCATAATACTCGTTTCCCATATATTGCTTTTTAATAAAAAGTATTTTGTTACTTGTTTCAACGTAAAGCATCAAATTTAATAAGATGAATTTCCGGAAAAGTTTTGCAGCGTTAAAACAGACGCAATAAAAGCTCCCCATACAATAAAAAAGTTAAAAATGTTGTGATATTGTAAATGTGGTGTTGCTAGTTTTATAAAAGAGAGCACCCAACCTAATGAAATATTGGTTTATCGGGGAATATTTTAGTAGTTTTGCAATACAACATTTATTGGTGACGCTTTGCTAGACGATAATTGATTTGCGGTTGCTGATACTTATGTTGCATTTGGCTTATTCAAACCGTTTTATAACAGAAAAACACTTCTGCGGAGATATATTGATTTTGTTTTTATAAAACTGCAAAGTTGTGGCTACTATACAATTCTTGGATACCGCACAACTGCCCGAAGGCGGTGGAACTCTTGCAAACTCAATTTGAAAATTGTTGTGTGGCTGAAAGTTGTGCAAGAGAAGGGAAAGAGGTGGGTTGAGAAGTACTGGGAGGTTATTTTTAACAAAAACGGCGCAATACAAATTATCCAAATATTATTATTATCTGATATTTCAGATCTAGTCGTTATAAAAAGATAAAGAAATTTCAAGCGATACTTCTTTTCTGAATTATTGTCTCTTACTGAGGCGTTACTCATTGGAGTATTTTTCATTCTGAGAAGAGGCACAAAATTTCCATATTTTATTTGTGGAATTTTTGTTGGTAAAATACCTTTAAAACACATAATTATTGAAAAATAAAAGTGGTTATAAACAAAGTTCATCTGTTTTATTTATAAATATGGCAAGCCACAAAGTAAATGCTTTTTACAAATATACACAGTTATTGATTATATTATTGACTCAGCTTCTTTGTTGCAACTCATCCAGTTCAACATTCTTTGCCATAGACTTAAAAACAATGAATTGTTGTTCCTCAATCATTACTCTACTTACTATTATTATATTATTATTATTAGGGTATTATTCTCCACTGTCCAGAATGTCGTGACTTGATAACTCAAGCCATGGTCTTGAAATTTTTGGTACCAGTCTAAATGATTTTTAAGTGAATTAAACTCTACCAAAACCTTGCTTAGAATGTTCTTTCACATGCATATTTTTGTCACTGCTTCATAAAAATATTATGTGTGCGCTATTCTTTCTCTATTGTTCTTTTTACCATTTTGGGGGATGTGTTTTTTTCTGTAATTGAACAACTGTCCGTTAGTTTATAAATAAATAAATTTCATTCTTTGTTTTCTCACGGAGGTTTTTGCACCAGCGACTTTCTTACCACTCTATTTATATTAGAAACTGAATTATTTTCTCTTACGCAGACATTTACAACTGTTCTTCAATTATATATTGCTTTCAAAATTCTTCATATTTGATTTGTTTTAGGTTTTTATTTAAGGCAACTCGCGAAGAACTTCAATAAATCCTTTGGCACTATAACAACACACACCACTTATCTCATAAAAAAACTCTTGTAAGCAAAATTACAGCCACCTTGTGCCTCGTAAAGAAACATTTATTAAAAAAATATCTAGAGGACAACTCTTTAATTTGGCCCCTCTCCAAATGTTGCCTGACTTACAAAAGTGCGTAAAATATAATCTGAAAGTTCAATAATTCGTCCAAGGTTTGTTTTCTTTGTGTTTCGTAAGGGTTTATGGTAAGAACATTCAGCCACGGCAAGGGTGCGGTTTCTCGTTCCACCCTGAGTGAGTTTTCATATTCACCACCGGCTGTTTGAGTTATAAAACGGGCCAGAGCTCATCAAAAACAAAAAGTGTACAAAACAACTTTTTACTCTCGAGAATATATCCTTTGGCGCCTTATGACCACTTTATGTAGCGGTGGCAAACATTGAGACGAGGCGCAAATGTGAAATGAAATCTCCAAAGATTTTCAATATATGCACACACGTATTTGTTTATCGATTGATTTTTTTCTCATTTGAATTGAACAGGATAATATGAAACGTAACTCAGAGAATTTTTTTTGTTACTTACTGTGGATTTTGTGAACAAATGATAAAGAATATTAGATATATATATATAAATATTTTACTTTCTTGGGCATTATACGCATTGTTTCTGTTTTCACCGTTGTGTCACTAAAGACGTGGTATAAAATAACGTTTCTAAAACAAAACGAGTTATAAAATTTTGGTACTCGACCAAATTGATTGAAGTTAGCCTTACTTAATCACGTACAATAAGTCCAACCACAATAAAAAACCTAAAAGTCGTGGTTGGAATCTGAATAAAATAAAACATATCTTTAATTGTCCGAATCGATAAATTTTTAATTTGATAACAGCAGGTACTGAATAGTTCTACCCCAATAGAGTATACACAAATAATATAGCAAAAATTAAAAACAAAATATATATATTAGCAAGCTTTCGCCCGTTATTATTTGTAATGTCTCCAACAAAAAGGTTGAGTGTAACATTTCGAAGCCTCCATCAGCAGCGTTCTATTGCCCCGGATAAGTTGGGTATTTGCTGTAACTGTTAAAATGGACCCGTGCGGTGGTCATTAAAAGCGGGACTAACGGCGAGGCAAACGACACAAGAATATAAAGATTACGCTAAATTCTACGCTTTGGCCATCTTCATGGGATTACTAATTCTGTTTACTCTCTCACGAGCTGGGTAATAAAATTGGACGCGACTTCACGAATGTACCGGGTACCTACCTGAGGCATTTGCTTTCGCTTTGCAAGGCTTTTTTCAGGATTTTCCGAAATTTCAGCTACACCGACATGGAATGAAAATTTAAAAAAGGATTGAAGAGATTTGTTCACAGTTTTTAGGGAATAACATCATGAATTATGTACGTTTTGTGAAATACTGTTCCGTGATGTTTAGTTAAGAAAAAAAAAGCATCTGTATTATTTTGGTAAGCCTTGACAAAAAATTACATTTTTTTAACGCATTTGTTTACGGTAGGTAAATTTGGGCATTTAGTAGTGTCGTGCAATATTTATTTTTATATCAGATATTAAGATATTTACCATAATATGTGGTACTTATCACAAAAAGCACACACATATTTGTAATCTAGTCTCACTAATAACTGTTGAACGTTGAACTCTTTTTTCCTCTCGCAAAACTTTTTTATATTTAATTAAAATTGAAATTGATTAAAAATTATTTAAAAAGGAATAAATCAGTTATTTTTTTATATTTTCGTACAAAGCAATCACTTTGTAATATGACATATTTAAATAAATTAAAATATTAATATTGGAAAAACAACCCGCAATGTTAAAATAAGAATAAAAAAAAATCTTAAATGTTTCAATAACAACAGTTTTTCTGAATTCGCTAATCATCTTTTTGATGACGGTAATATTTTAATTTTTTTTTCAAAAGAAAGACAAACATTCCCGGGTTACGAATAACCTGACAATATTTGAAAAACTCCTACTGCCATCATTAGAAGCAGAATATGTTGCTTGTGCAATGATGGAGGACTTAGCCAGCAGAGGAATTGAACGCACGACGCCCGGATAGGAATCCGACGCGTTTTTCCACTCAGCTCTTCTTCAAAAAAATGATCATGGCAACAGATTAATTAATTTAAAAGCACTAGAAATAAAAAAAAGCCATTGAAATTAATGGTCATATTCAGGTAAATTTGTCCAGTAGTCCAATATTAGGTATATTTCCTGTAAACTCATAAAAAATATCATTATTCTTTTAATACCTTCTCAGTTGACGTTTTGTCTCTTTTATTTTACATTATTTGTATCTTTTTCTCTGTTCCTTTGTTATAATTCATATGGTATTCTATTATTTTCTCATAATTCTGTTAATTTATTTTATATTTTGTTCTCCCTCTGTATATATATATATATACAACCGCACACTTTGTATTTTTGTTTGTTTAATTTTGTGCCTAGGTGATGCTTAGGATAAGCGGATCCGGTCAGTCATAGAAATTAAATTAATACCCGTGGTCTGGTACAAAGTTATTTTTAGCGTACAAGTCATTTCCATAATTTACGTCTCTAATTTTTTGTTAAATAACTGTGTTTTTGAGATATTTCAAAATAAATATTAAATGATCTGTGATAAAGCCTTACGATTGCCATTTAACTGTTAAGAGGTTATTTGAGTTAAATTCTTATTTTTAAATTGTTCAGTTGAAAAAAATCGAAAAATACTGTTCTGATTATGATTGAAGTCTATCGATTGATAAAATACAATTTAGAATTGTACATCATATCCAAAATGATGTAAGCATGCATTACTGGTACTTATCATTAAAAAAAAAAATATATTTTTTGAAAGATTACACAATTATAAAATTAAACATCGTAAAATAGAGTGGGGTAGAAGTACAAATAACAAACCGTGTTTTTTGTATGTATTGCGAAATTCCTGGTGAGTGATTATTCATAAAAAAACCGAGTAAAAAATGTTTAAAAAAAAATCATGTAAGCTCAAATAAAATATACTTACATTTTGTATTTGCGTATTGCAACGTGTAACCGATCCTTCAAAGTCAAAATTTTACCGCCCACTACAGGCGGTAATCTACCGCTATTGGTTTCGTAAATGCAAAATCTGTTTGACTGGCCGTAACCTAACAACTGATTAGTTTTGCACATGCCTACCTTTGCAAATGAGCGAGGACCTGCCCCTACCAGATGTAAGCCAGATATCTTGCAAAGCTATGACCACGACATAAGCTGTCGACAGCCAAAAAAAACTTTTTTTTAAAAAGTAGTATTGCTCTGTTTGAAACGGAAATTGGATTTTTCAATTTGGAACACCGCAAAGTTTTGCGGCACCACCCCGAAACACGGTGTATAAGAAATAATTTAGACCATGCGAGTTTATTACACAAGGGTTTTAAAATTAACTTGAAAACAATACAATATTGTATCTCGCTTTTCGTTTTCAGAGTAAAAAATCAATATTGTCACCAGCGAATCTGTTACCATCTTCTCTTGACACATCGAGGCTTTTAAAGTCAGTGACGTTCTTAGCACTCGGATTTATGGCATCATGTACACACCTACTCATTTTATTCTCATGGGTCTAGGATATATCCATAGAGATGCTAGGTTTTAGAACGTTTAAACACATTTCGTTACTACCCATAAAATTCCAAAGTAAAAATGTTGGCATTGTATAAGCATCTGTATTCTTTCAAATACGATTTTCAATTTTTTATTCGGCTTTGAGATATTTTCGAAATATTACCCGGCTCCTAAGGGTTAAAATATTTTAACCTCAAAATTTTACTGCATTCGAGTGATGCGTATAATTCTTTTGCAGCGTAATAATGCGTAATTAATTTGAGGCGTGAGTCTTTATTTTTAATGGAAATGAAATAATAACTTTGTATAAGACCACAGATTTTAGTATTTTTTTATGACCGACCGGTTTCGCTTAGCTCGAACATCACCGAGGCAAAAAATTAAATTCAACAAAAAATACGTAGTGTGTGGTTATATATATTCGTACATACAAAGGGAGAACACAATATAAAATAAAATAAGAAAACAAAAAAATAACATTTAAATTACAATAAAGGAACAGATACATATTCCCGGGTTACGACCAATCTGATTATGTTTGAAAAACTTCTATTATCATCATATTAAGCAGAACATGTTGCTTGTGCAATGACGGAGGACTTAATTAGCATGAATTGAACCTAAAATTCCTGGATTGGAACAAGGCTCATTATTAAACTCGACTACTAACTAGTCAAGTTATTAATATAGATTGGTCGATAAAGAGCGATACAATTGAAAATCTGATGAAGTAAGATCAAGAAAACAGAGTAGATGTGGGATAGTATCTTAACAGATAATAATGATAACCGCTTTAGTAATGTTAGCAGTTCAATAGCATTTTCGCCGTAAAAGCTATGAATGGACACAAAGCCTCATAAGCTCGAAATATATGATTTGTCAAAATTTTCTCAAAAATGAAACTTAAAAACACAAAATAAAAATAAAAACAAATTAATACGCATTTGAGAAATTATCAATTTTATAGGTCATTAATTTGTATTAATTAAGGCGCTTAGTACCAAAAATCAAAACTGCTTGTAGAAGTAATAAAAAACAATTAGTCAAGTTAAATTATATACATGGCATGTTCAAAAGAAAAGTGATTTTGAATTTTCGCGGTCTGTGTACATTCGATTATCGTTTTTTTTTGTTATGTTGGTACACATATGTTTATCATATGTTAGCATTATCAGCCATTTTAGATTAGTGGTTTATTTTGACAACTGGAAAGGTTAATCACGTTTTTGTGTGTTCTTCGATTTTTCACTTTTGGAAAAAATGGATTAAAGAATACAATCCATGATATGTTTTTCCACAACTCCAGGACGCTCATCGTAACATCTTCTCGGCCTTCTGTAAAGCGCTTGTGCTACTTATAAACACTTTTCTGAGACAAAGTAGACTCCCCGAATGCCACGGTCAACATTTTAAGTGCGTTGAAGCACTTTATTCCATTTTTAACGCAAAATTTAATACATATTCTTTGAACCATATTTTTTCAAAAGTAAAAAATCGAAGAACACACAAAAACGTGACAAACCTTTCCAGTTGTCAAAAACAAACCACTAATCCAAAATGGCTGATAATGCTAACATATGATGAACATACGTGTACCAACATAACTTTCGATAATCGAATGTACACATCCCGCGAAAATTCAAAATTCACCTTTTCTTTTGAACAGGCCTCGTATATACCACACCTTAAAAAAACGTTTCTTAATAGTTTGAAGCAATCTTGACAGTTTCCATTTTTTTTAAACTAAAAATAACTTCGCATTTCTATTAAAATATATATATATATTTATATATAGCAAAATGACAGTTTTCAATTGTTTGGTACTTAGCGCCTTAATTAATTTTTAGTATTAAATTTATTAAAACACTACTACGGCATATGAATTTTATAGAAAACGAAAAAATGCTACAATTACCGTATGTATTGTAGCATTCTTTCACCGCAAAAAAAGATTACTCGGCTAAATTTTAAAACGAACACGCCGTTTGTAGTGGATACTGTTTTAAGCGTTATCGTCTTGGTCATAGATCTGCCGATCTATCGAGCCAGGGGCGTTGAATCCCCAAAGCTTTGGGGCCCCTGTCGATATTGTTGTGTATCGCCACGGTATTGCCGGCCGTTATTTACATAAGCCGGAAGCGGGTCAGCGTGCGAAGGCGGCGGGGCCCGCCTTCCGGTCTGCATTATGCTCCCCTGGGATCCCCAGCTGATATCGACCGGAAACACAAATGACACCCGCTAGCGCCTTCACACAACTCAAATTGACAGGTTGACAAAAAACTTATTACTTTTATTCAAATCAGAGCAACATCACGTCAGACGTAGGTAACGTTATTCGCCGCACTTCTACGACCTGATTATTCGACACATTACGTGATCGAAAATCTTTTTTGTCCTGAGTAAATACGTTTGTGTTCCGTTTTTCAATTTTATTAGAACGTTGTCTTCTACTTCTTCTCTCATGTGGTTACTAGGTAATAATATGACAGAATGAATATTCAGATAAGAACTGCTGAAAAAAGGTGCCACAAAGAAAGCCTTCTGTGTGATATCTGTCAATATTCGACCCCTCATGACGTGACATTTATTTGAAATGACTTCAGGTGCTACTTATCATTGTGTATTCATTACAAATCAAGCAAAAAAAAATATTTTCGTAGAAAGCAATCACTTTGTGGTTAAACATATTTAAAGAAATGATAAAAAAACTTTGTATAAGACTACGAATGTTATTTTAATTTTTATCACCTACCGGTTTCGCTTAGCTTAAGCATCATCAGGGTACAAAATTAAACTAGTAATTTATTTCAATTTAATATAATTTTATATCAGAAAAACTAAAATAATATTCGTGGTCTTATACAAAGTTATTGTTTCATATCTTTAAAAAATTCTTAATCGCATAACATTCGTTGTACAATCGTTTTTATAAATCTTAATAAATAACATCTTACTTACGAGAATTAAACAGCCATAATTCTGACAGATCAATAACTAAAATAAAAATAATTTGTTTTCAATAACTTAAAATAATTAAAAAAATATTCAAAAAATTTCAAAGGAAAACTTTATTTTTAAGGTTTTGATATTCAATTTTGATGACTATTTCAATTTAAACAACTTTTTTTTCGCATAACAGCTGTTTCGTCTTCCAAAGATAATGTCAAACTATGGAACCATGTATAGACGAACATTATATATAGCTTCAAGGTAGCGATAGTGAAAACCTTTTAACAAATTATTTTTATCACCGACATTTTCGAGTAAATTGTCGGATACTATTAATGATTATTACCATCCGAAGTTTCCCTAATTAAGTGTTCTATTCTTTTGTTTGAATTTGACTAGAAGTCATTAAGGAGTTAAGGAATTCCTAACTCCCTAATAATATTGTGATTCTACGTTTGTGTAATATAATTATTTCATCAACCTTCTTTTAAAGTTTTTTAGAGCTTTTTATAAGTTTCGGGTCTTGGTTATTTTAAAGTTGATTTATTGGTTTTCACTACATAGATGTTTTAGAAAGGTTACCGGTTATTTTTAAGATGATATAAATTAACTTATAAAGTTGGAAAAAAAGCAATAGCGCTCTAGAGTGCTTGGAGCTAGTGAAACTATGGCATCTCTATTTGGATAAAGTTCTGAAAAGAAAAAAGGGAAAAAAAAAGGTTTGGAAGTACCTAGTTATTCTGATCTGCACCTTATATATAGTTAAACCTTATTCAAGCCATTTTCTTTGTTATAAATGGTGATCTCTCTCTAACTCGATACTGAACGAATAGAAATGAGGTACAAATTATAATAATCAAAAAAGTTTTTTTTTATTTATTCACCCCGGGTTTTGAACCCGCGAACTCAGAAACGCGAGGAAAACATTTGACCAATATGTATTTGAGGTTATGATATTATGACTAGAGCTGATGATTTTGAACGACTGAACAAAACAATCTTATGATCGTATTGTAAGGAGTCAAGAACGAAAGAAGTGCTGTATATATTTTTATGATGATGAAAACGTGAGCCTTTTGTCTTATGGCGCAATGAATGTTCCTTTAATTAACACCGGTATTAAAAGAGTACCTCAGAATAGTAAACGTTAAGCGCTATTACTGTATGCAATAAGTGGGATTAACATTCTGGAATATAATAATGAGTTCTGGTAAACTGGGTCAAATGCCACAAGAACTGCTGGGGGGTGTTTTAGACTTTGTTGGGACATTCTTTGTTGGCACCTAGTGTGCAAGGATGGTTACGGGAAACTTGTTATCTGAATAAACATTTTAATTAAGTACACGAGAGATTCTTGCTAAATATAACCATATGTTAAAAATTATATAAAAATAAATAGTGCTACAATATGAATGATCTTAAAATTAAATTTATGTATCGAAAGAAAAATATAAGAGAGAGTACTTAAAATCTGGGATACGTAATTAAGGTGAGTGATGCGAGGAACCTGCAAAGTGAAACTTGTCTCAGTGATATCCAATCTCTGATAAAAGGGAGCACTAGAAGAAAAATAATCTATCTGGGCATCTGCTTTAACAACGCTATTAAATTAAGCTTAAAACACAAGTTGTTTTGTGAAATTATTAACACTGTTTCAAGTTTTTTATTCGCTCTTGGTTTCATTTTCTACAGTTATAGTGTCTATTTTGACCGTTAAGCTCCTTATTTAGTTAGTACAAGTTGTAATATCAGTACGGAGCATGTAGGTTTTAAAAAAAATACCAACATTTAAATAAAAATAAATAAAAAAATCCAAATTTGAAATCAAAATAAAACTTACGAGAAATGTAGTAATATTTATACTATAAAACAATCTTTTTTCTGAAAGAGAATCCTAAATTATTATACCCCTGGGAAAAAAAGGTATTACCTTCCAAACCATTTCTATGATTAACATTAACATTAAAAGATCTCGTGATATGGTATAAAAGGTTATCAGGCATATCAGATTACTGTCGGTTTTGCTTTTCAAATGAAAGCATTAATTTCTGTAATATCGTACGAGGAAAATAATTTTGGCAAATGATTTGGTCACATTATTTTTTTTAACACATCGTACAATTTGAATGAAAATTATGTTGAAATACAAGAAAAAATGTTTTCTTATGGGGATTTTTTTTGCTGTAAAAAAAATACTAATGTTTGGTTTAAAAAATACTCATGATGAACATTAATTCTGTGGTGATCAAATTTTTCAAGCTTTTTTTGTGTATGATTTAATAAAACAAATTTGTAACTTTATTCCACTTTTATTATTTTGACTGGACCGGTTTCAGCCTATGACGGCCATCTTCAGACTAGTACAAATGTTTGTTAACCTACGGCTTATATACTATTTTTGGGGATGTTAGGGGTGGTAAACAATGATTTTACCAGATGTACAACATAATTTTCTAATTATTGGGTTACTCCCAGCATTATGGTATATTAGTTTTATGATTCTATTCATTATGCACTGTTAGAGTAGATTACTTCTATTATTATAATTTCTCGGTATCAAGGAATTTTTGAGTGCTATGCACTTTGGTAATGACTTACATTTATTGTTATTACCTATTGATTGTTTGGGATTTTTTAAGTGCATTTACATTATGATATGTTTTTAGTTAGGAATATACATTAATGCAACGTTCGAAAGTTCACCTTTATCGTTAACCCAATTGGTGAAATGTTCTTTAATGCGTGTTTTGAACGCTCTACCCGTTTGGCCTATGTACTGTGACGGGCAATTAGAGCAATTAACTTGATAAACCCCTGAGTTATCTAGTTTTTCTCTCTTGTCTTTATTGTTGATCAAAATTTTTCCTAAGGAATTTACATTGTAAAAGGCTGTTCTACATTTATCATTATTTGTAATTCTCGAGATTTTAGTGGATAATTCGCCAATATATGGGATTTTTGCCCATTGTTTGGTGAGAACTTCGTCATTTTTCTGTGTAAGGCCTTGTGAAATTAGTTTTAATGTTAGGTTTTTTTTCTTTTTTTCTTTATTAAATTATTAATTGTTCCGCTACTATATCCATTATTGTTGGCAATATTTTTAATAACATTAAGTTCATTATTAAAATTAATACAATTTAAGGGTACGTGTAAAAGTCTGTGAATGAGTGAATGGAATACCGATAATTTGTGTGAGATGTGATGTCTGGATGTATTGATTCTTCCACGTAATCCATGAAGAATTCAGCTAGAACCGGTGAGATTGGGCTGCCCATGGCTAAGCCACTTGATTGAGTGTAAAAATTATTATTAAATCTGAAAAAATTTTGTTCTATGCAAGTGTTTATTAAGCTATTTATTTCTCTCCTTTTTATAATATTGATGTTAATTTTTTCCATATAATTGTTAATAATTATTTTAAGTTCATTTGTTGGGATATTAGTAAACAGGCTTACAACATCAAATGAAACTAAAGTGGCATTCTTTGGTATTTTTAGGTCTTTAATGAGGTCGATAAGTTGTAGTGAATTTATGATGCCATATTTTGGTTTAAAATTAAGAGTATTTTTTATTAATCTATTTCCGTTCTTAATAAATTGGGAATTTTCATGAATAGAATCAAGAAGACTGGAACATGCTCGCTACAAAATTCCCAGGTAAGCCGGAAATTGCTTCTCCGATCATAACAATGATTAAAAAATATATTTCAATTTCGGAATAATATTAATTTGTGATACCTAATACAGTATTTTAATCACTTCACTAAGCAGCCCTAAATTTAACTTTACGCATAATTGTTTGCTGTTTTTGAATTTTCAGCTAATGAATTCTAATACGGAGAATATATTTTGCGCCATATAAATGAAAAATTTTTACCCGAGGTTCCGTTGAAAAAAATTCAGTCATTTTCAGTATCAAAAGAAGACTTATATTGAAATATTGGAAGCTATAACAAATAAACAAGTACTTGTAGTGAGGCCATGTTTGAAGTTTTTTGTATAAAACCAAATAAAACACGGAAATTAAAAATATGTTCTTGGAACTTATACCTTCAGATTCCTTCCTATCACATAGTTCAAGGGAATCTTCGATGAGTTAATAATTCAGGTTTTTTCTTGAAGAAAAAACATTATTTTAATATGGAATTTCTTTGGCGGTTGAACGAAGTAAACCAAGTTTTTTTTGTGTTTTGTACCTTATTAGGTAGGCAAGCAAAACAATTTCCTTTTATCACTCAAATATGACAGTGGGTACAGGTTGTATTTTGAAACCTTAGAAGTATGTTGATAAAAGAAACCAAATACCTCACTTGACATAAGTTGAAAATATATTCCTTATTTGCGTTGATATATTATATGGACGTGAGTAAGGCATATCTCAACGTTATTATTTTTGTGGAAGAATATGTAGAGAGCATCAAATGTAGAAAAATACAATCTCTCTGAATACTGAAATATAACATTTACCTCGAATCCGCATTAGGATTCTTGCATTGAATTTTCAATTTAACCAAAGTGTTGTTGTAATCAAAAAAATCTGCAATACAAAAAGTTTAATCCTTCACATTATTATTTTTCTTTTGGGCCAAAATGGTGACAAGATTACATGGCTACAACCGATACAATTAACCCATTTCTGACATTGAATATTATTAGCATACCCCATACATTTTGACATATATTAAAATATTATTATTTTGTTGGTGTTAAAATATAGATTCGCTGTCCCCTTCTTAAAACGGCACTTGTAAGACATTGTGATAATTTTGTAAAACGATTCATTAAAATAAATAATCCTTTTTTCTTTGTATTAAGCAAAACGATTATAATTTTTGTTTCCGAAATTCTCTTTTTTTTGTTTTTGTTTTTAATTCAATACATCTTCTTAATTTATGATAGATTGCCACCTAAGCCTTTGATTAGTGTCATAGAGTTTTGAATCACTCTTTGGCACATCATCTCGACGTGACTTGCTTGTAAAACCATCTGAAACAAAATCTTAAAAAAATATAATCAATGGGTATATTTAATAAATAAATTACATGTGACGATTTTTTTACATTTACCACCGAATATTAACATTATTGCACTTCATATACTTTTCAGAAATAGTAAAAATATTTTCCATAAAAAAAGAGTGGGACTGTTAAATAAAGGTTACTTTCTCAAGGGTTAGAGCAATGTTTTTAACACACATTTTTATGGCCTTAAGGTTGAAATTTTATATTCACGTCGAGTTTATGGACAAAATAAAATACTAATAGTCTTCAAGAGGTATGAGATTGTTAAAAATTAAATTGAATGAATTGCTTAGGATGACAAAGTTGGTAAATGCGCTGCTCACGGATAGAGTAGAGGTCCTGACTTCGAGTCTCGGCCACAACCTAATCTTTTTATTTTCTGTGTCTTTCTCTATTTATTTTACTACATACGCCCTTATGGGCTTTTACATAACTGTACAATATATACAGTATCAAATAATAGTGAGATAACAGAAATAACACAAAGTAAATTATTAGCACACAAAAGCATAAATAAGTTACTAGAGATATTACAGTGGAATAAATGAACATTAGTATTTTTGGAAGAGGTATGCTAATATAGACTTCTTGTAACTAGATTCACTGCAGTTGAATATATCTACTATTTCTACCAAGGAACTACCCACTGCATGCAATTTATGTACAGTATAAATTAGAATGTATTATTTTTAACATTTTCTTTGAATATTGTAAATAATACTATAAAAAGTACATTAATTAATCTATTTGTAAACCAACGGACTTATGGTAAGTCTGATTTCAAAAAAAAATACATAACACACAAATTATGTATATATATTGATACAACATCTTCCCCATAAGCATTTTTCTCACTGAATTTGTTTTACCGGTATTTCAATGGAATGCGCTTTGAAACACTAGCAATTAACTAAACGGTTTAGCTATGAAAGGCCAGTTTTTGCCTTTCTTCCCTCCTACAACACGAAATTCCTGTAGATTAAATATTGTACCAGAATGAAGTTAATTAAGTATTAATAAAGGTAACCTTAAATTTAGTGTGCGATAGTTCCTCAATCTTGTATAAACAACAAGCCAACTGACCCGGAGAAAGAAATAATGATGATATAATGACCTATCTCACTTTAAAATACATCACTTCAATTGAACAAGTTGATCCTAGTTTTCCCAACTCAAGCGAGGATTTAAGTCGGAGTGTTTTTCCACCCAGACTTTATTAACGGCTGCCTTCTCCGGGTGATCAGCGGTTTTCCCAATTCTCTGCCAGACATCTGTTTCTCGGCAAATCTTTTAGCCCAGTGACTAGATCAATTCAATGCGAAATGTCGAGTCATGGTGAACCATGTATAAAACTATGCTTGGGAGTTATTCAACCGCGCTGATATTTATGTTAAGTAATGACTTTCTTTATTCTTAAACTATTTTTAAATCGCGTAAGGTTTTGTTAAATATCTGACTATGCTGATATTAAATCAACAGTTTTGAAGCAGCTCACTGTTTATTTAACTAAATAGTGAGCCCTGAAACCATTCATGTTCTCTGAATCTGATTATTAAAACCCAAATGTAAATGTAGACCTCACGTGTATTTTATTACCAGCAATAGTTTCATGTTAAACATACGTGTTAAACATTGTTACGTAGATGCCTTGATAGCAATCTAAGCAACTTTCATGCGCTTATTTTACCATTCTGCCTAATGCATATTTTTTTTAGCAGACTTCATGTGAAGATAAATACATTTTTTAAAATTAAAATTAAATAATGACTTTGTATAAGACCACAGATTTTATTTTAATTTTTACGACCGACCGGTTTTACTTAGTCTACGGGTACTAAATTATAATGAACGAAAAAATCATAGTGTTTGGTTATATACACTCATACATACAGAAGGAGAACACAATATAAAATTTAAAAAAGAACAGTAAGAAAACAAAAGAATAACATTTAAATTATAACAAAGTAACAGAGAGAAAGAAACAGATAATATGAAATGAAAGAGACAAAACGTCAACTGAAAACGTGATAAAACTAATGAGAAATTTTACGAGTTTTCGGAAAACATACCTAATATTGGATTACTGTACAAATTTAATTGATCATTAGGAATATTACTAATAATTTCAATAGCTTTCTTTATTTTTAGTGCTCCTGATTTATTTGATCTGTCAACATGACCATTTTATGGAGAATATAAGCACCGATGCTTTTATTGAAGGTATGATCTTTTTCAATAAGATGATTGATGAATTCTAAAAAACCTTTGTTATTTAAACATTTAAGATATTCTTAACCACACACTATGTATTTTTGTTAAGTTTAATTATGCACCCTGATGATACTTAGGTGAAGCGAAACCGGTCGGTTATAAACATTAAAATTAAATCTGTGATCTTGTACAAATTTATTTTTCCATTTTCATTAAATATTATTCCATTTTCATTAAATATAATTCCATTTTCATTCAATATTATTCCATTTTCATTAAAAATGTAAGTAATTTCTTTCTACGAAAACATTTTATTTAGTATCGTACTTCCAGTTTTCCTTAAAATTATCCGTTTAGACGAGCTTGCATTTTCTGCGTGAACTTCTAAGCACAGTGCCTGAAGTTTATTATTTGTTTCATGGTGTACAAGGCATTACATAGCTCGATACCATTGTAACTCACTTACGAGTGCCGTTGACTGATACATCTTAAATGCTTCTTAAATTATACATTTTTAAAAGCAAACTGATGTTAATGATCTTTTGAAATTGAAACGCAATCTTAAATTGATTGAATTGACAATGAAGACAAGGCACCTAAAAGCGAATTTCTTTAAAAAAAAATCCCACTTCAAAGTCCTGTTAAAATTATGATGCTTTAATTTCTAACATAATTATAACACAGTAAACAAGTAAATATATACGATGAAACACGAGCATGTTTAAAAAGCAACAAATTTGTAATATATATATATTCATTTTCATATTAGTATTACATAAAAAGCTTTAGGTTATTAATTTGCGAGTTGTCTTTGATCTTAGCAGCTGAATGTTGCTATGTAAACGCTTAATTGAACTTATGGCAAAAAAGCCTAGATTTTGCAAAAGTATTGTAAAGTTGAAATATTTTTAAGAACTGATTAAAAAGGTGCTCACTTTTTCGTCATCCATCACTGTTCCGGCGGTATGAATAATCTTCAAAAAATGTTGACTGCTACAGCAAAAATATTATACAGCAAAATTTGTTTCAATTGTCAAACAATTACAATCCACGAAATCAACAACAAACTGGAGAAGGTGTTATTATAGAAAAAGTCGTTAAAAAAGAATCAAATTTTTATGGTAATTCAGAAAAATCCCATTTTTTTAATGCTATCATGGATTTGGATTGGAATCATATTTTTGGACTGGTATCTTATTTTTAAATTGTTATCATATCGTTGGATTAGAATCATATTTTCGGATTGGTATCTTATTTTTAGTTTGTATCATATTTTTGGATTAGGATCGTATTTTTGGATTGGAATAATACTTTTCATCGCATTTTCTTGGTCGGGTGTTACGTTTTGCTCTGTTTCTGTTACCTCGGTCCAACGCAGCGCTAGTCTCTTCTTGCACAACCTTATCAGCTGTTTTTTCTGGTTTATCGGGGGTTAGCAACCGGACATATTTCCGCTGAGATCGCTTATAGTGTCCTGCTTTGTAGTTCTGCTAAAGTGATGTAGTCTTGCCCAAGCCGTCTTATCTAGGATTTTCCTATGGACAGACGTCTAAAGTTTATCGAGTAGTATAGCTTCTATCTTGGTTCCACATTGCAATTACCTACTCATCCTTTCAACTGCCTTCCTGTAATTTTATATCTCTGATCTGAGATGAGCAGTAAAAAAATGCTTTTCATCATATTTTCACGTTTTTTTATTGTTTATAAGATTGCCCATATTTTATATGTGTCATGGTATATTATCGAAAATAACCCTATAATGTATGTTACATGGATAGAAAAGATTGTCACATAAGTGGTACGTTATACATCACACCGTGATATAGCGCATTTTTGTTACAAACAATTTAGCTAACGACAATACAATAAACCCATTCTATTTTGTCTATATGCGTAATAGTTTTTGTAGATGTAATAAAACTCCCTGAAAACAATGCGATTTCGAACAAAAGCCTTTCATAATACCTCAGAAGTATTTTAAAACAAAAGCCGAGCAAAATTGCTTTCCTTTCAGGATATTTTTTCTTACTGCAATCTGACGCCAACAACAACTTACTATTGTGTAAAGTTTTAATTCGTACCATAAAATAACCAACTTTTTGAGATATTTTTGCAGATTTTTTATTTAAATTCTAATTTCCAAATAGAAAAGTCTTGAAAACTCTTTGCAATGAAATATTACATAGGTGTATTCTTCACCAACAACAGTCAGAAGCCGGAAATGCCACAGATTATATTTTCTTAGAAGATTTATGCGGGAATTGAGTTCATAACCCTCATATCCATATTAAGTGCTTTGGCGTATATCATTTTTGTTATATTTTGCTATTGTTTTAAAACATTCCCTACTTTACTATTAGGTTTTGACTGAAATTTGGGCTATGTATGTTGTTAATTTTTTTTTGCTTTTAAATAAGTAAAAAAATTATACCGTGGCAATAATTAGATGTTTCAAAGCTCTAAAGCTCAGAGGAAAAGCTGTAATGCCATTTTATGGATAAGAAATAATATTCCTGTGTTGAAGCAGTAAAAACACTGAATCAAATAAGCTCTGGCGTGATGAAAATAGTATTACTTTTTTTGTCAATGCAACATTTTTTCACTTTTTTACTATGTTGTAATCTTATGAAATATCCATAAAATGATAAATTAAAAAAATATTATATTATATTAAAAAATATATTTATTTCATACAGCTAAAATTACTGATAAAAAACATTTAAAAAAATATTATTATATTCTACGTACACGAAAATTCATTCCAAGGCTAAATCGAGTATTAAGGTCTATTTTTCGTATTATCTGTGACAGTTGATCACTTTATTGTAAGTAGGTGCTTTCTTACCTTGCTTTCTAATAGATTTAGCAAATTTTCAATTTTAAATTTCACGACAACCAGGCATAAAAGCTTGATCTTTTGTAAAAATTACCACGAATCACATGTATTTTTGACATTAATGAAAACATAAAAGTTACATATTTATAACTTCAGAAAAAACGAACCGTTAATCCCCAATTCTTTGATTTTATCCCTTGTAAATAAGTAAGTTGGTAAAAACATAGAGTTCGAAGGTAATGTTTTCGAGCAACCCAACCATAATCAATAACGGTGTATTTACGACTTAGTGAAGGTAGGATCTTCTTAACAATTTATGGGGCTTCAAAGTAAGGCTTACACTAAAGGTCAAGCAAAACGTAAAAATTAGACTACGTAGATGTAATGTAAGATTTTGAAGACATTTTATTTACAAGGGAATAAACAAGTAGCTTCACACTATGTGTTGGTAGATTGTCCCATATTTAAATACATAATTTAATAAAAGTTAAGCTCATGACACTTGGTAGTTTTGATTAAATGTAAATAAATAAGAAAAAGTAACTTTGTATAAGACCACGGATATTATTAAAAAATATACAGCCGACCGGTTTTGGTTAGCCTAAGCATCATTCGGGTACAAAATTAAACTAAACAAAAAATACAAAGTGTGCGGTTATATATAAGTACAGAAGGAGAATAAAATATGAAATAAAAATCAACAGAAAAATGAGAAAACAATAGAATGACATTTAAATTATAACAAAGGAACAGACAGAAAGAGACACATAATATGAATTGAAAAAAAAAATAGTTGTACCCTGATAATGCTTAGTCTAAGCGAAACCGGTCAGCCATACAAATGAAAATAATATCCGTGGTCTTATACGTAGTTATTTTTTCATTTCTTTAAACAAGTTTAGTATAAAGTGATTGCTTTCTACGAAAATATAAGTAATTTGTGCTTATAATTATTTTTAGCCTCTTATTCTACGCAGGAATAGTTCTTTCAAGTTTTGTTATACATAAGTATTTGTTCACGTGACAGCTATTTTTCAACAAACGGCGACGAGGCCACCAAATAATGTGAAAAGTTTGATTTATGTAACCTGAACCTTTTTTTAATATAAAACTGCAGCATTTATTTCCAATATATGTTTGGTAGATATTCATTTCAAGTATTTCCCATATTTTTTTGTTTATTTCAAACATGGTGTAAATTGTTTTCATTGTTTTTACAATCTAATACATTTAAAGGTCTAATACAAATTATATAATATATGATAATTTTGATGCACGACAGCAAATAAAATTTTGTGTCAATGGATCATTTGAAATGCTTAAAATGATCCGTTTGAATAAAAGCTAGTGTTTTTTTTTCATCATAATTATAATAAAGCTCTATCAGCACCAACCATATAATTAGTGTCTTCGTGTACAAATAAAAAATGTTGCGCTTTAATTTTAAAAATATCGCAGCTCTCAATTCTCTTTAACTTTATTTACGTTAAGTTGGTGGATATTTTAAAAACACAATTTCCTAGAGCCGGAGAGGATTCTATGCTAAGGGATGATCATTCTGCGCTACAGAAGGATGATAAGAGTTTCACATTTAAAATGCAAAGCGCACAACTGAGATCTTCGCGAGAATTTCATGGGACACAAAGGACCCATACTAGAAGAAATAAGAAACACAGCAAGCAGTGAATACAAGTAACAATGTTACAGTCAACAATTCTTTTATAATTTTCATTAAAAGGATATTATGTTGTTCCTTAGAAAAAAGAATATTTTTTCAAAAGGATCATATCTTTCCTTGAAATTCTAAAAAATACAAAGAAATGAAAATATGTTTCCTTACAAAGTGGCTAAAATTTGTTTTCCATGGTTGTGATACTTGGACTCGAAGGGACTTCAAGGCTTGACGCCCCACTGGCATATTATATTAACATAATGACATTAGCGATGCTCAGCAAAACGAATGCAGAAATATTCTGAGGGGATTTTAATTTGACATTAAGCCCAAGGACATTTTAGAATATAAATATAGTCCGATTACCGCGAAAGACTGAACTCATTTGTTAGGATGGTAAATTTAAGGTTTGAAATAACCAGGGTTCATTTTATAAAAACAAATTTGGCTTTGTTGATAGGATTCAGAGCAGACTGTGTTAAAATGGGATCATAATATGTTTAAATCATTTTCATCATCATGCTTCTGGTTGTGAGTCTTTTTCATGAAACCACCCTTGTTTGTTTGGTTAGCTATTGAAAACAACAAAACCCACACGAGGAAGTCATAAATATTCATAGAATATTGAATTCCAACAAATATTTAGCGTTAGGTTTCCAAAATATATTCGGGGTTCGATTTCAAAATTCATTAGCTCAAGAGCGGAAGAAACCTTGAAGGTAGACGTACGGTAGTAGAAATGTAGGTTTATTAGCTGTTAAAGTTATACCTCTCTGAATTATGGCTTCTCATAGACGAAAGTAATCAAAAGTGAGAGTCCGCTATTACTCCAAATCACATTCCTTATAAAGGGTAAGATTACGCCTATTTACCTGTTAGGCTTAAAGGCTACTGTAAAGTTTACGGTCAGGCTTTTTTTCTTTTAGTTGGCAAACATGTACGTGAGTTCTTTCGCGAGCACTCAGCTGAACCTAGTGCCCCTCGTTTGGTCAAAGTGACGTTGTAAAAAGGGGACAATATATTTTTAGTCGACGGTAAAGTTTTTTTTTTTACCAATGCGGGATATTTGTCATTTAGGCTGGTTTTATAAAGTAAAGTTGAATGTAAGTGATTGCTTCCGGTTCTATATCAGTAAAATCGGCTAACAGTTGTATTGTAAACATAGTACTAAATATTATTTCTTTGCGTGATTTTAAACAAAACATACGAGTATGTATTAATAAATTGAACAAAACAGTTGGTGAATAAATCACGTTCATATTTGCATGATGTGAATCACAGGTGTTTCTTTATCTGATGGTTATTATTATGACTTACTGTGAATTTATTCTAAAACATTAAAGTACCATTTAGATTGTAAAACATGATCTTCCGATACCAAAATCTTTAACCGAATACCTGCCATTATTGTATGAAAGAGCCCCATCGGCATTTTCTTTCAATTGTATGCCTCCAGAAAATAAATCTCCCTAATAGCACCATGCTATCAGACAGCTAACGATATCGTCATGTTGTAAAACGGCAGATTACGCTACAGGATCAAGTATTTTTTTGCTATCGGAAACTTTTTCGGTACAATATAGTACCCACCCTATTTTCATAATATGGTGCCTTGCTTATGGAACCGCTTTATCTAAGTAATATGTAACCGTTTTCTCAAAAAAAGTGTACCTAGTTACATAATTTGTATTTCATTCTTTAAGTAAACATTATAACATGTCACAGTAGCTGGCAAACACACTGCCAAAAATAATTTTTTCATCGCTGATGACGCAACACATACACGGTTGTAACATTGTATCGTGAACATGCAGTGGCTTGGCAACAAACTACCACTTCCGCCCCATGACAACAATAAGCCGGGCCTTTATTGAATGAAATAGCTTTATAATGTCGAAGACTTTCACTTATTGCTCACAAACATACCTTCAAATATCTATGAAGGTTATTCAGGCGAAAAACAACCAGGAGTCTTTTTTTTCTACAAAGCATTCACTGATTATTTGGAATGTCTTGGATTTAGAACTTAGAATTTATCTAATAAATATATTTTATATTTAACTAAATTTATCCCCATTTAGAACTTCTGACAAAGCCCGCCCACTGTACCACATCAATGTTTTATTAAGCCTTTAATGATTGATGTCTTTTAATAAAAACAATTATTTTTTTTTATGTTGACGAAATCAGTAAAACTATTCAATTATTTACGATTGATCGAAAAAAAAAACTGGTAACTCAAAGTGAAATTCTATGTATTTATTCTATCCATAAAATACCTGAGTGTGTGAAATAAATATAAACTAGAAAACAGCTAGTTTTGGTGTTATAAAATTTTCAATTTTTCTGTCTGAACTTTTTCGGTGAACTTTCATTATACGTTTTTCATTTTCCATTTTCATCACACGGCTGATCGCTTCGCTTTAAGCTCTTGTTTTTTTTCTTAAGCGACGCAGGTTTTAAACGGCCTGCATGGTCGAGCGGTGAAACGCTCGACTACGAATCCAGAGGTCGCGGGTTCAAGCCTAGCGTGCGCAAATAAATTTTATTCAAATAATACGTGTCAAAACATTCAATTCACACAAATAATATATTGTATAGTTGCGGCACGTTCAAGAGTGGTTAATACTCTAAGTATCTCCCTGGTGAAATACCATCATTCAGAATTGAAACGTTCCTTGGAATAGCTTAAGCCGTGTTTGGTGACCAGATCTGAATAGCCAGGTACTTCCCATCTTTCTTCTTCCCCATCTCCTTCCCTTCCTTCCACTTCCTTCAACCTCACAACATACCCCGATTGGGGATGCCACAGTCTCACTGGTTCTAGATGGTTTGGAGCAGTTGGAACTCTTGTGTGGTATTCACTATAAAATGTAACAGAAAGTGAAATTAAAATAGAGTCTTCGGCAAGAGGACCACACAAAGCCTGGGTATATTTATTTAGCTGTAAAAAAGTATGGCTTAGCGCAATATTCTTTATCTTTTATTATATCTTTTAACTGGGAGAAGGACAAATTCTAATACAAAGCCGTGTGGTAAATATAGTTATTGTAAACATAACGAATCATTTGTTTTCATTAAAAACATAACTAAGTAGTAGTGATTTAAGAAAATGACGCAGAAACCAGAAATGGTCCGTGGACGTGTGTCACAACGGAAAAACTGGTGTAATATAAAACGACAAAATGAATAATTTTCCCATCCCCCAACCGTTTTACAAAGTGGTGAAAATTTTGAAGCGCGGAATTTGGGATTCGCACACTAAGTGCTCACTATTAAATCTCGGCACTGCGTGATGATGGTGTCATAACATATTTATTACCTCCATGATGGCGAAAAGCAGTTTCAAATTTCGTGTCTGAAAATTAAAGGTTAATTTTCTTCTTTCGGGCTTACACGGGTGCCAAACCAAGAACACGGCATTTACATGAATATTCATAACTTTAATCATATTAGTTCAACGTGATAAGGTTTGATTGTGATTGAGTATTTTTAACATGAATAATCTTCGTAATTTAAACATATGTATTTTACATTTACATTTTAGACATTGATTAACATCACATTGATAACTTTAAAAAAAAATGGATATATCTGAGATAATTTATTCATTTTGCAAGCTCAATATAAACAGTTTATTATATTGATTCGAGAGAAAATTGGACTGATTATTCAAAGTCTGTACAACAATACAATTTTCAAAACGGGAATATTATTGGGTTTAATCAATTAAGTGAGGGAAAGTAGCAGGAACCAAACAATGTTAAAGCAATTATTTGAAAATTTTCAATTCTTTAATGTGGGTTTTTAATCTGGAGAAGACTGAGAAAGTATTTCAATCTATGACAGGATGCAAATTAACTACATACATATTTTTACATATTTATAATCGCTTTCTATAAAAAACAGACAAATAATTTAACCTTTTTATTTTGCCTCGTCGTGCTTTAAACCCACAACCTCTAAGACAAGTAAGAATAATTACTAACCAGTACGCTACAAAAAATATGGAGAATTGATTTAAAAAATCATGCATTAGCACGACTAAAAATACACACATGAACAATATATTGATTAACTACAAAATTTCCCTTTGTGAGTACGTACCGTACGAGAGTGAACTTTTCATACTAGTAACTGGTGTTAATTGAAAATATCATACAAATCCCTACCTACCTAATGAAGTACTTACCGAAAACGTATGCTAGCACGCATTATTCTACATTTGAAATGGGTGAATTAAAGCAAGTAATATATTTTTTCGGCAAGTTAAGTAACATCCCGTGATTTTTTACGAGTAACAACAAGTCCTACGAAATAAAATGTTTCGCATTTTGAACAGTTGTAAATCAAATGTTTCAAAACATTGAATCATTTCAAAACTTGTTTATTTAAAACATTTTAATCACATACCAAGGAAAAGAAGCATTCTATCAAAGTAAATTAAATTAAATTTTAAATAAAAGTAACTTTGTTTTGACACCACTTTATAAGATACATATACTAACCGGTTTCGGATGTACCTTAATCTTCTTCAGGGTTGAACAAATATGTATTCATAATAATTAATTTAATCCTGGAAAAGGTTCAGGTAGATCTGAAACCGGTTGGTATATGTTTCTAATAAAGTTGTGTCAAAACAAAGTTACTTTTATTTAAAAATTTGTTATGTCTTACCACAAAGTGTGTCTTCATGTCAAAGTTTAATTAAATAAACTTAAATAATGTTTACTTACAGAATTGCTAGTACTTTCTCGTTTTAATCATTGTTTAGCAGGATCAGTTTGCAGTAGGTACCAAAAAACTAGGTTCGGTATCTAAGCTTTGCAATATTCATTTTCGTTAAATTTAATTTTTCAGTTAAGCTCAGTTTTTTATCAGAGTAAATCGGAAACTTATGGCGCCTACCGCGACATTAATTTTCTTTACATGAAGTTACACCATCTTCCCCGGGGGTAAGTTTCTCTTCTCGGAAAATTACCAAAAGGAAAAATGCCGTGTAATTTAACTGCATATTAAATTCAGAGATTTAAAACGGAAAATACTTTATATGGAAAAATAATTTATCGACAGGAATTATATGTACAAGTTTACTGACCAAAAGAAAATATTGTCAACCAAAAGAAGTTCTTTTTACGTCAAACGAATAAAATATGAAGCACAAAGAAGAGAGTTGAGAGATTTTATGCTACTTCAAATAGTTAAATAGCTAAATCAAAATGACAAAATAACAAAAATTTAATAAGATTTAAGCTGGTGTGCATACTTCAAACGTGAAGTACAAACAAGTTTTTGTCAATTTATAGTGACTTTTGAATAATTTAAAAATAAACCTGTTAAATTGTTATATTTGTATACCCAACGCATTTTTTTCATTCCGACTCAAAGATACATGTCTGAATCGATAGTATATCTGTTTTTGAATCTGTTAAATTGCGGTGGAATTTATATGAAACTTAATTCTACTTAATTTTTATTGTTAAACCGTACTGGTTTCAGCCTGTAACGGTCGTAATCAGTTGATCTTCTTCAGGCTGAAACTTTTTTAAACTACACTAAAATGACTTAGAACGCCTCTAGCAAGAACATTTTGTCACTGGAAAGGCAAAACGGCTTAAGCCACACTTTGGTCAAATACAAATTAAATGTGCAATTTTGATCAGTTTTTTTTTCTGCATCGAAAGCTCTGACTCTCGTTTGATTCTGAGGATTTTGGTGGTCCTTCAGCCATCTCAAATATATTTACCATTTGGGAGAAGGCTTGACTCAAGCGACAAAAGTTTCTGACTTTTTATCTTTTTGTTGTTTCAGGTAACTCAGTGAGAGCCTGAGCTAACTTTTTTTCAAAATCCAACTAGGTACTGAAGAAAGTGCTCTGATGTAAACTTCCTACCTTACTTGTTCAAACCATTTATCTCCGGAAATTCGCATTTAATTATAAAGAATGCGTTTCAATTTTGATACGTCTATTTTTTTAAGAACTTAAAATTTTATTACAAGCGACTCACAATTAGAACAAAAACGTTTTTTATGATCTTGCGCCAAATTTGTATCGGCCTTCGATAAATTTCTTTGTCAAGTAATGGTTGGATTCGTCAAGCCAGTTACTTTAGGAACCACATTTTCGGGTATTATAAATAAAGTTGATATTGACGACAGGATCCGATAAAAAAACATATTAGGCCAAATTATTCCTAGTTCTGTGCGGAAAACCGATTTGATATTAATCAATCGAATGCCGAGCGACTCGAGCAGAGTAAATACTGGGTCGAATTTATATTTTACGTGGAAAAGCGCGAGAAATACTAATGATATTTACGCTCAACAAATAAAC
Organism: Drusus annulatus; assembly: GCA_022651775.1. NCBI lineage: Eukaryota > Metazoa > Arthropoda > Insecta > Trichoptera > Limnephilidae > Drusus > Drusus annulatus. The sequence goes on from JAGWCC010000114.1 coordinate 537,116, forward strand.
ATTTCCAGTTTATTGACAGACTATCGATTCGGCGACATTAACTCCCTCAGTGTGGGGTGATCAGTTTGCCACGGGAAATGCCGACGAATCTAGGAAAGAGTAGCGCATTCGAGTAAAAAAATACAGACCTTTTGAACCTTCATTTAATGTCGCAAAGAAAATGATAAGGCACTGCTTACCAATTCGTGTTTTCCAATCAGTATACATGTCTATCTCTCTTTTAAACGCTTGATCAATATTTTTGCAGACATTTTTGAAATAAATATAAAAAAAACAGATCATCGATTGATTTATGCCAGAAATATGCCTCTCATTTGTAACCAAACACTACATCTGGAATGTCTGATTTTTTTATCAAATATACTGACAAAATAAATGTTATTTCCATGCAATTTTACTTCACCGTTTTGATGGTTCCATCAATAGTACATAATGTGAATAATATCTTAATATTTTTTGAAAAAAATAATATATCCACTTTTTTTTTTCAACGGACATATTTAGTTTGTTAAGGTACCCAACATTTAGACTCTAATTAAGTGGGAATAATAAATACGCTTGTTTTATCCTGCTTAGTATATTTTGAAAGTGTTACATAATATTTGTTTCACTTTCAGTATGTAAATAAACAAAATTTAAATCAATGCAAAGTATTCACTTTTTTTCACATAAAAAAGGGTTTCGGCAAAAACCTCCAGCATTTTTTTTCTTTTCTTACGTTTCGGTATCATCATTATATTTCGGTATATCATAACTATTTGGACTGTCATCACAATTTCCACCATTAAACTTAATACAATAAAGGTATTACACCAAAAAATAATTAAAAAGTAAATTATGTGGTTGAATCGATTAAAATGATTTGAGTCCGAAATTTCCCATTTGAGATTTGAGATTTCTTTTTGTAGTCGCCAGATAATAAAAATATAAAAATATGTCTTAATGCTAAACAATTAATTAAATAAAGTTTTTCTGTTTCTAGTATTTTATGTGTTGTGTTTCCATTGTCAAATAAATTATTTTTACATATATTCTTTACTATAATTAAAAAGACGGATCTTCGCAGCGAACCAACCTCTAACAGGCAGTTTGACAGAATGAAGTAGCCTAATTCACAAGATTTGTATTCTTAGATAAACTTAAGATTGTATTCAAGCCAGAACAAAGAGAAGTCATCCTAAAATGAAAAAAAACAACAGGCAAGTTTGTACTAAATCTCAATTCAAGAAACAGCCTGCCGACGAAAATCTCAAATGATGAAAGATTTATATTGCGAATGTCGTAATTATCTTGCAGAACAGAAATTGTTTCTTAAGTAAATTTGTATGTTATTTAATACGGTGAATACATGTTTTACGGAGATGTCATAATTTCGGAATAAACACCATCGCTATGTTATAGATCCTTTTTTTACGTAAAAGTAAGCGGAGAGAATAAAACTCCATGTCAATCTATTTCGACACTCTCTTCTTCCATTTTTTGATAATTATTACACAGTTACAAACCATTATAAAGAAAAATATATAAAAGTAAGTAAATTAAGTATGATAACTGTAAATCTATTAAAATGTGTACAAGTGCTACTATCTTTTGTTCGGTAAATATTAGTTCCTAGCTCTAGCTAGGCAGATTGCCTGTTCCAAGGAAACCAAATACATTGATTACGCGATGTGTCTTACCTGTGTTTTTGCATATTACCTTTAAGTTTATATGAAATTATATCTATAGTATTGAAGATTAACGATAATCGATAGATATTGCATACAGTAAGAGGGCAACTAAATAAAATAAAAAAATAAAAAAAAAATAAAAAACGGTATTGAGTTTCACTGCAGCTTTTAAAATTTTGTATTTTTAAAAATTAAATATTTTGAAAGGTACTTGACAGCCCGATTACAAAAATATCAGAAGCCACTGTAAATGCAAATAGTAAAAGAATTGTACAAATTGAGAAACAATGTATCACAAACAGTAAAAATGTTAATGTAAATGTTAAAAAATATTATGCTGTCTAATAAGCAAAAAACCCTTCAATTAATCAAATAGAACCAAACACATATAATCTTACATACTTTTCCATAAATCTAATTCTTGACCGGACCCGACTCATTTCATTCACTTGATCATGCCAATACCTCTGATGGGCATCTTGGACTTCTTCTAACCACTAGCATCTTATATTCTCATGAAACTATTTCCGCATCAACCACCTTAACGCTTGTTTGTAATATTTCAATTATGGCCTAGCGTTATTTTTTAATCTCCTCATTGTTGATCCTGTCGTCTTTCACCACACATGCACCTCAGGGATCCAAATTCTACTGCATAAATAAAGTCTATTTTCATTTTTCCTCTTCCAGTTCCATGCTTATTAACTAAAATATAAATAAATAAAATTTGAGGTGTTTCCCGTTATTATTAACTACAAATTTCTTTTGTAAATACGTACGATTGCGGACTTTTGAAATTTGGAACTGAAAGATGAATTCAGAATATCACAAAATCTAGAAAAGTGGTTACCTATAATGTATTTTAGCAGACACTATTATAAATTTGAAATGGGTGGATTAAAGCAACTAATATCAAATTTGTTATTGGCAAGTCAAGTCACATCCCGTGATTTTTTACGGGTAGCAACTAATAACTTATACATATAATAAAACATTTTTATGATCTTTGCCGATCACTCAGTCGTATTTTGCTGAAATCCTGTTCACGATACATTTTCAACATAAAAAAGCGATCATTTTTTTCGAAAATTAACGCATTGCAATCACCCGAAACAACTTCAGAGAAAATTGTATTACTTCTGTCTTATTGAAATTATCAACGAATCGTATGGAAATGTTTTTGACGCCTTATTTTCTCAGGAGATTCTTTTTCCTCTACGGTTCTACAATCAGTTGGAGTACTATACACGAGCCCCTTCGTATTCAAAGTGCCCCATCCCTGGAAGGACCCATCTTGATGTAATATTCGCCTGGAGATCTAGAAGGATTAGGGTTAATGGGGCTGAAGGAAGGGATGAAAGTGGTAAGTGGTTTTCAGGAGATGACCAAGGAAAGAAAACGCTTTCGAATTGAATGCGAAAAAATCCATTAGACCAACAAACCTTTTAAAATATGATGTACGGAAGATCATCATACTTATTTGAAATTTTATTATGATTATTGTTATTATAGAATCACCCAAAAAAATATTTGAACATTTTTGGTAGGTTCCTTGAGTGACGCCATTTGATAAAACCGATACATAAATCCCTCTGGGAAAATACTTTTCATGTAGTTCACTTAACATAGCACGTCAGTTGTTTAGATAATGCTAGAATAAAAATAATAGCATTTTTTGAAAGTACCTACCCAACATTTTTAAAATTCCTTGATTTTTTAAAGATGGATGTAATAATACTACCGAATTTGGCTGGCTCGTTTATGATTGCTTTATCTGCGTGTTATTGCAAGTTAATATTGGTTAATGGCTGGATATTAGAAAGCTACATGTTCTTTTTTTGTCGTGTGCCTAACCAACTTATAATAATTTGTACGCGTCTGTTATTTTACAGAAGCCAAATAAGAATTGGTGTTTGATCATGTCGTAATTTTTTTCGATATTTCACAATTATTTAAGTTGAATTGAGACATTTTCATGTATATTTTGTTTATTTGATTAATTACTCCAGGAATACTTTATGAATTCACACAAAAGTGGTGTGTTTTGTAATTTTCACACTCAGATTCACCAGATCATCCTAAAAAAGCACAAACAAACAACAAATTAAGAAATAATATTAAACAAGTCACCTTTCTGTGTTCTCTGTAAATATTTACACTTTAAGCAATAATCAGTCAGTTTCACAAAATGTAAAAAACCGATAAAAATTGCGATGCACTTTTCTGCAAAAATAAAAAAAATGAACACACTAAAGACAGTTCTTCATTCATTATTTCTATGTTACGGCGGGGGTGGTGGGTGACGGGTATCAGGGGGTGGTAGTGGGGGGCGATTGCTGTTAAATAGTGGGAGTACGTCCACGCTGTCGGGGCCCGCCTTTGTTAGGTATGACAATGGTGTTTCCGCGTCACACCTCGGGTATCAAAGACAATGAAGATTTTTCCTCCTTCGCGGGTTGAAATGATTGCAGTCCTTTTTTCAGCAAGGGAGGGGTTCTAAACGCTTCAGCATTGTTCTAAAATGAATGATTTTTGTTTCTTTTATATACTGAAACATACAGATGTAACAAGGTTCATATTAATATCGTATAATAAAAAAATATCTCTTTTTTATTTTAATGCCATCATTTTTGGTTACAGAGTGAGTTTTTATAACTCGTCGGGATTACTATGTATGTTAGCAAGATACTTAATAATAGTAAAAAAAAATTATTCATACTATTAATGGTGTTGCCTACTAAAGTGCTTTACCCGTAGTGAGGCCACCGTCTTACAATGTTATGTTTTTGCATAGATAAGTTAGGCGGTGTAGGCTCTGTAAGTTGTTAATGTGAGATTATTTAATGAATTGCTGGCGCATCGTTTTTTTTAAATACTTATTTATTTTTCATTACTTCCTCGATTTTTATTCGAAATATAAATATATTTCTGTAGTCTTTCGTCCTTTGATTTTCTCGGATATCGTGTGTAAGATTGTGAGAGGCTTTGACTATATGGTATGTGTGGTGGCTTTGTCCGAGGTTTGCGTAAGTTCAAATGCGCTTTACTCTCGATCGCTCAGTCAATAACGATAATGCAAATTAATTGTAAAAATCTATCCAATAATGGTTTACTTAATTAATTAATAATTTGGAACTACACTTATAGTAAATATGTTTTTTTGAACGATACAGTGTTATTATAAAAGTGTTAGACAAAACGGTTTAATGTACTGGTCAATTATATATACAAAATAATGTGAACAAAACAAATTAATATCTAACTACAAAACGTGACGCGGGAAATATCTAGAAATAAGTTTCTTATGATCCGGCCTTTGTGTCTTAAGATTTACTTTACTTTGTTAGGTATTATATTTTTAATACTATCTACGTATTATCTTTGACCACGTCAAAATCAGCCTTTTTTAAACACATGCCCTTAGTCACTTTTCGGTATTTTAAAGTTCGAGCATTTTACAAACAATGTACAATACATTTTACAGTTGAATCAGGCTTACGAAGTTGGTCTGTGGATTATCGTGAAGCATTTTCAAAGTATCCTGTCATTGCTTTTATGCTTCATATCGACTAGACTGCATAACATGATGATAACATTGCAATATTAAGTAGAATCCAAGTAGAAACCTCATAAAATGTGATTGTATTATATAAGAAAGGGCTAAGTTTCTGTAACACTAGAGGTATAATATTGAACAGAAACATATTTTTAAATAAATACATTATTTTATGTGGTACCGTTTAAAAAAATTATCTGCCTAGAGCCAGTGAAACTAAGGCATTCCGAAATTGCGACAAAAAACGCGTTAGTAAAGGAGATATAAAATTAAATAAGTTCCTGGATATTCAGACAAAGTCTCCAAAGAAAGATAAAGCCATTTCAAATAACATTTCGATTACGAATGATATTTTCCTCCCAGGTGATAGAGTATCTATCTTTCACTTTGGAATTCTATTCAGAATCGATATGATACTTGAAATAGGCTATGTTTTATTTTTGTCTTCTGCTACCCAGCTTTTTTACCCTCACAACATTCTCCAAGTGTGGATATCATAGTACCACTTGCTCTGCATAGTTAAGACTAGCGGTACCGTATTAAAAAATGTTAATATTAAATATGAAAATAAGATCACTCTCGCACACAAATGCAATGTCATTCGCACATTGTAATACTAACAAGCTACCTACTTATATTGCCAGTACTTGTGGGTAATAAGCTCTCATGCAACTGCTTTTAAAATTAAATCGCAAGCCAAATTCACCAGCACAGCGTGGTTATTAAATCTGATACACATTTTCCGCAGATAAGGTAAAATTATTGAGCGTACCTTCCTTTGGTGGTCGCCAACATGGGAACTAATACACTTAACCGGGTTTACACTACAACACATTACTTTAATAATACTGAAACACACTGTACGTCGGTTTCATTTTGCGGAAGCAAGGAGTATTATACTTGCATAGTCTTAACGGATGAAATATTTTCTCAAAGTAACCATCTTATAAAACTCCCATGACATTTAAATCATTTTATAAGGCATTATCTGATTAAGCCAAGTGAATTGAAATAACGAAACAATTTAAATATTTGAAAATGTGTACCTGATATTTCTTGAAAATAATTCAATTTTTTTAATGAAACTTTGATCACGCCATTTTCCAAGATAATTAATTAACTACTAGGTTTTCATTTCTAGTTCTACTATATTTTTTTCAGTATCTATAATGGCATTTATATATTGCTTTCTTTTGTGTAAACAAATGAATGTACTATAATTTCATGTTAACCAATCATTTCGGTTATCGGAAGCTTGTACAGGTGTTGTATTTCACAAAACTTCGAAGTCATTGCCACAGATCAAAGGAAAATTTGGCATCTTATTTAATGCCAGAAAATCCATAATGACTGTTCATTAAGAAAAAAAAAAACTATCTAGAGATCGACAATATTTACGATTTCTCGAATGCGGTGACGTTTGTGGAGTTGTGTGTACCTAGATTTGGAATGCTACCTTTGTTTCTCAACAATATGAGAAGATGAAGAAATTTTTTTATAAAATTACATTTAGTAACATGTTAATATTAATATCACGTACCTATGAATATGATACAGTTACATTAAGACTTAAGTTAAAACTAACTTGATCTTTCAGGTTGTCAGAAAATTACCCAAACCTACCGCATCTCTCACACGCTCAAATTTCAAATACATGCACAATTTGCTAATGACAAATACAATATTGAAGTAGGTAATTGATACTACAATAAAATTTACAGGTACGTCTTTCTCTACGGTAATTAGTAATGTCTGGATGGTATAGTCAGAAAACATGAAAAATTTGAGGAATTCTTAAAAAATAACATTTATTCCATCCAGCTTCTTCTACAGTGCTAACATTGCAAATATACGAAAGCATTATACATTTTACATGATAATCAGGATACGGTAATTTATTCTAAAGTCTTTGAAAATTTTCAATCGAGCAGTGCAAGGAGGAGAAATTTACAGAAATGTGAATGCCCAAACAACGCTTCAAATTTGGAATGTTTGAAAATATTTCAGTAAAATATGTTTTTAGAATGGGACATTTAACCTCGCAGCTCTAGGGCAGATATTTCATAGTATCTCTTTATTAATGTTGTATGCAAATATAAAACTGGTTTTTAATCGTTCTATGCATTACCTTCTCCGATTCACTTTTTCATCGACGTTTTTTGATAAAATAACTGAATGATTTGAAGACATGAAAATATTTTTGATTCTGATTTGGGTATTAATATTTTGATTTTTTTTTAGAGTTCCGTATACTTTTTTATTCATATTAATACAAAGGTATTAATTGATAATCTTAGAAAAGCATTTTATCTATTCATTTTTTGAAATACAAAACGTTTTAAAATTTTACTTAAAGTTGAAAAATCTTAAAAATCTTTTAACGAAATGTTCAACTTGAAAGTTTGTGACCCACTTGAGAAAGCGCGAGTGACCCAGTACTTTATTAAAACCTACCTTAGTTCGGAATTTATCTGGTATATTTATACGGAGTATTTAATCGCGTAATCAGTACTATTTCAGTACACTTTATGGTAATTTCAACTTTTGTTTAGAATTTATGAGCTTCTGTTACTTTATAAAAATTAAAAACGTATTTTCATAATACAAAATATACTTATCCCAAAACGGTAATTGTTTAGGATACATTAAAAAGTAAATAAATGATATTTGAGATCTCTTCCATACACATCAAAATCAAAATATTTGTTTTGGTTTTGCTATTGATTTTTGCCTCATTGTTCACTTACCTATCAAAACATAATGTCACACGGGCGTGGGTGGTATATTTTAAAATAATTCCTTAGCAAATAAGAAAATAATACCTTAGCAAAAAAACAACACCTGTAGTAAGGAAGTAAATAATCAATATCGAAACTTTTCCTGTCTTCTACCTGTGATATTTTACTTGGAGTCAACTACAACCAAATTAATCTACTACGTATTGACGAAGTATCTACTGCTCGTTACGTCACAAAGAGTGAATGCATAGCGAGCGGAAAGTGGTCCTTCGAGCTTATGAAGACTTCTACTGCATTCGATTTGATTCGATTTTTACGTCAGGTCTCTGTAAAATTTTGATAATAACACAAAAAGCATTCAAAACCGTGAATGCGTTTTAAAAGATGATTTTTAAAAAACAAATGTGATTTGGCAATTTAAGTATGTCTTGCCCTAATCCGTAAGGTGGCTGATAAGAACTGAATCTCTACGGCAATGCTGTAACAATAATGACGTTTAAATAATTTAAATAGATCTATTTTTGTGTAGTGGGCTGCACGGTAAGTAAGGTGAACCCGTAGTGAAATACCGGCGAAACTGTTTCAATCTGACAAATTCCGCCACCGACCGGTTAAGATTTTTGGCTTCGAATCAAAAGGTTGCGGGTTCTAGGTAAAGGCGTACCCAAATAAATACATAAAAATGTTTTTTTAACATATTACTTAAATAATATTTAGTACATTTGCGGCATGTTCTAGAATGGTAAATACTTTAGACACCACCCTTGTGAAAGACTGCCATTTATATTTGAAATATTGCTCGAAATGATTATAGCCGTGCTTAGTGTTGACATCTGAAAAACCAGGCACTTTCTAACATACCTCTTCCCAAATTTCTTTCCTTCACTCCTCCATTCAACTTCACAACATACCCTAATTGGGGATGCCATAGTCCCATTATCTCGACTGTTGGAAGCAGTTAAAACTCTTGTGCGGTATTCAAATTTAAAAAAAAGTTGAACGATAACAGCGGAATTTACGAGTTCTTTCTGAACAATTCTGCTTTACGAATGTTCTAAATGCGATAGAGATACGTAAAAGAGACTATAATACCAATTTTAAATAATAATTCATTAAGAAAACAAAAACAACGGTATAATAGTATCTAAAATGTTACCACAAAAAGAAATTTGTTACAAAAACAGCTTACAATTCAGTTGCTACCAATTTAATGGAGCGATAACATAGTTATTTTAGAAAACGATGATATTCCTCTTGAACTGGCATTTTCAATGATAGTAAAAGCATAACCGTTTGAACCTAATGTAAACACAAGTCAAGTGGTAACATATTGCTAATCAAATTATGGAAATTTAATACTATTACATATTCTCTTAATGCTAATATAATACCTAAATCTTCAGGAAATATGCCAAGGATGTAGAGAGTCAGTGGTCAAATGGGAATATCAGAAATCCGCATTATTATATTGTAGACAGGTTAAAATCACAGATAAAATTATTGTAGAGTATCCATTCAACCAGTTTTTCAGGATATACGGTAAAACTGCATCACACAATGCATTCCCTTTTTGCTATTGATGGCTGTTTATAACTCCATAAACTCTATGTAGCTACCCTCAATATTAAACTACCTCTAAAAAACGATTTTTAAATTACAGTTATCAAACTTTGATGAGCCTTTAGAAAATCGATGGATTATCCGAGAGTACATACCACGTTTGTACTCATGCTATATGAAGCCGTAGGAATAAAGTTAGCAGTTTTTAGGATAATTTAAAACAAAAGCTTTAAATACTTTTAAGTGTCTAAACTAGATATTTGATTTATGCTAGTTTAGTGTTCAAACAAAACCAATATTGCTTGGGGTGGAAGGTACCTACCCCGACTATATTAATTAACGGCGGAGGTTGTAATGATAGACCAATATACTACTTAATGGTATAACAACAAAAATATGAGTTAGTAAATAGACGGATAATGATATAATAATATTACATTTATGACTTGTGGTGTCTTATGATTGGTTAACATACTTAATAATTGAATTATTGCTTGGAAAAATGTTATATTCCACAGGAAAATTAATGTTGGCTTTCAGTCTTATGTATCATGTCGGGCAATATTTCATTCTGTCAGGATACAAAAAAAACGTTGTGGTGACATTTTTAAGTTATCAGTTTTACGTCATAATGTTGGTAGTTAATGCATCCACTAAACTTTGCTTTACTATTTTAAATTGTGGGATATTATAAAACGATTATTGAATCATTGTAGTCTATTAAAAGATCATTGGGTTTATTATAAGTATCTCTTCCAAACTCTTACCTTTACCCTACGTGGTAATTTATTATAGCACAATTTTAGTGAAATATCACCTCAAGTAAATAACACGAATGGAAATAGGTTTTCAATTTTTTTAAATAATGTTTGGATAATTTGAACAGCTGTACAAATATTGATCTTAATTTCCTAGGCTATATCTTATAAATAACTACACATAATGAATGGAAAATTAATATATTGATTTAAAATATGTACGAGTACAGATATAATATGAAAAAAACATACTTACTTGAAAGGTTAATTCTGAATAAAACTTTATTTTTTATTTTGACAAAATTAAAGTTGATATTTATTTAAATGATTTATCATGAAAGCAATAATAATTCAAAATAATGGGACATTTAGTTAAGTTTCGTTTATGTGAAAAATCACAAAGCGTGTTTTAGTAAATAAAAATACATCATTAATTCTAAATAATAATAACTGATTGAAGATAGACTGAGTTCTCTTATCCATTTATAATTATTACCTAAAACATTTGAAAAGATAATTACAGAGGAACATTTTACATTAAGTGATGACTTTCCAAACGTTTTAAGAAAGCTTCCGAGAATCTTCGTAATATTATTACGGTTCAGACCTGGGATTGATTTTCCGTAATGCAAAGATAAAAAATAAATATATATACATACATATATGGTGAGTTTATCCTTCAGTGAGGTAACGTTAGTTTATAATAGTAAACTAGGTTTTTTTCTCTTGACAAATCATATTTTTACTTCAGCAGTGTAATTAATTAAAATATAAATGAAAATAAGCAAATCTTTTTTTGGGTTTCATAAATGGAAAAAACAAATATAATTTGCTCAGAACTAACAAGTAGGTATACAAACTCAGGACACAATACCTTTGAAACAAATATATTTGCATGACAGCTGAATCAGTGGTTCTCCGCGATGGGAAATGTACTATGAAATACTACATTAAAAAGTTTAAAGCACTCGCGGAAAAAGGCTCCTTTCGTCATAAATATGAAAAAAAATCTTGATTTTTTTTTATCTGGAATGTCAAGTGAATTGTAAACATGAGTTGAACTCAGTTGGTTTTATTATTGTTTTCAATGAAACTACAAGTGCTCTTCATATTTTTCATACAAATTTAAAAGTGTGTAGTATCAGTATTTTGAAGGTTTACTTGACGAATAATCGAACAAAAACTCACAAGTGGGCGATTATCTTCTTAACTAACTGAACTTATCTTTTTATCTGATGTTTGGAGCAGAAAATCTCTGGAACGGTCGTGAAATTAACACAGCTTTTTTGTCTTGAATTTATAGGTAAATGTAATTAATTTTTTTTTGCAACATCATTATTATTTATGGAGTTTTGAAATATATATTCTATTATCTAAAAATAAAGCTAGGCGTAATATTGTCTGTAAAAGAACCACTAGAATAAACCGATTTGAAAAAGTTTTTAAGTATCGTTAGATCAAAATTAAATTTCTTTTTAAAGGGTAGTAAAATTAGTCATTATTGTGTAATAAATGAAATTGTTCAAATCATTTGACATATTTTAACAGGTGAGTAATTATTTTTTGCAGATCGCTGAGTGACGTGGATTATAATGCAGTGATTAAGTGAACATGGATAACTAATGTTTCACCAAAACAATTAAACACAAGGTAAATATCTTCTTTAATCTTGACATTTATTATATTAAACTGTAATGTTTTTTTTTAGAATTGTTTTAAATATTAGCTTTTTGAAAGTCGATTTCAATTAATTACTAAATAACTTTGTTTCATTAATTTTATTCAAAATAAATTTTATTTCATAAAATATTAGTGTGAAACTTATTTAGTAATTAACTATTATTATTCGGGACATATCATTGAAAACTGTATCTGTATTCAAAGTGTATGTTAGTAAATATTTTGCTTGGAATAATGTTGCATTTAACATGACACTACTTATTCAGAGAAAAAACGTTTGTTCATTTTCATTTTACGTAAAGACTAATAATAATTAAACATTTTACAACAATCGTAAAAAATATTTTTCCCTTTAAAGTAGATTTCAACGTTTTTCCGTTACGTGGTCGGCTTTAATTATTATTTTTCAAATGACCTTTCCCCGGTCAAGGTCACTGATATAAGTCAGATTTATAAATTCGAGTTTTATTAAATAAACATCTTATTTTTTTTTCCTGATCTATAATCTACTTACGAACCTCTTTTTTCAAGCTCTATAATATAAAAGGGCTTTTGCATAAAGCTTTTATTCTAGTCACTTAGATATTGTTTTTTAGAAAATGATTTTTCTTAAAATAAAATAGAATCGTACAGTGACAATAAATAGTTTTTGTAAGATTTTGCTTATATTTACAAAATTCCGTGTGTTAATGGTAGAGTGAAATAATCTGTAATTGCGAAAATTAATAAACCAAATACTCAGTTAATATTATTTAGCAGTATATTAGAAAATCGATGTGTTTTATTTAATCTCAAACTACTAAACAATACCATTTTACGTATTCATACAAAACATTAATTTTGTGGCTTCATTTGTTATAATATTTATTTACTTAATTTGAAATGTACCTTATACTGTAAAATGTAACTATAGAGAGCTATAACTATGATTTGAATTAGTAGCTTTGCCTATGTGGGATTTTTTTTTGTTATGTCTACATTATTTTATTATTTCTGTAATTTTTAAATGTATGTAACAAAATAAATCAAATAAATAAAAAAAATATATATATATATTTTTAAAGTAAGACAAATATTCCGGGTTACGAATAACCTGACAATATTTGACCGCCATCATAAAAGCGGAAGATGTTGCTTGTGCAATGATGGAGAACTTAGCCAGCAGAGGAATTGAACGCACGACGGGTGGGAATCCGATGCGTTCTCCACTCAGCTACCGACTGGTCGATATATATATATATATATATATATATATATATATATATATATATATATATATATAAATATATATATATATAAATATATATATAAATATATATATATATATATATATATATATATATATATATATATATATATATATATATATATATATATATATATATATATATATATATATATAGATATAATATATACATTTATTTTAAGACATTTTATTTTACGTATCAATCGTCCGGTTTCGGAAGTACTCTTTTATCATCAGGGAAATATATAAAATAACATGGTAAATAGAATACACACTAACAGATATATATATATTTCCATTAACCCCTAATTACACCTTCCTTTTGATTTTACTCTCACTCCAAGACCTAAATATCTGTCTTGGAGTGAGAGGCAAATAAAAAAAGGGGTAATTAGGGGCTAACGGAAATAACAGAGCAATTCGCTGGAATTATGTCTAGAATAAATATGTCCTATTTTACACTATTAGTTAGTTAATTAAGATAGTTAATTTTAAATAATATGAGATCTGTTAGGTTTTGGTCTATAACTGACATAATGAAGCTGGCACATTTTTAACTGAGGGTACTTCTAATTTCGGGTCAGGGTTGAAGAACGTTGGTTCTGTTTCATTTTAAATGGTTGATTTTTTTAAAATTTTATTTTATTTGTTTTTTAAAAATGAATATCTGTTAAATTTGAATAACTCATTTTTTTAAATATGTATCAATTGAATTATAAAAAATAAATATGATTTAACTTGATTGAAAGCACAGAAAAACATTTTCTTCAGAATAAATTTAAAATCTTTAATTTTTTTTCTTGTTAGGTTTTTAATGTTTTTTTCTGGTGGACAGTATAAGTACATTCATAGATAAACACACCACACAACCAAGCCATAGAATGAATTTTATCAAATTCAATTTCGTTTATTTGGTTTTATACACGATCTTCTACCTTTTTACAATCAATAAGTTTTGAATTTGTACTGTTTATAGAATGGCATACACATACAGAACTTTAAGCGGGGTGTATAGTTAAATTTCAGAACATAATGAATTAAAATTTTACTGTCAATTTTGATCCTTTTGGCGCAAACACACGCAAGGAGAACAATGAATTTCAACATTTTATGCATGTTTGAAACAAGAATAAAAATACTATAAATTGAACGGTGAACTCGTGTGTGGGGTAATACATATTTGAGCGTACCGAGATCACTCATGGGAATCGGAAACAATAGCACTCGCTCTTGGAAAAAGTGAACTTTATTGCGTGGGGCCAGGTGCGAGGAGCTGAGGCATAAACTCATTGCTAATTCCCAAAATGTCGAGCTACTGTTCATGTTTACGACAATGTAAAACCCGGGACTACAAAATGCATTATGAACTGTTGATTATAATATTATACATATCAAACTTAGAGTACATAGAGTGGTACCTATCAAAGGCAGTGTAGTCAGTTTTTGATTATTTTTACCGGACTCGGCAGACCTGGGTGTGGCTAAGACTAAAGCTAGGGTATTTATACAACCATTCATAGCACATATCGACATAATGTGTTTGTTTATTCGCATAACCACTTTTTCAAAGTCTTGTTATCAAATAAAAATATAGCATATAACCTAAAAAACCGTTTAGTTGTGTCGAGTTTAGTCGCATATGAAAACATGTGAGCGAAGTCCCCGGAGACGCGGAAGCCAAGATCGTCCTTACAGTACATAAAAGCGGTGTGTGTATTTTGTGGTCTCTTTTTCTCTCATGGTGTACGACGCAAAAACCCGGAGAAAGTAATATATCGCAAGTTGGTAGAGGTTGGGTAAAAATAATTAGCTTTCTCTTCATACATTGTTTCTCCAAGATATCAAATGATAAAGTTACTTTTCCTATTTTCGTAGAAGCGGAACTCTTGTGGTGTAACGTTATAAACTAAATATATTAATATACGGTCAAATTTAAATTCAGAATTTTTATTTGAAATATCTTGCTAACATATATAGCAATTTCGATGAGTTATAAAAACTCATTCTGGGACAAGGGAAATTAAAGGACTACATGAGAAACAAAATACAAAATACAGAGTAATCAAACTAATATTAATGATAATAAATCAAACAATATAATATAATAAGAAATGCAGTATTAAAAAAAAATGGTAATTAGTATTAATCATATGTTTAAAAATAATTAAAAAAAAATGAAGTGCAGTAAATGAAAATGTTTCTACTCTACCGGGAAAAAATTGTTTTTGGAGATTGGGTGTCTTCATCTTTAAATGAATTTAAAAAATATTTTTTTAAAGCTTTATTTTCGTATTTTTTATTAAGTTGACTGTTTTTATATTTATCCGGAATCGAGTTATATAATGAGTAGGTAATACATTCCAAAAAAATTATCCCATTCTTTGTGGTATGTTTAAGTGGAATGTGAATTTTATTGTTATTTCGTGTGTTATGTTGGTGGATGTCTTGATTGTAAAGGGATTTGATGTTAGTGTGCGTTGTTTGCTAAGTAATTTGTAAAATAATGCTTATGATTTCATGTTTGGGGAGGATCTTGATTGGAAGGATATCGGTATTTAAATAAATGTCCCTGACATGAGTGTCCCATGGAAGACCAAGGACATTTCTGAGAGCTCGGTTCTGTTATAGCATTCTTTTTTAATAATCTTGATCTAATATAGTGAAAGTCTTACCAGTTGACGGCCTGCGTAGTCGAGTGGTAAGACGCTCGAGTACGAATCCAAAGATCGCGGTTTCAAAACAGGCGTGCAATAATACATTTTATTTAATTAATAAGTGTCATAACACACTTAATTCATATGTAATGAAACATAGTACATTTGCGGCACGTTCCAGAGTGGTAGATACCCGAAGTATCGCCCTGGTGAAAAACCACCATTCAGAATTGAAACATTGCTTTAAATGGTTTTAGCCGTGTTTATTGACCAGATCTGAATAGCTTGGTACTTCCCAACCTTTCTCTTCAACATCTCCTTTTCTTCTCCATTACCTTCAACCTCACAAAATACCCAGAATACTCATTGGCCCTAGACGGGTGGGAGCCGAAAAAATATACATATTTTTCTATCCATATTGGAATATTAAGATTGCAACTTGCTTTATGTAAAGCATAACTGTGATGTTATTATGTCATATTTTTATCGATAATTATTAAAATTTATCATAACAAACATTTCTACGAAGGGCCCTTAAATAGTTTTTGTTAAAAAAAAACGCTAAGCGGAACTGCTGAAAAGCCATATATTCGCTAACAAGCTGGTAATGGTTGCTTTCACATCTGTAAAGAACTTTTTTTCTTTTCTTATGCCTTGTCTATGGGGTTTGGCTATTATCACGTATATTTCGAAGCTATTAGGTACAACGTATTCTCCTACCACGTTTTTCATTAATATTTCCCTGGTTTATCTGTTGGATAACGTTATCTTTTCTCATCTCACAATTTTGAAAAATCACAATAAAAAAATTGATTAATAAAATAGGGGGTTTCTCATTTTCATATTTAGTTCGGTTCGCAATTTTCGGACACCCACTGAAGAAACTTTGAAGAAAAAACTTTAAACTCGTTTTACTTCCCCCCCCCCCCGTATGTTGAGGATTTTCCTATCAAACCCCACCACAAAAGCTTATAGAATCCTTTTCCATGCTTGATTAAGTGTAGAGATTTCCATACCATTCAGACAAATAAAAAAAAAAAACAAACATTAAATACGGCTCATAAAACCCAAAAATAAATTTTAAATGCGCACAATTTTACAAGTAGAACACTGGTAATACAATAATAAGAAAAAACTTCCAATGCTCGTTTCGATTATGTAGAACTATACATTAAACAAAAGATTTAGATTCTGATCCCGTGCTTGTGGAGGGGAAAACCCCTCATCTAATTTCCACAACATTCCGACAAGTTGCGAGGCGGTTGGAGATTGGGCAAATTGGACCGGTGAAAACTTCCAGAGGCACCATGCCCGGTTTTCCGAGTTTTGGTCCGCCCTCATTATTTATTTAGAGCAATCGATAAGGTTAATTGTAAGATTGTTTGGCGAAACAAGCCCGCTAAACATTGATAAACTGTTTAAGCACAAATGCGCACGCACGATGTGATGTAAAATCTTTAGTGAATGGCGTACCAACTTATTAGTGTGAAGAATAAAAAAGTTTTAGTTTTAGATCATACCTTCAATAAAAGCACCGGTGCTCCTTTGCTTTACAGGAATGATCGTGGCAACAGATTAAATATCCATGGTCGAGTGGTAAGACGCTCGACTACGAATCCAAAGGTCGCGGGTTCAAACCCGGCGTGCGCCAATAACTTTTATTTAATTAATATGTGTCATAACACATTTAATTCATATAAAAATAATAACAAGTATATTTGCGGCACGTTCCAGAGTGGTAGATACTCTAAGTATCGCCCTGGTGAAAGACCACCATTCAGAATCGAAACGTTGCTTGAAATGGCTTAAGCCGTGTTTGGTGACCAGATCTGAATAGCCAGGTACTTTTCAACCTTCCTCTTCCCGATCTCCTTCCCCTCCCCACTACCTTCAGCCTCACAATATACCCAATTTAGGGGATGCCATAGTCTCACTGGCTCTAGACGGTTGGGAGCAGTTGAGACTCTTGTGCGGTATTCATGTAAAAAAAAAAAAAAAAATAATAATAATTTAGAAGCACTAAAAATAAAAAAGCCATTAAAATTAATAACTAAATTAGTAGGTTTTTGTTTTTATTTTGTATTCCTTCAAAAGTTCTGCCAATTCAGCAATTTCAATTTTGTCATAATATCTTTACGCATTGCCGTAAGCTTTTCAGTCAAATTTATGTAAAATTAAACTTTATATAACATTTATGTGTCGAAAGAACATAACACATAAAAGGGCCTATGTTAATTTCTTCTCTTATGAAAAAGAAGTTGCATTTTTACATGGTATGTTTTGCCTAGTTAGTACACGAAATGTATCTACATGTAATCGAAAAATATATTTTTTCTTCTGAAAATAATATCGGCAGTTTCACTATTATGCCGAAACCTCAACAAATATATAATCCAAAACGCACGGCTCGCATTCATGGGCCAATAAAGGGAAACTTTAAGAATTACACGAAACAAAGGCGATAAGAAGGGTGGCGACAGGGCGAGGGATGGCCGTGACAAACTTTGACCCTTTCACCAAACAACCCTCCCCCCACCCCCCATGTGCCTTTGTAATGCTATAAACTGTAAACCAGCAGCTGACTGTTATGTTTACGGGGTGAACATTGTCAAAAAAGTTTATCCGTTAGCAATCACGTCATTGTTACAATTGAGCCTAAAGCCCATTTTAGTTTAAATGGGCAACTTGTTTTACAATGTTTTTAGTATATGAAGAGGTCCCTCTTAACCCTACCGAAATTTATACAAATCTTGAATCCACATAATTCCAAACTTTAAAAATTTTACAAAACCGGTGCTCATATTCTTCACAAAAATGATCATGGCAACAGATTACATAATTTAGAGAGAAAGCACTAGAAAGAAAGCCATTAAAATTAAAAGTCATATTCTTAATAATCAGGTAAATTTGTCCAGTAGTCCAATATTAGGTATATTTCCTGAAAAATTTGTGTTTTATTTTGTTTTGGTCTTCTTCCTTGAGTGTTTTCATGTCTTTATGTTGAAGAGTCGAGATAGGAATTATTATTTTTGATGCTAAATACTCCAACGCCAAATACTGAAATATTTCATATTTTTTTATTTGATGTCTTTCTTTTCATTTTTTCAGTTTGTTATTATTGGATAGACTGCCTTTTTTCTTTGTAATTGTGTCTATTAGCAAAGGCTGTATAAAATAATAATGTTGTAACAAATTATTAAATTTCATTACTATTAAATAACCATTTTCAAATTATCACAAAATATTTTATGTGTGGAAACATGGCATTGTCGATAATGTTAAAGCATTCATCAACACCGTAAACAAATAAAAAAAACACTAAAAATAAAGAATATCATTAAATTAGTAGTTATATTTTTAATAATCACTTAAATTTGTCCAGTCGTCCAATATTAGTATGTTTCCTGTAAACTCATAAAATTTCTAATTATTCTTTAATCACCTTCTCATTTGATGTTTTGTCTCTTTCAATTCAAATTATTTGTCTCTTTCTCTCTGTACCTTTGTTATAGTTTAAATGTTATTCTATTGTTTTCTCATTGTTCCGTTATTTTATTTAAACATTTTGTTCTCCCTCTGTATGTAAATATAATCGCGCACTTTGTATATTTCGTTCAGTTTAATTTTGTACCCTGATGATGCTTAGGTTAAGCGGAACCGGCCGGTCATAAAAATCAAATAATATCCGTGGTTCCATACAAAGTTATTTTTTCAATATTTTTTACAATAATTTATTTCACCGAACATTGAGTTTTTGTGAAAGTAGGTTCGTATGTGGAACGAGCTACCGGCATCTGTCTTTCCGCCTTCATTTAATCCGGGCCTCTTCAAGG
Source organism: Drusus annulatus (assembly GCA_022651775.1). Lineage (NCBI taxonomy): Eukaryota > Metazoa > Arthropoda > Insecta > Trichoptera > Limnephilidae > Drusus > Drusus annulatus. The sequence continues at coordinate 556,811 of JAGWCC010000114.1, forward strand.
CCCTCATTAAAACATCTTTTCCTACAGTCACTTCCATAACTCACCGCATATCGTTGCCTAGCCAAGTTTCCTTGTCTTTACACAGTTGCGGCAGGGACGCTCTTGTGAGGTGTAACAAAAAAACGTAGTTGCAAATAAAATTTTTCGTGCAATCATCATTTTTAATACGCTTGTAACTTAACTAAAATACATATTATTTATTTCCTTTAATTTTAAATTTATTTACCTACAATTTGATAATAATATTATTTTGAATTATTAATATTTTTAAAAAATTTTAAATTTTAAATTTTACGAATATATTAATATTTTATTCATAAATTAATGACACTTGATTTTTTAGTACAAAAATTGATTCGATTTTTTCCGTGATATTTTATCAATATTTCGTTAATACTTTCATTAGTTTTTACGATGGCCTTAAAGATTTTTTAGAGCTTTGGCATCTTAGATGATGTTAGTTAATTTAAGGCTTTTTGTTCCCTACAATTTACAGCCTCCCATGGTCAGCCAGGACGTTGTCAACAAAGTTATATCTTTGTATGCTTAAACCTTCCACCCGGTGGATTGATAGCGTATATTATTACTACAAAAACATGAAATAAATCTCAAAAAATAGTCATACAGCATTTAGAGCTCAACAAATTTAAAAAAAATAGATAGCCTTTCGTTTACTGTGCAGTTTTGCCGAAACTGTTCGGGAAGTAAACGATCCGTACGATGGTGATTGGTGAATTTTTCCGGCTCCTACCAAAATATCAGCCATCAGCCGCATTCTTTCGTTTGTCTAGTTGGTAAATGTTCCATAATATATCACAACACACTTTTATATTCCAACACAATTCATTATGAAGTATAGCGACAAGTGTTGAACACTCATTTTTATGGGTGTTATTAAACTAAACCTTTTCTGATATGATCATTTTTGCATCAATAAAATGCATGAACTGCCTTTAATGGCAAGCTTGATTGCTGGTGGAATAATAACCTTCCCTTTTATTTTTTTTGTTATTTGGTTGGAATATATTTAAAAACATATATTTAACGTACCTGGATCATCATTTTTCATGTAGTGCTTCCATTTAATTGTTTACCTGTAAGTTTAAAATATATGATCTTAGTTTAGAATCAGAGTATAGGGGTGAATTTATGAGAAGATAAAAAAGGGCTGGGTGCGCAGGGTCACAAGGGCGCGCGAGACGATAGTGAGTAGATAACACAGGAGATCACTTTGCTAGATAAAACGTTTTCTTCAAATATAAGATTCCCTTATAAATCCATGAAGAGTTTTTTTTATTATTCTAAAGAATAACAGTAAACCACTTTTGTATTGTTTACTTTCAGTCTCTAGTAGTTGCTACGCAAATAATCGTTGTTCAAGTAAGTATTTGGTAGAGAAGGCACACATAATGACGTGTAGGATATGGCGGGGCTAGTTAAACATAAATTTGTTCATTTGAGGCTAAAGTCGAAACCCTTATTGAAATATATATATATTTACCCTAATTAAGATAGTTTTGTATATCTGGCTTCATAATGATATCCATGAAATGGAATAATTCATTGACCTTTTGCAAGATATTTAAATTTTTAACAGAGAAGGGGAGATGGTTCAACTTGCCTCATGTACAAGGCTAGTTGAACCACCCCAAGGAGCTTGTTGAATCGTATGGTGTTAATCATTTTATTATCATTCATATTCATGATTTAATTCCAAAAATTGAGCCAATGAACTAAATGTTTTGACATAATGGAAGAATATAGAATTTGATAATAGCAGATCTTTTTTAATCTTACAAAACGAGTAAATCTTACTAATAAAAAATACTTTTGCACCGTTTTGTTATTTCTATATATATTGCTTTTCGTAGTGGAATTTTATCGTTTTAGTGAGTGTAATATTGTTACGGTCAAAATAGTAAAGCAAAGGTTTAAAGTACACTTGTCTAAAGATGCCCGTAGCATCGTGAAAACATTCCGATCAAAAATAAATCAGTTTAACAAAGTTACAATGTTTTAACTAACTAACAAACCATCACGCCGTTTCTCCCCACAATGGTAGGCAGAGACATATAACTCTGTCTTGGCACACACTCCTTGCTTCATTCACATTCATATATCGTCTCACACAAACTCTTATGTTATTTTGACTCTTCACATGGCTCGACTCAAGTATTTGATTCATTTGATCGTGCCATGTCTTCCTCGGCGTCCCCGTCTTCTTTTTACATTCACTTTCGCATAATTCATTCTTTTCAGACTACTTTCTTTCGTTCATTTGTTCTACATGCCCAAACTAATGATGAAGTATAAAAATGATGACGCAGAATATACGAGTGATGATTTGTCTAGAATATTAGACAGTTTTTTTAATTAAGAGCTGATAATATTACCCAGTGTTGCGTTTTATACCGTTACCTTTTAATCCTCTTTTGAAAAAATCACCTTTCTGTGCGCGCACGAGCATGACAAACCAAAGGTTAAAGGAGGAAGAACTAAATTTAAAACGCGAATGACGTAAACAAGAGTACGAGTCATTTGGGGAAACGCGGGAGAAAAGAATGTTTATTGTATCATAAAAATCTATGACTTGAATCCGCAGGAGGGATCAGGATCTCGCTCCTCTACTAAAAACATAATTGGTTCTGTTTTAAGATAAAGTGTTCGCATAAAGAAAGATTTTTATTTTATTAGAAGCCCTGAATTTTAAATTAGGTATGGGAATAAATCTCGAACTTGTTTTTATCCGGAGTAAAAAATAATATGATTCACCTTGGTATAAACTTTTAACCTTTATTGCTCAATATGCCGAACCTATATCATCTTAGATACAGCTGACATTGAAAATAAATCACAATAACTTCATGTATAAAAACCAATTTAATACAAAACAAACAAACAAAAAAACAATAGGAATATGTACCAACATTTTTCAATGGGTGGTTAAAAAATGTAATACCATTGGAAAGTACTTACTGCCCAAAGCTAGTTAAACTTTAATACATATCTCCATTGAAGGAATGTTTCGAAGGTTCTCTTTAAGAAAAAAAATTGAAAACGGTGAACTATCTGAATTCTCTAACCTATATAGGTACTTAACATTACTTAAGCAATATTTCAATTTGAATGGTAGTATTACATTAGGGCGATGCTGAGTGATTTCCACTGTATAAATATTAGAATTCTAAATTTGAATAAAATCATACTAAGTAAGACCGGTTAGTAACTAAGTAGACAAACGCGTCGGATGTTCACCCGGGCGTCGTGGGTTCAATTCTTCTGCTAGCTAAGTCCTCCATCATTGCCCAAGCAAAATCTTCCGCTTAATATGATGGCAGTAGGAGTTTTAAAAATATTGTCAAGTTATTCGTAGCCCAGAAATGTTTATCTCTCTTTGAAAGATATATTTATCGTCGCTTGAAAGACAAAAAGGGCTTAAACGATATTTTTGTAAAAAAAAATAGTTGAATACGCAGTTTTGATCAGTTTTTGTTTCTGCTTCGAAAAATCTGACTCTCGTTTGATTCTGAAGACTTTTGTGGCCCTTCAAGCCATCTACAAATTATTTACCATTTCGAAGAAGGCTTGATGCAAGCGACCCAAGTTTGATACTTTTTTAGCATTGTGTCGCTTCAAGTAACTTAGTGATAGCATTGAGTTACCTGAGTTAACCTTTTTGTTTCAAAATCCAATAAGGTACTGAAGACTTACGAATTTTATTGTAAAAAAAAAAAAAAACATTAAAGTCCTCTGGTGTAAGCTTCCCAAAATAGCGCTTCACCCTTTTTGCCTTTCTGGCGATGATATATATTTCATTTCAAAAGATATCTAACTTTAGACTAGCTTCAAAGCCTTAGTACTTAATGATTTGCTACGGAGATGGTTAGTATTTGTTTGTTGCTCTACAATTATTTGGTCCAAATGTGATTTAAAAAAAACCGGTTTATTAAGGTCGCATGTTGCGGTATCGCTTGTTTTCTAAGATCAGACCGTTTCAAATTTTATAAAAAAGAATATCCGATTTATTAAGTAGGGTTCCCGAACTCTTTGCTCTTCCCCGCGCGCCCTCCACCAACCTTCGACCCCCCAACGTCTTCTTCGGCCGTTATGCGTGCCAACTTTTCAGGAATCTATTTAATTTGTGTTTTTGTTTCCGCGGTGATTGGGTTAAATAAAGATCGTTAGAGTTCAACTTTCTAGGGTTATTCCAGGGGCTCAGTGAGCCGTGAAAGATATCCCTTTATATATTTACCCACTATGACAACATGCCTAAAACGATATTTTCAATAAATTATTTTACGACTTTGATTTCAAACATTTAAGGATTTTTTTTTGAATCCTTTATAACAGCTATTACTGTTATAGTTATTTTTCGTCTTTTTTATGTTATTTTTTTGAAATTATTAGATACCTAAAAATTAAATATAATAAGAAATCTTATCAATAACAATTACTAACGATTAGTCACAAGGTCAAATGAAATTAACTAATTGAACAAAAAATACCTAAAAAATTGAGTTTATTTGAACAAAGACTTTCATTAAATTTTCTAATAAATCTAATAACGACATCTAAAAAGGGACAAAAAACTATTTGTTTTGGTCCTTTCTGATATTTAATCGTCTATTTAAAAAAATTATTTGTTGCAATTTATCTTGCGGTTAAATAATACACCTATACATGACGCGTTGACAGTCATTAACTTAGGTCCTTTCGCCTTACTGTAAAACGTACCTTGATAGCGAATCAACTCCTACTGCATTTGATTTACGTGTGAAAGTGAGTTTATTTTATTTTTTTAATCTACATGTTTTTAAAATAAAATAATTACACAATTTTTTAAATAATTTTATACAACTCTTCCGTTAGAAGCATTAGCTTGCGTTTATACGAGTATATATTGTTGAAAATATGTTATATCATACTTTAGGTGACTAAAATGTATATTTATGTTTACGGTAGATGTTGTGCAGTTTTAGTCTTCACAGACGTAAAGGTAATTTTATTTTGACATTTACATTTTCTGCTTATAATTATGGAAGTAAGAGCAATTCAAATATTGCGAGGTTATTCATAACCCAAGAAAATTTGTCTTTCTTTTAAAAAATACATAAAATATTAAATTTCTTATTATATTTAAGTAGTTTTTAGAAAAACCTACCTTTAATTATAAGTAAAACTATACTAGCCATTTAAAAATGATTGCGGAATTTGTTAAATAACGTGGTTCTTTATTATCATTACGTAATTGCAAATCACTAGCTTTCAGTTTTTATTGCAGTTGAGGATAATAATCATAATAACACTTGACTAATTTATATGGCACCATTTTTTGGTAAAATATCACCTCAAAGCCGCTGAAACTTAAAAGCTATTGGCTAAATTTACCATTAAACTATCTAAATACCTATAGCTGTAACCAAAATAATATTATTGATACATATTAGTAATTTACATTTTTCGCGAGCTGTAAAAAATTAACAAACTTTTTGTTTAGCAGTAGAGCGAGGATTTAGAATTGCGGATCATTGCATGATAGATACAATTATACTGGTGAGTTTAGATGCTAACGGGTTAGCCTAGCTGTGTAAATTAGGGCAATTCTGTTATTTATTGATATGATTTTCTGAAAACAGGAGTTTTTTGTTAAGCTATGAACTCTGTCGAGTCTTTTATTATTTTCAGATCTTGTGGTAGTCTATTCCAGGCTTTAAGAACCTGACACACCGAAAGCACACTCTCTGAACTTAGTGTCTGGTGTGTGTTTTCGTCCCTTCAACCTTCGATGACATTGCCGATCTAAGGATTGACTGTCGCGAATTAGAATCTTTAAGAATGCATAGTACCGATAAATAAGCCGGAGCCATTCCATTAATTGATTTAAATACCGTCTAGTAAAGCTTAAACTTAATTCTGGACATTTAAGACAGTGAAGATTTTTGAGGTGCTCTGAAATATGGGAATATTTTGATACGCCGCATTGGTGATAAATCTATAATTATGTCATAACTATTCAAATATGTTATAAATGTATTATATGTATGGTTTTATTTTATTCTATTGCGCTTAACCACCCTTACGAAATATAATAATAATTTTATGGAAAACACAAATTATTGGCAAGGCTTTCTCAAGGCAGAATATAATCAACTTTTAGTATTATTATTAATGCTTGAAAATTTTATTTTTTCTGGTTAAGATAAATCAGTAGGCAGCAAGCATATTAATTAATTAATCTTTCTCATAATGTCACGTCAACCCTCAAAGTGATTGAGGTTCTTCTTTTTAGACACGAAGAGTTTATATTTCATAAAGATTCGAATGAATACAAAATGGCTACCAAAAATAGTTATAAAATCTCGTGTAAGTATGTACTCTTGCTTAACATCTCTAATCTCATTACAATTTAATTGAAAATGCGCAATAAATTATTAACACCAGTATTTCTGTTAACCCTTTGGGTCCCGACGAACCAGGTCGGCGATAGAACTGCGATTACTTCTCGGTTTTACGACCTGAAGGTCTTTTTATGTACTTCGAACAAACGAAAACAACATTTAATTTACATTTTATACATTGCGACTTTTTATTGCCAATAGCGGTACTTTTTGTAGTACTAAGGTGGGAGATTCAATACTCTTCGAAGCATTTACTAACATGTATGCGTCTTCTTGTCGAAAAGGCTCCTGAAAGCTTCCGTGCTATGATAAATCATAACTAATAATCATACTTGATTAATATATTTATGTAGCTGTCAGTAACAGACTGATAACCTATTAGTATTCTGTTTCTATTAGATAACTAATCTTTATTCTTAATCTATATAAATGAATTGTGTAATATGTCTATAGATGCTGAAATTGTAAGTTTCGCTGATGATACGATCCTCCTCTTCAAATCTAAAAATTGGAATGATGTTTACATAAAAGCGAACAAGTGCATCAATGTAGTTAAAAAATGGCTAGATGATAATACTCTAACACTGAATGTGACAAAAACTAAATACATTGTCTCTAGCATTAATCCCTCTTTAACTACTCCAGAAAACCTAATAAAAATATGTGCTTGCCCCCTGAATAATACTCACACATGTGATTGCCCTTGCTTGGAAAGGGTCACTAAAATCAAATATTTAGGTATTATTTTTGAGAGCAATTTAAAGTGGAAACAACATATTATCACTACAGCAAACAAACATAGAAAATCCATATACTTCTTTCGACAAACTAGTAATTTTCTCAACCTGAATCTACTTAAAATAATTTACTATGCACTTTGTCAATCTTTAATCGAATTTGGTATTATAGCCTGGGGTGGGGCTACCGCTGCTGCCATTGATCCTATCTTAAAAGCTCAAAAATTGATTATAAAGATTATTCTAAAACTACCAATTAACACCAGCTCTGGTGAAATCTTTGAGAAAGTTTGTGTTATAGATATTAGGCAACTTTATGCCAAAAACATACTAGCATATCTCTTTAAACACATAAGTCAATTTGAAAATGTCCAAACTGCTCGCGATACGAGATAGAAAGGGCATAATCTCTTACTTATCCCTTTCACTAAAACAACATTTGGCCAAAGACTGTCAAAATAACTGGCCATTAGACAGAACGCAAATTATGTAAAATATAAATTAGACACCAAGATTTGGATCTCCAGCCTAGGCAGATCAAACATTAATGATTTCTTTTTAAAATAAAACTTGTTGTGAACTTATACATTTATTATGATGGTTTAGTATTATATTGTTGTTGTAAAATTGTAACTTTATATTTTTATTTCTATTTTTAAAATGTTGTGTAGACTGCTAACTGTAAACTGCGCCTGCTCTCAACACAGGAATTCCTAGCGAGACAGGCACTGAACTACCACCTTTATGTTGTAATTTTTGAAAAGAATAAAAAAAAAAAAAACTTCATTACAAGAACATTCAGTAACTTCAATTTCAACTTTGCAGAAAATTCATTTGTCTGTCTCAGCTAAAAACGTCAAACATCGAGCTTTAATGTTGGAAACAAATACTGGTTTTTCTGGGTGTTTTTTTTTAATCAATGCTACTATTTTCAGCACAACATCACATTTGTCAAAAATCATAGCTTTTAAATATTTTCTTTCCTCACAAAAAAAAGTTAATATCTAGTTTAAACGCAGCATCATTGAAACAAAATATGACAATATTTGAAGCGATTCGTATAAAACACAAAAGTGTTCTTCCTATCGGCATGGCCATTGATGAGTTGGTCCTGCAGGCCGGGGGATTAAACAGTATATGCTGCCGAAAACGTATATAACCTCCAAGAACAGAAAGGGTTTCCATGATGGCCAATTTTTTTAAACATTAACGAGTGTAACTGAAGAAACGTGTGATAATGTATACACGGTTCGTTCTGCGCATTATCAAAAGAAAGTCAGTAGGATGAGCCTCTGGTAGTAACCATTCTCCCTCAGGTAGAAACATCTCTCTCTCAAACAGCTCTCACACTCGCAAGCTTGCTTCTTGCCAAGGAATTGAAAATTATTATGAAAATCCGAATGTCTCTAAAATTTCTCGCAGTGCGTAGATTGAAACCTCACATTTTCAATTAAGTGCTTTCAAATGATTCCAAGATCATGCGTGGTGGAGACACGTTTTAAACTTTGATTGTTCATAGTATTCCGGTAAAACCAAGTAAGACACGTCCTTGTGAAAGACAACATTACACATTGAACTAAAGTTGATTCATTTTACCCCACTCAACAGTTCTATGAATATTTGACTGGAGTCAATTGCAGTATTCTGTAGTTTGTATTTTAGTAAATATTTTTAAGTCATCGGCAAAAGAAAATACCTGGAATTGCACAATAACCTTTGAGATTTAATTTTTAAATTCATAAAAGTAGAGCGGACCTATATTAGAGGCCTGGGGTACTCCAAATAGCACAAAAATAATTTTGGAAATGTATGTTCTATGCTTTACTACTACTATACTACTTCTACTACTTCTAGCAAATTGCTTTTATCTGTGTAAAATAGTTGGCAAAGATAATGTATATCTATAATTACATTTTTTGAAAGGTCTATATTTTTCAGATTTTCTGAAATCTGGTGGAACACTTTTCTAAAACCTAAAAACAATATGAAGCCAAATATTATCATGCAATTTAAAAGGTTTTATTGTTAATCATAGTAAAAATAATCTCAGTTTTTAAATTTGCGCAATACTTCGAATACTTCTTTACAAGCAACGACAAAACTTGTGTCGGAAAAGCGCAATCCTATTAAATAAATATCATTTTGTTACCTAGCCGTCAAAATTTTAAATTCAAAACTGTTGTGAAGTAATAACTTTGATTGAATTCAGTTTAATTTGTGGTTAAACAAAATGGTTGCGTTCAGGTATGATTTGCGGTTCAAACAAATCGATTGTTTCATTAAATATAATGAGCAAATCACAGAGTGATTGCTATATAAAAACATCACAGATGTGTACCGAGACCTACAAGTTTCCAGTAGGAATAAAATAATTGTGCAACAGAAAACGGTACTAAAAATAATAAATTAAATAATAATATATCAAATTTTGTAGAAATTAATTGGCTTATTTTTTAATCTGTGATCAAGAAGTGAAAAATGTTTTTGCACAAATTATTAGTACTATAAGAATTATTATATTAACTTCTCTTCTCTAAATAACTATTACTTTTACTTGTATGTATTATTTGAGTGAGCATAATATTTTTTTGCAAAAATTAATAAAACATATTAACTAATAAAAAGACAGTAGATTATTAATCTTTTGTCACATAAATTATTTTAATAACTTTAAATTAATCAACATTCGTGTAGGAAAATTACCGTCAGCAATTTTTTGTTTAATGTTAGCCAAAAATCAAAAGTCGAGGCCGATGTAATAAATTTTAAGCCCCATTTGACACGGCGCTCGTAAGAAAGATATAGTTTATTTTTCACAAAGAATCTCACTGTCCTAAGCCAGTGGAAATTATGATACACTCACTTTGTGATTATTGCATCGAGTTTTTGGTATTAACATGTATTCGGAAAGCAAACACGTTTAATTTTTTACACCAAAATATTAAAACGTCATTTGAATTATCAATTCAGTGAACTTGATTGTAATAAAGAACATATTTTAAACCAATTATGATCCATTAACTAAATACAGGAGATCAGTTTGAGTAAACTTAAATAATAATAAAGATAAATAATAAAGAATAGACAAGAATACAATTGTCCATTGTGAAATGAATGTTATTGTCATTGTGAAATGAATGTTATTGTCATTGTGAAATGAATGTTAGTAAGTTTCATTGTATTTGCTTTCAAATTAAAGTTGAAAAATTTCACATCTAGTAGGGTATTGTGAGTTTTGCAGATACGTTCTCTCGAAGAGTTTTGGGTGTACTTAGATTTAAAATGTGGTATAGGCAATATGCAAATCGATCAATTTGGTATTGCGTTCAGGGCAACAAAAGCAGAATGCGTGTGATTGGTATGGCAACAGGCTTTTTACAATGAATGTAATGAAATTTTTCTGAAATATATTCAATATTTTGATCTTTTAATAGTATTTTAGGATCTACCAACAATCTACTCCAAGAAATTTGAACCTTTTACATATTAATTCAATTATGGTGGACATATACACTGTAAAGAAGGATATTTTTCAAATGTATTATTAATTAACTATTGCAATCATCAATATTCACCATTTCCAGGAAACTATAATTCAATCATCTAATTCCATCTCAAACAATGAAGAAGTGCGGAAGTCTCTGCCAAGACATTTTTTAAATAACACCTCGTAAAAATGGAAAAGCTTTCGCGAAATGAAAGCGGTAGGCAGTAGTGAGATGGAACAAAGCAATTTAAAAATAATCAAAAAATATATTCATACATTCAGCCGTCCTATCACACCAGAGCAGAGAGACAAACAAGGCGGTACCTTGGAAAACACCACGGAGTTATTTTACTGCGGAGGACGATTCAAAGAATCATCGGTTTTATTAAATCTGCTTTTTTTAAATCAACGTTTCATTAGTTATCTTCTAACATAAAGCTACAAAATTACAAAAGTAATAATTATAAAAAAAATCACTACTTTTTTATTTATTTCGTTTTATTTGTGGTCGATTATGGTGTTTATTTAGTTGGATCCGCTAGGTGAACTGTTATATTTATTGGTTTATATTTTTTCCTTCCGAAGATGTTAACCAGTTGAAATAAACAACAACTTAAAAAGTAATTGATTTTTAGTTTATTTTAGTGTGATTGCATTAAAAAAATCATGTTTATTCAAAAAAGGGATCCGATAAGGAAGAAAATAAAACTGGGATGCATTTAAAACTTCGTTATTTTTCAAGGTCCGTTATTCTGGAATGTTGAGAGGTTAGTGTAATACCACACATTGCATAAAAAGTTTATACTCGTACGTGCACACAAATAAGAGTGAAAAAATCATATAAAAAATATTTTAAAAAAATATGACAAATATGTGTCAGAAAAAAATATTTAAAAAAAATAACTATGTGTTGAATGAAGTGAAATATGAATACGAATTGATACAGTAGACTAGTAGAGTATGTGAAGAGCAAATTATGTGGCAATCCATGTCTACCTGAGAGGAAATGGTGTTATAGTTATGTAGGTAAATATCAATTGACATATTATCTTGACATCTTTTTCGTAAGATAAGCCAAAACTTGCAGTTGGTAAGTCACGAGAGTGATTTACTTGCGAACAAAGTTGTCCACTCTAGATTTAGAATCCGTAACGAACGTCGTAGGGTTGTTGACTGAAAAATATTGCACTGGGAACCTTTTTATGTCCACATTACGTAGTCTCTTTCAGGATATATTTTTAGAGTTGTAGTGAAATGTTTATTCGCATTGGACGCACGTTGACACACACAAGCGCTTTTTGGAAATAATAAAAAATATTTACAGACCCTTTGACGGGTCCTCCGTATTACGGTAAACGATAAATAAATGGGAATATTTTTAAACTCCCACCGTGAATGTTCGTGACGTTCAATCAGTTTGAACAGAATTTGTGAAAAGTGTGTCATTTTTTGTCGGAAAACGCAGATTACTCAAAAAAATGGTAAATTTAAATCCGATGTAGATTTCACACAATATATACATAATTGAATACCTTTTGTCTATAACGCTACACTAGTTTCACGAGAAAGCTTAAGCATAATTGAAAAACTATTATCAATTTTCTCTAAACATAGTAACAATACAATTGGAACTAAATTGAGTAGGTTTGTAAAATTTTCAGGGTAGTTTTTTATTTATTTTATGATTACAATTAACAAAAGGTATTGAATATATTCAGTGTTCTCTTAAAAAATTGAATCAACACACAAATTTTACGAAGTAGCTACTACTTTAAAAAAAAATACTTTTACACCATGGAATTTTTTTTCAAAAATCATGTCATAAGTGAATATACCTATTCAGAGCTAAAAATCTACTAATTTACTTGTTTATATAGAATCAATTGAAATAAAATACAATGTATTAAAAATGAATAACTGACTTCTATTTTGTGAAAAAAATTTTAAGCTTTTGAATTTTAATACTTGCTTTTATTTGTAAATTAAAAAAAACGTTTCCCTTTGTTTAAATTAAGAAACAAAATTCAATTGAAATTCAAAAATTAATCGTTTCATGTTAAAGTAAAAGCTTTAACACGATCAAAACATTATTTAATAGCTATCTTAAAAAGTATCAAAGTTGATTGGAGTTATTCAAAACAACCAATAACTCTCCCCAATCACCAACACAAAAAAATACCACAGTTAATTAATTCATCCAACAATTTTCAACTTTGGAATTTCAAATGAAAATCTTAAGATTCCGACACTAATTTGAAATAGCGTTTACAGTTTCCTGCAAGGAAAATTGACTGGAAATCGTAAATTCATAACTGGGTTAAATAAAAGGGTAATAATAGGCTTCTACTGTTCCGTTGTTCGGCTTTGGAAAGATAAGCCTGCGGGTAATATATTCAACACTTAATTTGTGGCACTTCATTGGGGGGCGGGGCGAGGGTCGCCATGAATTTTCAAATCATCAATTCTGTGTGTTTAGGGTATTAGGAAAAACACAACAATTTAACACATTACGTCTGGGTAGATAAAATTAGAACGTTCATTGAGACGGTAATATTTGACGATTAAATAAGCGAAATTACTTAAAATGGAATAACGCCAAGAGATGAACATAATTGCGTTTTACCTAGAAAATTCACCCAGAAAAGCTGTAAAATATGAATACTTGTGCTTTTGCCGCTTCAAAATCAGATTTCTACTATAAGGTTAGGGTTTTGCCACTTACAATGTTAAGTACTCATAAAAATACATCTAAAAAATAACACTTTTTTTATTTTAATTAGAATAAACTTATTAAAAATTATTTGAATATTAAAAATTGAAAAAAAAAAGATAAATGTAACAGAAGAAGACAATGAAAAAAAGGAATTAAGTCGTGGCCGGGACCTAAACTTGCAACCTCTAGTCTCTTCGGGAGTCTCAGTCGTGACCCAATTCTTTTATATTTTCTATGTATTCTATGGTTTCATATTTCGTTGAATATTATTGATATTGTTTCTATGTTTTTTAAATTATTTCAATACAGAAATGCCCATGCGGTTTTTAAATTTCGTAATATGGTTACAATACTTAAACACTATGGTTACATACAATAATTAATAACATTACAATGGCTTACAATTTATATAAATAAAATAAAAAATTGTCAGACATAATATTGAATGGGCTTTTCTACCACATCAAGGGCCGAAGAAATATAACGTAATTTCTCAACCACTGTAAGAAGTGTGGGTGCAGCGTTCTGAAATGTAGCGTTCTGAGTTCAGAATTCTACCTGTAGTACTCAAACCTACAATACGAGAATACAAAGATATACCGTATATCGCATCATTTTCTATACTCGTATCGGTTCGTTTGCTTTTATATTCTATCATTCTAGTTATTACGTGCGTAGATCAATAAAATAAAAATATTTCAACACACCGAATTGTTCAACGTAAGTAATATAACGTACAAAAATTATACCACGAGCCGGTTACGCAGATTAGTAGTGTGGGCACTAAACAAACAAAAAAACATGATGATTAAAATTCAATGGAATATTCAATGTTTCGTCGTCAAATGAAATCCATTTAGAAAATAAATAAATAATTGTAAATCAATGATTAAGCTCCCGAATGCCATAACAGAGTGCATATTTTTATGAAGGAAAAAAAAAATATTCTGAAAACAAGCATTTATGAAATAATGATAAAATCTCAATGGAATGATTGATGTTTCGTCAGCAGATGAAATCCAATTTGATTTTATAAAAATTACATACCAATGATAAAGCTCCCAAATCCCAAAGCAGAATGCAAAATATTAATATTTTTATGACGGATTAAAACATATTATAAAACAAACATCAGATGTATATGAAATTCTTCAAAAAGCGTTATATTCCAACAGAGCTTTTCCTAGTCGAGCTTCCTGTTTACAAGTGACTGTTATGAAATGAAACTTGCAAATTTTTCTACTTAGCGCGAGACGTAGAAATAACAAGCACGATCCTTAGGCTAATTCACGTGTCTTGGTACAAAGTATGAATGTAACTGGAATACTGAGTACAGCCAGCTCTCGAGTCAACCTGTCGCATGTCGCACTGCTGAAGATGTTGTTGGATATAAATGAGACTTTAATAACTTTGCCGGCGAACTTTTAGCATACCATAACTGGGTATCACATTATTACGGTATTTCAGTCAGAGGGACAGATACCCTTTTCTTACGACAAGTTTTGTTTGCAAATTATATGGTTTTAAACGTAATCAAAAAAAAATTCTAGATTTTCGTTCTTATTTTAGTACGAATAATTACTAAAACATATATTTTTGATCACATCGTCGTTGGAAAGGTAAAATAACCCAAGCGACACTCTGTTAAAAAAATAAGTAAATATGCAGTTTTGATCAGTTCTTTTTTTCTAAGTCGAATGATTTGACTCTCGTTTGATTCTGGAGACTTTTGTGGACCTTCGGCCATCTATAATATATTTACCATTTGAGAAAAAGCTTGACTCAAGCGAAACAAGTTCAGGACTTTTCTTTTTGACACGCTTCAGGTAACTAAGTGAAAGCATTGAGTTATTTGGGTCAATTTTCTTTTTCCAAAATCTAAGCAGGTACTGAAGACTTATGAATTTTTTGTAAAACAAAAAAACTTTAATGTGCTCTGCTTTAAACTTCCCAAAATGGCGCTTCAGACCTTTTGCCTTTCCGGCGACTAGGCTATTGATAACTTCAATATAAACCTTAAAGGTTTTTTTTTTACAATAACTCCACACAGGAGGCCTTGAGGGAAATAATTTCCCTTAGGGCTATGTCATCTTTGGAGATGCTGTGTGGAGGGTCTTTTTGAGGAAAATAAGGAGTTAACTTGGGTCTTGAAGAGGCCCGTGATGAAGGAGGGAAGAAAATACAGAGGCCAGCAAATCGTTTCATAGCCGAGCTGTTGAACATAAGCACGAGTCGTAAAAGCGACCCGTTCTCATGTATTTAATGTCAGGTTTCAAGAACAAACCGAATGTTCTTTAATTATTGTTTCCGAAAATGTGTATTGTGAATAGACTGTTTGTTTACTTATTACAATTACTTACAATAACTGTTTTTGTATCACTCTAAAGTGATACGAGTTGATTGTTAAAAAACTACTTATTGATTATTTTGATTACCCTTATAATTTTGGTTGAGAGTTTTTGGTCCACTAGAATGTTATTACTTCCTTGTGGCTTATCACCATACTGACATCGTTAAAAGTCCGGTCACACCATTTGGATCCTGCATCTAGTTAAAATCTGTCTATGCTTAATAGGGAATAGCACATCAGGAGATGGTGCAAATTTTACTAGGATTCATCATCGTATGGACAGTTGTCGTTGTCAATTATTTTTGATCTGTGAAGGTAACTCTTGTTTGAAAAATAATAGAAACCATTATAAAAACGTGTGCTAAGTATTGAAGTGCAGTACATTCTGTAATAAAACTTTCATTATTATTAATGCTAAAATATTATTTGTGATCGTTGATCCGTGTCCAGAAAAAGAACAAGATACTTTGTGAAACTCATGTTTATGATATTATGATGGTTGATTTATTCAACTTTTATATCATTTCTTTAGCAACAGTAAATTATCTTTTTTTTTCCATTTCTATTTGAGTTGGCGGTGAATAACTCTCAAAATTCGATCAGTAGTCTTTTGATACAAAACATGCTAGGAACTTCAGATCTCTTCCAAATGTGATTCGTACACTTTCATAAACCAATGTTCACTGGAATATGAACGCCAAAGGATAAAATAACGAATAACGATGTATTTATTTTCGTGAAGAATGTAATGTGATCCTCGTGCGAAGCAGATAACTATAAATACGGTACTTGTTGATACGTATGAAAATTGGATAATATGTGATACATCCATTTGCCCAAAAGCCGACAGCTTTAATCTACTTTTTGTGAAATAAAATAAAATTCCAGACGCTTCAGATGTTGCTGTTACATTATTGTAATTGTTTTCTAGGTAATTATTTTCATAAACGACTTCCAACAAAATATTTACCAGGTTTAATCACACAACTTAAAACACTATGAAAAACATTTTCTCTTGGAGACTTGAGATACAGTAAAATTAATAGTGGTACCTTCAGTAGACAGTGACAAACTACAAAAATATTTATAATATTGTTTTAAAATTTGGCTTCACCTTCTGAAAAGAAAAACATTCATGGGGCATTAAATACCAACCAAAAAAAACTGATTTTATTTATTATTCCTAAAATATAAAACACGTAATAGTAAAAATGTATACCAAAATAATAATAGTAAACGTACAACATATGCATATAATTTAAATATTCAAATTTGGAATAGAACAAAAATAAAATGTTAAATATACATAAATATAGTGACGGCCTCCATGGTCGAGTGGTAAGACGCTCGACTACGAATCCAAAGGTCCCGGGTTCAAACCCAGCGTGCGCCAATAACTTTTATGTAATCAATATATGTCATAACACATTTAATTCATATAAAAAGAAAAAAAAGTATATTTGCGGCACGTTCCAGAGTAGTAGATACTCTAAGCATCGCCCTGGTGAATGACCACCATTCAGAATCAAAACGTTGCTTAAAATGGCTTTAGCCGTGTTCAGTTACCAGATCTGAATAGCCAGGTACTTCCCAACCTTTCCTCTTCCCTATCTCCTTCCCCTCCCCATTACCTTCAGCCTCACAACATACCCTATTTGGGGATGCCATAGTTTCAATGGCTCTAGACGGTTGGGAGCAGTTGTGCGGTATTCATATATATATATACATATATATATATATATGAATACCGCACAAAGGTTGAGAAGTACCTGGCTTATCAGATCTGGTCGCCAAACATGGCTAAAGCCCTTTCAAGCAAAGTTTAGATTCTAAATTGTGGTATTTTTCCAGGGTGACACTAAAAGTATCTACCACTATAAAAAACAAAATTAAATGAGGGCAGTAAATATTCTAGTAAATATGATAAGAAATATTATACGTTACGTGAAAAATGTTCGAACCGTATTGAAAATGTTGTCCTTTTAAACAGTATAATTATTTTTTCAATATGCAGATTATAGCGATTTATTGTTTTTTTATCAGCTATAGAACATACAAATAAACGGAAATTAAAAAATTAAATTTTCTTATTCAAAACAACTTTCTATGAACTTGTTAGATATATTCTTTTTGATAAAAAACCCGTCATCCCTAAATTTTTATATCACAAAAGTAAATTTAATGACAAAATATTTGTTTGAAAACATACTAAGCATATTCTTTAGAAAATATTTAATGTAATTTTTATATCTGTGAGCTGAAAGTAAAAAAAATATTTTGATAATATATTTCTAATCAAGTCAACAACAATCTGAATCGCCTGGTGCAGTAGATTACTAGGGTAGATTACCAGTACCCCAGGGAACAGGGAAACTGTGAGAGTAGACATTTTTTAAGAAATTTACTATTTGCTTTAAACTTGTCCACATTAACACAATGCAGAGTCCTTAAAAACTTTGACAATTTCTTCATTAGAAAAGCGAATCAAAATCTTGGATTTAATTTGGCATTCTAAAAATTGACAGTTGTATTTTTGACTCGCCTCACATTTGTTGCAACTCATCCAGTTCGACATTCCTTGCTGCAGATTTAAGAACAATGTATTACTGTTCCTCAATTATCACTCGACTAATTACGGGTATCATTCTCCACTGTCCAGAATGTCGAGACTTTTTAACTCAAGCCACGATCTTGAAATTTTTGGTCTAAATGACTTTTGCCATTCTTTACGAATTTAGCAAAACCTTGTTCAGGCTTTGACTTGAATGTTTTATTATATGTATATTTTTGTCAATGCTTTATTAAAATATTATGAATGTGCTGTTTTTTCTTTGTTGCTCTTTTTTCCCATTTCGTGTTATGTATTTTTTTTTAACTGGACAATGGTCTATATTTGGAATAAATAAATAAAAGTTTCGTAAAAAAAAAAACAGTTTGTGGTTTGACATATTTAAAGAAATGAAAAAATAATTTTGAACATAATTAATAGACACTCTTAATAATCAGGTAAATTTGTCCTATTCTCCAATATTAAGTATATTTCCTGTAAACTCATTAAATTTATCATTAATCACCTTGTCAGTTGACGTTTTGTCTCTTTCAATTCATATTTCTGTTTTTTTCTTCTATGTTTCTTTTGTTATAGTATAAATGTTATTCTATTGTTTTCTCATTGTTTTGTTTTGTTTTTTTTTTATAATTTATTCTCCCTATGTATGTTTATATACACAACCCCACACTTTGTATTTTTTTACAATTTAAATGTTGCACCCTGATGATGCTTAGGCTAAGCGGAACCGGTCGGTCTGAAATATTAAAATAATATTCGTCTTATACAAAGTTATTTTTTTCATTTTTTAAATAAATAAGTCTTCATGTGTGCATCGTAAACACACAGCTGCTTTGACCATTACCCAATTAATTGAAAGTTAAGTATTAAAATAACTGAACAATTCGATCAAGAACAAGGCTCATATACACAACTATTTAAAAAAACTTATTGTCAGGTTTAAAAATATATAAAACCCAATGTTGTGAAAAATGTAAGAAATGTGTCAAGCCAGTGATCAAGTAGTAAAAGTGATTGACCAGTTTTCAGCCTGTGGCTTTCCCTATCGCCGTACCCCGTTCGGGATTTCCCCGCGAGGGGTTGCGTGTCTAAACGCGATAGCAGTTAATTTGCGGAAACTCAAACAATGGTCTCGTTTTTAGTATTTAGAGTTAGTTAAATCGTTTTTTGTTGTATTTAGTTCACAATGATTTGCATTTTTAAAAATTCTGGTCACTTAGAGCCTCCTTTTAGTTTTTTGACAGATTTTCATACAATTATTTCGACAAAGTAATACGATTTGTACGAAAATGCTACATCATACGAATTTTTTTAACTGTTTTTTCTGATGATTTTCTTTGAATTATGTAACTTATTTATAAAGTAACTATGCTCAATTTTTTCCTGTATTTCTTAAAAAGATGTTCACCTTTTTTTTACAATACATATTGATTTTGCAAATAAAGCTGATTTGTAATTTGACTTAGTAGCTGAGTGGACAAACGATTCTAACCTGGGCGCCGTGAGCTCAACTCTCTGCTAGTTAAGTCCTTCATATTGCACAAGCAACATTTTCCGCTTATTATGATGGTAGTAGGAGTTTTTCAAATATTATCTGGTTATTCGTAACACGGGAATGTTTGTCTTTCTTTTAAAATGACAAAAATAAATAAAAAAAGTTTGTTTTCCTGATAGCAAATATTGGCTTTGGGTAGATAGTATGACTATTGTTTTTCGCGTAACAAGCTTTGTCTTTGATTCAAGTATAACTCTTTGTTTTGGGTAATTTGCTTAATTTTGGTAAAGGCTGAATAAAGTTGGGGAGAGGTGGGCCAAGATTAAGTTTAGGAGGTACCTACATTGCAATTCAGATTTGGTTACTAAACGCGGCTAAAGTCACTAAAACCAAAGCTTCGATTATAATTAGTAATTTATGGACATATCAATTTTAGGAGTATCTTTCATTCTAGAACGAGGTACAAATATTCCTTATTTTATGTTATTCTCTCACTCTGGGTCCAATCTTATATGTGCTTACTGCTTTAAACGAAACCCGTTTAATCATCTAAATAATAGTAATCATCCGAAAATCAATCGAAAAATAAATTACCAGCTTTGAATGTGTTTTCCAAGAGACAAGAAGATAATGAGCATATTGCTTAGAGCGATGCATTCGGTTGCAGAATCCATCAGTGCCTGTCTGCCGAAGTTCGCATTGCCCCAGAAAACTTTAATTTCCACTTCAAGTGTTCTTAGTACGAAGTGGGTACTGCTAGCTTCCGAACCAAAGCATAGCGAGAGCATTCCGATAGATTGACTCAATTCCGAGGATGGCACAAACTTACTGAGAAAACAATCGGCCCACCTAACAAAAGCAGAGGACAAATCTTGCAATTGCATCGAAAGGGGTGATCGTTTTCATCAATCCGATATTTTGTGATGATCTTCGATTTGATATTTTTGTAAGGTGTTCCTTGCTCGTTTATTTGTGGTTTGCTTGTAACCATAATGAGGTAATAAAAGGAAGGTAGCGGGAGACCAACACTGCGAACAACAAAGATCTTTTTATTAAAATTTTAAGTTCTTTCTTTTTAAAAATGTTTTATGGAATTACAACACATGATTCTTAATTGCTAGCTAAAGGAACTATGGTACCCCTAAAATAGAAAATGTTGCGAGACTGACGAAATGAAAAAAAAAACAAAGAAATGAGAAAGAGATCTGGTTCATTTCAAGCTGCTTTCTAGGTACTTACCGAGCATTCTCTTTCCCATCTCCTTTCCATCTTACTTCAAGGATGCCATAATACTATTAGTTCCGGGCAGTTGGGACTTTTTGTGCGGTAATCACATCAAAACAAATAACGTCAAAATTTAGATTCTGAATGGTGTTCTCTCACCAAGCCGATACCAAGAGTATCTAATCTATCAATCTAGACTGAGCTGCAAGTACTAAATATGTATTTATTTGTCCACTATAAGTTTCAAACGTACGACCTCTAAGTCAGGAGTAACATAGTTTTCCGCTCTGCCACATAAGTTAGCGGAATTTGTTAATTAGTTTTAAACTACTGTTCTGGTGAATTATAAACTACCTTCAGAGATTGAATAATTTGAATGGGGCGTCTGTTTACCACAAATAAGATGTTTGTGGGTAATAGCGAGAAGGTAACGGGAGACGGGAGACGAGAGACGGGCGACGGGAGACGGGAGCGTAGCTTCTCCGTAGCGAGTCCCGACAGTCAGGCGCCGGAAGAAAACCAAACTTCAACTTTCACCATCTCGATGTTATCCTGTAATTAGTTCACGTTTGAGCAACTTTGTCAAACTTCTAAATGTTTTCAAAAATAAATTAATATTTTTGAATAAACAACGTTTACTTGTAAATGTTTTTTGTTGATTTATCTTAATAAGCATTTGTTTTTGTATTTTTTTGTTTTGTAAGCAAGGGGGATTCTAAACTTATTTCGGTTATCGCCAATAAAAAATCCATTTGGAAAGGGATTAAGGTAGGTGTTTTCGCATCCGTAAGAATATTTCATAAATTTATTTAAATCTTTTCCCATATAACGGGATTCATTACAAATGTGACTAAATACTTGCAAGCATTAATATTTCAACATTAATTTAGGTAATGTATTTATTTTTTACGGTAAATAATTAACAATACTTTACTTAATACAGTACGTCTATATAAATAAAATGAGCATTTTTCATGTTATGCTTATGATTTTCAAATTGTAATAATTACCTTCCTAATTGAGAAAATTCTCTTAATTAGCGAGGGAGTACTCTCACGAGTTACATTCGTGGTTACCATGGTGAATAAACATTACTACACACATGTACTTATGCACTAATTTTAATGATTCTATAACGCACATATATGTTATTATTTAATATACACACCTTAATATTATTGTTAAGTAGTTATTTTCATCTCTTGTTTCGTTAGAAAGTTCTGTATGACTGAGTATGAGTAATGATATTGTGCCGTTGTCGTGTTCAGTTTATGGGTTATTATTTGGTCTATCGTTGTTGGTTTGGTGCTCACTGACTCCAATTTCAATAAAAAATACTTTGTGCACTTGAAGCAATGCATTTAAAAAAAAGATATTTTGAAGTCCAATACCTTGCAATCGTTAAATAAAACACAGGTTGAGTAATCTAATGGTTATTTTACAATTAATTGAAAAACTCGTTTTCGGACACTTTCTAGTGGGTATGTGTTAGTTTTATACGCTTCTCACCAGCATGTTATTCCATATTGGTTAGATTGGACCAATGCAGAGTAAGCCATCATAGGCATAGATGTATACAATTAGATATGACACCAAACGTTTGCAAATGGTTCCACTTTATTGGAGTTGATTGACCTATCTTGGTCATTCGATAAAGTTCGGAAGCAGAGATTGCTTTCGAAGGGGGTAAACCCCTTCCGCGCCGCATACCCTCTGACAACGGAATGGAACACGATTTGAAGTCACTATCGGTATTAGATCTTTACTTAATTAATAAAGCGCTATATTTTCACGCACTATATATTATAAATAAAGAAATCAAATATTTTTAAATGTCCATTATTTTTATTATATACGCCTTCATGGGCTTTTAAATAATTTGTAAAATAGAAAATATAACATAATAGTGACAAAGAAATAATATAGAGTCAATTATTAACACTCTAAAACATAAATAAGTTACTAGAGTTATTACAATGGAATAAATTAACATCGAAACGTTAACGTCTTGTAACTAGATTCAGTGCAGCTGAATATATGTAATATTTCAGCGAAATAATTACTCACTAAAGCAAGTATCTACATGACTCAGTTCTGATATTATTGTTACAATTAATTAAAATGTCTATATTGAACGGATAATTCTTGTATGCTGGTATTACGCTAACCCTTACATTCACGTCAAGAGATATTCGTTGAATTGCGTACACGTACACCTAAAGATGTCTAAGGTCGATGCAGCTTCATTGAGTAGTTAGATCCTCTTATTTATGGGTGTCTTGAGAGATGCTTTCAGTTGATCACAACTTGTTCAAAAGCTAAAACGGAACGACAATCGGCGTTTAACCAAGACCAGTCAAATGTAAAAAAAAAACAAAATGATGCTAATTAACACTAATTAGGGCAAATCAAGGTACTTGATACGTTTCTTAATTACAGTTGTAAACATATTATTAATTTGTGTGTAGCATAAATTGAATTAGAACACCTGTAATAATTTGAATTAGAGAGTAACTGCCTAATAATCAAATATCTGGCACATACTCGTATATGTACCCAGCTGTTCCCCAATATACTCGAGAATCGCAAAGTTTTGATTATTGTTCTACATTTTCTGAATGTTTGTAGGCCTTGTTCTGCTTTCATCGAATCGCAATAATTGAACAACCCTGACGATCCCATACAAATTTAATTTAATTCAATTTAGAGAGAAAAACTTTTCAAATTATTTCGGTTATGACTTTTGAAACATCGATGGTTTGTAAACTTATTAAATGTCAAATGGTTTTTGATTACACCCATGATTAAAATGGTCTGAATAAAACGTCAGATTTGAGGCAGGCTGTTATATAATTAGCTACTGGAAATATAAATCTAAACCATCCTTTTAGAGGATTATTTTTTTATTGTTATAATTGAATGGTAAAATCCTACTTATAATCAGCTTATCTTCACAAAAATGTCCTATTTTATCTATGCGTAATGCATTTTTTCACTTCTAAGTAAAAATCACGGAAAATGTTTTATTCGCTTTCTTACATAATTAAAGCTTCATCGCCGCCTTTTTTGAATAGTGGAAATTAAAAAAGGCACTGTACGATTTTCGTTATTAGTCACCCCGGCTGTTCAATCCGATCACAAACTATACAAAAGCCATTATTGTATGAAGTTTCGATGGCCACCAATATTCTTGCACTGGAGCGTTACTGAAAGTTTACTTGGGTATAAATTACATTTCTGTTTCCAAAGAAAGCATGTTTATTTTACTATTTGTAACGTGTAGGCTTCACTTTTTTCTCCGGAAACGGATATCACAAGAACTATTCTATAGAGGAATCGATCTGCTATTAATACTTGGGTTCGTCCGAATAACAAGTTTCTATTTAAAAAAAATAATTTCATGAGTCAAAGTTTATTTTTAAAATACTACTTTCTAAGGGTTTTATTTTTAGTAATACATGGTATTCTTCAAATTATAAATAAGTTTATAACTTACGAGTACATACTTTTTTTAATGATAATAATTCAGACTTTTGAATGAGGTGGAGTGAAAATATTGAAAAAATATATTTTCGATATTAAAAATACAATTCTAAAATAAAAATAAATTGACCGGTAAGTAGCTGAGTAGACAAACGCGTCGGATTCCTATCCGGGCGTCGTGGGTTAAATTCCTCTTCTAGTTAAGTCCTGAACCATTGGACAAGCAACATCTTCCGCTTATTATGATGACAGGAGTTTTTCAAATATTTTCAGGTTATTCGTAACCCGAGAATGTTGGTCATTCTATAAAATAAATGTATATTTAATTCAATTTCATGAATGAATATTTTTGTTGCAACACCCCACCTAACAGAAAAAAATTCTTAAAAATCTTTTGAGTGTACGAGAGCCTCTGTTCTTTAAAATATGATAAAAGTGAATTTGTCAAATGAAAACAGCTGAGAAAATTTCATAAAGACAGAGCACACCGTTTGCGAGTTTTGCACACATATTTCTCAATTAACATTTAGGGCAAGCGTAGAAAGTAAGCTGTGTAATGAAATTATTATTTACAAATATAAAAAGGCAGATTGTAGTGCACAGTTTATTTGCTTATGAGTTTTCCTTAATTGGTTTTTTTGTTGTTGTATTTTTCACGATGAGTAATTAACTTTGTTTAGCCTCGTTTTCCGCAGTTTGCTAAAATTGTTGGCTTTGTTAAAAAAAACCCGTTTTAATTGGCAGATTTCATGCAGCATTTCATTAAATACTGCGTTCTTGAGCGAACTTGGAAATAGGCGATGTTTTTTGAAAACTGTATTTAAATAATGATCAATACCGATTATTTAATATTCAACATATTTCGTATTATTTTTTTTAGTAAAATGAAGAAATGAAAATTCATTTCATTTAACCAGAATAATAGTGTTCAAATGAATAATCATGTTGAATTATTAGTGTTTATATGAATACGTTGAATCATTACATCAAAAAAATAACCAAAGCTAACTGTCCACAATAGAGAGTTAATACCAAGCCGCATGTATATTATTGAGGCGTAAAACTGGCAGAGGAAGGATAAAAGTAGACTGAATGCTGTGGAAATGAGTTCCTGAGGCGTATGTGTTGTAAAACCATGTATGACCATATGAAAAATGTGGAGACTTAGAAAGAATGCAAGGATTATGCAAGTGTCATTGGAAACAATATAAAAAAGGGACGCTTAGATTATTTGTACATGTAGAGCGAATTAACGGAGAAAGGAGGCCAAAAAATATGTGTTCGCAAAAAGCAAATGGTAGAAAAAGTCGAGAACGCCCGAAGCAGACATGACACGATCAAGTGAATCAAATACTTGAGTGGGATCATTTCAAAAGTAATAATAAAATAACAGTATGTATGAGACGTTGTAGGCAGTTAATTCTCTCTGCCCACCCCTCTGGGGAAATGTGCATGATGGTTAGTTAGTTAGTTTAACGTTAGTTTGAAAAAAAAAAAAATTTACAGCGCCCTTGAGGTGATTTTTTAACAAAACGGCACTAAACAAACTATTCAAATATTATTATTATTATTAAATTATTTCAAAACAAGCATTGAAAATTACTGAACTATTCGGTTCACTGGAAGACTCTAACCCTCAAATGAATAATTTAACGCAAAAATACTGTTTTCCATAAAAAACGCATATAAAATATCTTAAATACATTAAATTAGTATTGGTGACAATTTTTTTTTAAATTGTCAAATATCTGTGTATTCATTTAAAAAATACATTTTTTTGATGGAATTCCTCAAAAGCGGATTTACTTCACTGGTAAAGAGAAAAACTTAACACATATACCTAAATACAGTGTTATTCATTTGACTATCGATTAAACGAACATGAGCGTTAGCCCAGTGGATAAACTAGCAAACGAACGAATCAAGTTCGAAGCTCAAAATCGAGTCACTAATTTTCAGAAAAAAAGCTTTGTTGAAAAGTCTGTACTATTAACATTAGGGCACAAAGCTTCTTTAAAAACGTAAACATTAATAATTGTTAGTATCATGCTTGTTTAACAAGTATTAGGTTTTGTTCTATATGGTTGATATTATGAGATTAAACATAATTTTGGGTCTTAGAAACCTTTGTGATTATTCCTTAGAATATTTAGATGCTTTCAACTACAAGATTATCGTCTTTCTATAGTTCCGTATGTATTCCATATATATATAGTTCAATATAATAATGATACGACTAACGTAATATGAATATTTTACCAAAATAAATGATTATGATCAACGACTTATTGAATATTAAGTATAGGTGAATTGGTACTACATATGTTTATATGTAGTTTCACCGGCAAAATATTATTACTTAAAAGCGTTGAAGCTTATTCAGTAAGCTCCGCTTGCGAAAGCTTTATCTTGATTGCGCTAGTTTGAACTGGGTTTGAAGAAATTAAAAACATCCATGTAATTTAAATAAAAGTACGGTCAATTTCATTTACGATATCAGTTTGGTAATCTTTTGACCGTTTTATTAAGCCGCGTTTCTGATTCTCAAACTGCAAGTTGTTTTTTTTTTAATTTTAAATTTATTTATTTAAATATAATATAAATAAACACAATAGATTTTTGAAAAAATAACAGAGATTTATAAAACCTAATAAAAAGGCAATTCAGTAGTGAAGTCACTTCTTATGTTTCTTCTCCCTTGTAATTATTTCTAGTTCGGTTTAGTTTATGATAAATTACCTCCCTAATTGAAAAAAAATTCTCGTGCTTAGGGAAAAGTTATTTATTTGATATTCTAGACTTATATTATACGGCATCATTATGAAATTAACAAAGGTTTTTTTAGGTACGCGAACCATTAATTTTTATCTTTTAAACAATTAATATAAATCTGTTTATTTCAAGTAACTAAAACTCTCAAACAGTGAGCTCTGGCGTAGTGAATTTTTCTCTAATTTTTATGTTATTAATGTGTACATCATCAAAACTTTTCAGCTTGCAATTCGAAATAAAGCTTCTTAATTAAATTTTTAATAAGAATAATTGATAAGCAAAACTATTACACGTGTAAGAATGACACTTTTCTTATTCTTGTTTTAATGTATTAAAAAGCAGACATTTAATAAAAAAAAAAACATTAATTTAAGTGGATTTGTGCTTCAAGGTAAAGCAAAATAAAAGTAAGTCTTGTTTAGCATTTAGAGCTTATAGCCCGGAATCTTTATAACAACAGTACGAAATTAAAACACATATCTTTGGTTTCGTGACAGCATAGTCTCGTGTTTACAACCTGAGACCTTTGTTAGAAAACTCTGATCAAATACTGCTCGCTTCCTACGAACACATACAGTCCCTGATCAAAATGTTAGAACACCTATATATTTAAACATTTTTTTATTCGTCGTTATGTCTTACAATGTATAAAAAGAATCAATTCATATTTTGTGCTAAGGTTTATTGTTGGGTAACGTTTTTTTTTTACCCAGATTTATCCGGCCTCCGAGCAACCAGCGGTTCCCCCTTTCCCGATTTGTCTAGTAAAATTATTAATTTCACCTCCTTTTTGCAACTCATCCAGTTCAACATTTCTTACCGTATACTAAAGAAACAATGAGTTGCTGTTCCTCAATCATGACTCTACTAAATATGGATATCATTCTCCACCTTTCAGAATGTCGATACTTGTTGACTCAAGCCGTGGTCTTGAGATTTTTGGTACCAGTTAAATGATTTTTGTTATTTCTTACGACTCTACTAAGACCTTGTTCAGACTTTTACTTGAATGTTCTTTTAAATGTTTAGTTTTTACCTATTTTTGTCCTTTTTTCTTCATTATAATACTTTGCATGTGCTCTTTTTTCTGTTGCTTTTTTTTCCCATTTCGTGTTATGTATTTCGTTGTAATTTTACAATGCTCCGTTAGTATATAAATAAATAAAACACAAATTTCACGTTTCTTGGCTATTTCAATGTGCTGTATATTTTATTACTTTACAGGCGTATAATTATAGCTTATTATCCTCACCATTATGGAATTTTTTGTTGAAAATGGAGTTTAAATAATTTCTTTGTATCAAATATCACTGTTTAAAATGCCAAAAAAATATATCTTTAAAAATCATCACTATAGAAGGTTGTCATATATGTATACTCATATAATCATAACCATAGAAAGTCAGAAAAACCACTTAATTTAATGGAAAACTCAACAGAATTAAAAATCTATTCGAAACGGTGACGAATCATCTAATTACACCATACGTTGGGAAATGTACGTAGTGGCAAGTTAGGGTTACCAACAACCAAAACATTATTGTTTTTAATTGAAATAATATGCATATTTTCGAATATTCTTTAGTTTTTTAAAAGTTCATTTTAAATGGTTGATAAATATCTTAGTTGCATGTCAATATAATTTTAAAAAAATGAATGTAACTAAGTCAATTATAAAATAATTCATATTAAATATCTTTTATGAAAACTGCATATATGTATATTATACGCCAAAACATCATACACCCACCCGCAACTACACTGTTGTTGATTTAAAATATGTCTTGACATATAATATTGTATTTGAATATTTTCTGACCAAGAACTTTGAAGTTATGTATCCTCACCATGAAAATAAATGCATTAACATGAACCAAGCTTTTGGTATTTGTATTGCATTTCGATATTATGAATATAATAATAAGTATTTTGATTGGGCGTTATTCCTCATTTTATGCAAACAAAACCTTAGCCTAGTGGTTTGAGTCACTCTCGCAAAACTATAAATAACGCCATTATGATTTTTTTACCCCTCCCAATTCAAATAATCGCCCTAATTGATAACCGATTATCGGTTCGTTTCAGTATTTTCTAAAAAATTATGATCAGGTGTCAAGCATAGCAGCATAACCGTTATGTTATCACCAAGGCCTAAATTTTTTAAGTCGATATTTTCTATTGCTAATAGTTTTATTTACTCTTAGCAATCAATGTTCAGTTCGGCAGAATTCAAACAACAGCAAAAAGCTCGTTTTTTAGACCACGGTTCATTTGATTTAGTA
Source organism: Drusus annulatus (assembly GCA_022651775.1). NCBI lineage: Eukaryota > Metazoa > Arthropoda > Insecta > Trichoptera > Limnephilidae > Drusus > Drusus annulatus. Next base: position 586,321 of record JAGWCC010000114.1, read on the forward strand.
ATCGCGTTAGTTTGAGATATAACATTATTGCTGAATCTTCTTTAAAGGAGATACTATTGAGAGCAGTATTTAACTGAAAACATCATTGCACAAGCAACATTTTTCGCTTATTATGATGGCAGTAGGAGTTTTAAAAATATCGTGAGGTTATTCGTAACTCGGGAATGTTTATCTTTCTTTAAAAAAAAAATATATACTATCGACTGTGATATTTAGGTAAGAGGCACATTTTTTTAAAATGAAATTTAGACCTTGGTGATAATATAACGAACATGATGTTATGCTTGTCACCTGATTATAATTAGATCGAATTCTGAAACAGGCTAATAATCAGTGGTTCATGGAGGCGAATATTTGTGGTAATAAAGTGGTAACGGTAACAAAATTCATAACGGCATTAATCATCGATTTGCGACATTGGTTTAAACACCCTAAGTTATGAAAATGGTAATAACCAAGCCAAGAAATGTGGAATAACGCCTTTGACCTAAAACATAGTCTATATGACGACGAAAACAGAAAAACATAATATTTTGGGTTTGTCTAATAATTTTTTCAGGGCCTGTACTCCGCAGCTCCAAGAATTTTTGTCATTTTAGCCAGTCACGGACCGCAGAATTACCTAAAATGTGTTTTTGTGTAGGAAAAGATCGCCATTGTATATCAACAGCTTTCCGGGATTATCTCATGAGAAGTATTTAAGTGAAATACAATGGGTCTAACAAGAAATCAGTGATCTTGGCAGCTGTCCAAACGTCTTGCCTGGGTAACTGCCTGTTTTTCTGCTTTTCACGCTCTTAATGGTACAACCGAATGAACACAAATAAAAGTAACACTCGATTTATTATATAATACATAACAAAGGAATATTTATGGCGCTTGCGGCGATAATCATAATGTACTGGGGTGATTCATTACGATGCTTTAGATATAAACGCTTACCTTAATCTAATAATTTATTTTTGATAAATTTATTTATGAAAGTGGACTATAATGGGTTTGGTATTCTTCTAATAAGCCTAAATTAACAGTGGGAAACGGAATCATTTGTTTGAGATAACGATCAGGTTTATTTTCCACTTGTTTCTCTTATTACTTACATTTACAATATTTATCCACTGAAATAATTGAAATTGATCAAAATGTAGAAATTTCCAGTTCATGTACTCATACTTTGATAAAAAGCTTCAATTTTTTTTCTGAATTAAAGATAAGAGATAAATTTGTATTTAAAAAAGAGTCTTATTCTTTACTAAGTTATTTTTCATCAATGTCAACATGTAGTTTTAACTTTTCTTTATTTGGAAAATATGAATTAGTAATTAAGAGTTACTCTGTCTATGAATGAGTATAAGTTGATCACTCCATATTGTCTCTGTGTCATTAGCCGCTTTCTGTCACTTGTAAACCTTACTGTCGTCTTACATAGTCCAATAAATAATGTTGAATTATTATGATCGTCGTACTGAATTATTACCAGAATATAACAAGTCGATACTCCCAGTATAGTCCTGATGAAAGATCACCGTTCAGATTAGGCAAGTCGCTTTATCTATGTTTAGTTACCAGATCTGAATAGCTAGGTACTCATTAAACTTTTTCTTCCATATCACACAAAATAATCCTTCTGACTTGCAGTTGGGACATATAATCAACCATATGAAAGAAGAATTGGCTAATGTATTATTATTGTTACAAACTTAATTGGATAATCTTGGCCAACTATCCCGCATATTACATCAGATATTTTAAAAGTGTAATGTTTGCAACATTTGAAAAGTACACATACCGCCTATAATTTTTATCATTTGTTTGTATTTGTCGTTGAGCTATTTATGTGTGCTATTGTTACAGTGTAATGTCATATTATTTTTAAATCAAGTCCTTCTTCCTAGACCATATTTTGTGCTGAAGAGAGCTGTTTACTTCTTTCATTTGAATGATATGATATTTCACCTAAACGGTGCCATGTAAAAGATTCAAATAGTTTTTTGAGCGGTTAGTAGCTGAGTGGACAATCGAATCGGATTCCCACCTGGGCGTCGTGGGTTCAATTCCTCAGCTAGCTAAGTCCTCCATCATTGCACAAGCAACATCTTACGCCTATTATGATGGTAGCATTAGTTTTTCAAACATTCTCAGGTTATTCATGTTTCGGGAAAGATTTTCTCTTAATAAAAATAAATAAATTTAAAATTATTATTAATATTTGTAAATCTAATTCTATCGGTCAGTCCACTACATTTATTTTACACATCTGATGATAATCAATCATACATATTATACATGCACAAATATTAAATTTGTCATTATGTACACGTGGTTTTTCAAATTGAAATGTGCTTTGTAATATTATTATTGATATTATGTAATAAAACTAATCAATATAGAATGTTAATCGTGTTGATAAAGGTTATTTCGTATTTTTTTCTTTTATGTTCCAAGACTTTCGAGGAATGAGAAAAAATCTGCAAAAAAGCTTAAAGATTCGTAATAAACCTGAACAAATAGAAGGTTCTGAAAAACACCTGAATGTGCTACGGTATTATGTTCGTAAATAACAAAAATGGTGAATCAATATCATCAAAATGATAAGGTTTCCGAAATGTTGATTTTGTGCTTGTGTGATGAAAATGGCACAAAAAAGAAATATTAATAGAAATTCAAAAGTACTAAGTACTCTTTGGCTAGAAAATATTCTTCAAACAATTTACTTTGTCATAAATTCGATGCTTATTAAAAAGATAATACACTTTACAAATCCCTTTTAAATTTCATTCGAAAGAATTTTTTCACAATAATGATTTTTTAAAAAAACAACTTTACTTAACAAAAATTTGGTTAATTGCACCATAACTCGATACACGAGGGATAAAATGCTATTTTAAATTTTGGTTTATTACACAATTTTTTGATACACGAAGGATCAATTACTATTTTTAATTTTACTTTATTGACGTAGAACTGAAGAATTGTACTCACATTGAAATTATGTAACAATGTAAAATCCCATTTTGATATTATGTGCTGTAATTAATTATATGGGTTTTTCATCACTCCTATTCTAATTAATGTATTATTTTTAACGACCTTCAAAAGAAAGCAATCACTTTGTGGTTTGACATTTTTAAAGAAATAAAAAAAATAACTTTGTATATTGGTGGTCTTATACAAAGTTTTTATTTTTATTTTTTACAATTTAATTGGGATGTCATAGTCCTACTGGCTTGGGGTGTAGGGCTCTTGTGCGGTAGCCTTCTCTACGTATTCAATGACTTCCATGGTCAAGTGGTAAGATGGTCGAATACGAATCCAAAGCTCACGGGTTCAAGCCCGGCGTGTGCAAAAAACTTTTCGTTAATATAAAATAATATAAAGTATATTTGCGGCACGTTCCAGAGAAGTAGATATTGAACCACCCTAGTGAAAGACCATTATTCAGAATCAAAACGTTGCTTGAAATGGCTTTAACCGTGTTTGGTGACCAGATCTGAATAGCCAGGTACATTCACTTTTCAGCGTCACAACATACTCCAATTGAGGATGCTATAATCTTACTGGCTCTAGACGGTTGGGAGCAATTGAGACTCTTGTGCGGTATTCACTATTAAAAAAAAAAAAAAAAATTGACTTAAAAAAACCCATATTATTCTAACCATTTTTCCTAATGCATATTTACAATATTGTTTGAGTTAGTAAGATTTCTTTAATATTGTTAATATTTTGCATTTCTGTTACCTAAATAATATTACTAAAATTATGTAACCTAACCAAATATTAAATGACGTAAAAATCACATTAAATATAATCTAACTGCAAAGCGTTACAAGGACACTGCGGAAAACATCATTGGTAAACCCAGATTAAAAACAGAATTGAGATGGTGTCTTTCATTTCTGTGGAAATAGTTAGAAAATTCGACGCCATTGATCTCGAAACCTAAAAGGAAACTCTAAAAACAAGTTCGTATGTCCCTATGATATTAATCCCTGTAACCTAGCACTTTCAATCAATAATATCTCCATAAGTTAACGAAACACCAATACTTTGCTGTTCATAAAAAAATATATTCTCACAACTAATTCATTAATTATAAGTTATGTAACTTGTCACGAAAAAAAATATATCCATTGAATAAATCATAAAAAAGCTAAGAGAAATGCGAGAGGTGTAGGTACATAAATTAAAAAAGAGGCCAAAATAATTAACAGATTCAAAGATTTTTTATCCTTATTTCCAGGTTAAATGGCCATAAATAATAGATTATATATGAAATGAATGCCGTTTTCGAGTTAAGTACCGGTAATATTAATAATCTTACATAATTACAATTATTCACAATGTTGACAGCAAATAAAAAAGTTTTTTCTTGAATTACAAGTTTTCGTTGTTTGAAGAATGTACAGATGCTTATCTTTGATATTCATCACATCGTTCTTCCAGATTCTAAATTATATTCTTTTATGTATGTTTCATTGTAAACAACACAATATTCCTCCTAAATATTCATGCATAATTTTATAAGGCGACATCTTTCAAATATATTCAGCGGACACAAGTACTTGCAAATAGGGCTGGAAAAACATATCATTTCTTATTTTCCTTTTCCTTTGGGAAACATATCTCTTATCATCGGAATTCCTCTTCCATTTGCCTTGGTCCAAAAGACATGTTATTTTGAGAATAACTCCAATAGAAAGAGCCGGCTTTGGTGAATATAATATAGTGAGGTGAAGATAACCACCGCGCGTTTTTATCCTGTAAAAAATCGTTATCTGATTTGACTGAAATTTTGTAAAATTAAAAAAAATATGTGATAAAGCATAGCTTCTAGTCTTATTTTAGCGATGAATTTCAAGTAACATGACTTTCGATGAAAGTATCAACACTTGCTGTAAATAGTTAAGTCGACCTAGAATATCTGAATAGGAAAAGTTATGCAAGTTTCAAGACATCAGAGCACGCCGTTTGAGAATTTTTCGCTGCAGTGCAGCAAGACGGATTTCCCGCTTTATGGTTAGTTATTTTTAAGAGACTTGAGAGTAATTTTCCAAGTGTGTTAATTTTATTTTTCACATCAAAAGTGATATCTCAAGGTATATCGGAATACTAAATAGCTCTGAAGATAGCTTAAACAACTGTGCCTTCGTGATTAAATCCTAGTTTATTGTCATCGATCGACATCGAACGTTTCAAAACTACTTTTTAATCATGTAGATAGTGAAAGAATTGAACTTCATCAGTTAAAAAAAGCCAGAAAAAATATGTTTGAGCAGGTATGGCGTATTAAATTAGATTCAATGAAAATTACGGCGTAGCGACAACACTTTCACTATGTGGGAGCAAGAGATTCGAACACCACGCCTATTGCTCATAACAATTCCTGCAATGCTTTGGACAGTTTGGGTGAAAATACAGCTACCCACTTAAAGAAAGATCTGTTTGGAAGGATTGAGGAATGGAGTGATAAAGGCAGGTCTCAAATGCGATTGGCGGATCACCGTTGCTTCAAGGAGATCTGAGAAAACTGAGGATCCATGTCAATACATTATCATATCATCAGTCTTGAGGCAATGACACGATGAATAAAAATACGGAAATGAAAAAACTTACGTACAAACATACAAATTTACGTTAATTTATTTGTATTATGGTACATTTGAACCTCAAGCTATATCATTTGGGCTCCAGTAGGCAGGCATCAAGCAATGATGGAGGATTAAACTTAGGTGGTTGGACGTTGTGGAGGTGTTGAGTATCCCATTCTTAGGGATATTGAACTGGACGGATACAGCAGTAGAGTGGTAGAAGTCGAGAAATCTCCTAGATGTGGGTAGAACCCCCTACGGGTTGTATCACCATAACGATGGTGTTGTTTTTGATGATGATGATGATGATTTGCTCGTATGGATTCAGAACATGTATGGATTCCGATAAAATATTACGCTGGCAGATCAAAATTTCGTAAGAAATATTCAACATCTATGTAAGTAAGTACTTACGTTACGACTTTCGACACACTTTTATAAGAAAATTATCCACTTAAGTCGACTCTGCAATCGGCGTAGGAAAAAAAAATGCTGACCAACCTTCTTGTAGGCCGGCGCCCGTGTCCTGAATCGCATAACCATATCTTGTTTTATGTCGGAACATAAAACAGAGACGCCCCCCTCCCAGGACTTCCGACAAACTCGTTCCTCCTTGATCCATACAAATTACATTTTGATCACATTCCTGGAATGGAGATCTGGCCCACTTCTTTCAGGAAAGGATGAGAACGAGACCCCTTTATTACGTGTTTTTCTCCATTCTGCGAAATTTTATTACACTCAAGTTCATCGGAATGTAAAGTGAGTTTGACAGTAATGTGTTTTATTCGGTATACAAGAAGTTATACAGGTAGATGACGGATACAACGAACACAAGACGTATTTCTTGATAACATCAAGCCTAATAAACGTTGACATGTTTTGGCAGATTGTTTTGCATAGATTAGACCAAATGATTTTTATTCGAACAAAGAAACGAATAAATATAGGTACAAAAAGCAAACAGAATTATAAATAAATATTTAAGTGAGGGGAATAAAAATACGGAAGTATTTATAGAATAAACTCTAGACAGAGCATTAATGAAAAAAATAAAGGCAGTTCAGATACATCAAACATGTTGGTATATTAAGCAATTTGAAGTACCATCTAATATTTATTATAACTTATAAAACCATTCCGACGCCCAAGAAAGACATGGCACGATCAAGGAAATCAAATACTTGAGTCAGGTCATGTGAAGAGCAGAAGAGTATGTATGAGACGATGTATGAATGCGAATAAAGCAAGGAGTGTATGCCAATACAGAATTATATGGCAGTTCATCCATTATATGGAAATTCCAATTATCTGAAAACGGCGTGATGGTTAGTTAGTTAGGTATATAACCATTGTGAATATAATTTTATTAAAAATTACCAAGTACAAGTTACACTTAAATAATTGTTTTTTTTTTAATCTGAAGACATCCAATGAAAGGAGCTTGGACCACAAAACAAAATAGAGACATTTAAGTAGTTTTACGTATAGGGTTTTACGTAGCCAGTAAAACTATGACAACCCCATTTTCAGAATGTCAAGAGACTGGCCTATTTAGTAGATGGAAAAAGAAGGGTAAAAGGATGGTTGGAAATTACTAGGTAGTTTCAATAAAGAACACTCGTACATAAATATAATGAAGTAAATTATCTTTGCCAATGCCGGATTTTGAATCTGCAACCTCTGAGTTTAAAGCCATATAAATTGTGCAGCATTTCAAATCGATTAAAATTGATTAGTTCTAGAACTTAAGATACAGATTTTTGTAAACTTAGTTGTAATTTAACTTTTTAACAGCTTAAAATATACTTCTTCCGATATTTTATATAGCTTGATTTTTTTTTTTCTGGACGTATTTTTCTTTTATGGTTGATAAAGAGCGAGTCGTTTAGAAAGAAACGTTATTATTTATAGAATTTTTAACAGTTTACAGTTTTCTTCATCCCAATATTTTATAACGCCTGATACTCTGAAGGTTTACGACCTGAAGATAAAGGGCGGATGGTTTATGGTCTCTGTGGGAGACAAAGAGAGGAATACGAGGTGCAAGGGAGGATGTGTTGCCAGATAGTCCATGCGATTAATGATAACTTACCTGACGAAAAATAAATTCGTACCGTGAAAAGAAATATAATATACTTGTTTATTTGATGAAATGAAAAAATAACTTTGTAAAAGACAAGAGAATTAATTTTAATTTTAATGACCGACCGGTTTTGCTTAGCCCTAGCATCATCAGGGTACAAAATTAAAGTAAGCAAAAAGTACATAGTGTGCGGTTACATATACATACAGATGGAGAATATAAAATAAAATAAGAAACCAGTGAGAAAACAAAAGAATAACATTTAAATTATAACAAAGAAACAGAGATAAAAAGACAGATGATATGATATGAAAGAGGCAAAACGTCACCTTAGAAGGTAATTAAGGAATAATGATACATTTTATGAGTTTACAGAAAATATACCTAATATTGGACTTCTGGACAAATTGGACTGATTATTAAGAATATGAATATTAATTTTAGTGGCTCTCTTTATTAGTATTTTTAAAACTTGTTTACGGCGTTGATGAATGCTCTAAATTTTTTTGACAATACCATATTGCCACATATAATTATAAATACTGTGTGATAATTTTTTTGAAAATGGTTCTTTAGTAATAATACAATTTGGTACAACATTAATGTTTTATGCTGCCTTCACTAGTAGACAAAATGATAAAGAAAAAATAGCAGTCTATCCAATAATAATAAACTGAAAAAATGAAAACAAAGACATCAAAGAAAAAAATATAAATATTTCAGTATTTGGCGTTGGAGTATCCAGCATGAAAAATAATAATTCCTATCCTATTCTACAATAACGAAAAATCTGAAAATACTTTAGGGAGAAGACAAAAACAAAATAAAACACATAGGAATCATTGTTGCAAAAAATATGCGCAGATTAATTTGATTATCAAATGCGCTGGTAATATTCGTAATTTTCTACTAAAAAAAGTCAACATTGGCTTCTGGCAAATCAAATTTGAAGACGGCAACCCATTAGTGTAATGCTATCACTGCTAGAAATAAGTATGAATGAAAAACCCCAATGTCCACACTATTCAGGCGATTACAGTTTTAGAGACTGCAAAAAACAAAAAACGAACCTCCAAAATGCATAAACTGTACTTGACACAAGCCATAAGCCAAATAGTGAACAATGTAAACAAATTATAAAGATTCTGTACTTTGCAAAAAACATAAGATTAAAGATTATGCTTCAAAATAACTCGACAACTAAAATACTACGGAAAATACACGTAAAAACATTGATTAAGTCAATAATCCATGTCACATTGTTAATTTCCCATTTTTAGTTTAAAACCTTAGAGTAACCTAGAGACCTAACTTTGCGAAATATTGTAACGAGTTTATGACCAAGCTTGACCACAGGAGGTATGACGTATATGCTTCCAGCCAATCAGATGCGAAGAAAACCGTAAAAATAAACATTATTCCGTCTTTATTTGTTCGCGAACAATTTTGAATTGCTACATGAGAAAGAAAGAGACATGGATACGTTCAGATGTTGGACTAATCAAGGAATCCCCACTCTTACAAATTTACGTCAGAATCCCGTATATCTCTCTAAGTAAAACATATTAAGAATGCATTCAAACTCATTTTAAACGGGAGTTTATTATATCGAAACAAATAATGCAAAGATTGACTAAATATTGCTGTAGGTAACAAGTTGTTTTGTAGGTTAGCATGTAAAATATTTGAGGTCAAACTAAAAAATACGAATTCTTGGATGAATACCTGTGGAAACTGATTTTTTTGGTCCTTTGTTACTTCAGTTGAAACAACCAACAACTGCACATATAGCCATAACGTTTTTTTTAATATTGCACTAAATTCACTTAAGTAATTATATATTTTAAGCTTTTTGTCTGTCAATTCGACTGACAAGTAAACTACTGTGAAGTTAGTAATATATTGAAAAATGGCTACACGGCTTTTAGCACGCCCCAAATCATATGTTCTTAACAACAATTGTTGTCTCTTTTTCTCATATGTCTATAGAAACGAGCATAAAGAGAGAGCTATATTTTATGAGTATGAACGATTTGACTTATAATTAGGACGGTCTCTCTATATTGTCACTCTAAGTTTAAAACACGAATATTAGGAGCATTCCAAAAACATTATGAATTTTGCAGAAGCATAAATAGTTCAGTTTGCATAGAATTAACTAAAACGCATTACAACAGCTATCAATATATAATTATGCCCTACCCAACTACCATGAATTTGATAGCAATTAATAAAAAAAAACAGTGAATTATTGTTCATATATAATAATACATGATGATTGTGAAGTTATTAACAAAATATATAAGAGTGGCTGCTTGTCTAAAAATTTAAGGTTAGTATTTAATTCTTACTTCTATGAAAATGCACGAAAATGCATTGTTTGTGGAAATAACTAAACAGTGCCGAATAAAGAAAATTTATCAATATTATTAATTCATCAGTGACGCTCGACAAAGATGCAGCTTCTTTTATTTAAAAGTAGAAATAAACTGGTACGGAGCGGAGCCTAAATATAAAAAAAATCTTAGTGAAAAATTGACTTCTCTGTAAACCAAATAGTATTTGGTGATAAAATTCTACAAATAAGGTTTTTTAAATATTACTCCAAATTAATAACTTTTATAACGACTTATTAATAAAAAAAAACATAGCGTCTAGTCTTTTTGTGTTCATTAACAATCGATCTTTCACTATGGTAAATTTAAATATAATTTTACCGAGTTGATAGATTCGTACATTCGGATTTGCAATTGTAATTCTGGAGAACGGAAATTGGAGCTTCGACCATTTTCCGCTTCCCAAAGACAAGATTTACCATCTAAAATAAGCCAACGGGACTGAAAGTGGCCTTCTATTGAATGAAATTTTCCGAAACCATTTGATTTTTTTCCTTTTAATGTAAACAAAGTTTGGCTAGAATATACACACGATAATGATATTGGATTTAAGAAGTCGATTGTTTTAAATATACGCTACGGGCGTGTACATACATTTACAATTATCGATTATATCAATTAGTTTACCTGATTTATTTTATTTCAAATTCAAAAAAACTTCAACTTTAGTTCACCATTATTATTTATTTATGTATGACTACAAATAAGTTACTACCCGGACTTTTTTGAAATCTTTCATAGTGCACATGTAAAAAAATAACTCTTAGTTTTAATTTTAATAGTTCAATGGTTATTTCAAATCTCCGTTTTTGGCAGTTAATGCGTTTACTCAGAAATACCCAAACAAATACCTTTGTAATTTACAAGAGTTCACCGTTGAGGATTTTTTGTTGCTTCGTGCAATCAGATTTCTGTTCTATAGTTAAAATTTATATCAAGAAAAAAATGTTCCTTACAAAAACGAAAATGTACGTAAAAAGTTATTTAATAAATTATTTAGCTAGTTTCAAAAGAAAGCCAACCAAAAACACAACAAAAATAAATTTCATTAAACCAAAAATTGTTTTCCCTTGTAAAATATTGCCGGTAACTAAAATTGCGTTTAGTTTCACGGTGCAGAAACAAATTTAACGTTTTCTTTTTAGAGTTTTATTTGGAAGAAAATAAACTCAATTTTCTTCAGACAGGTACTGAAAAATAGTTTGGCCGTACATCACAAAGTTTCGCGTCTCTCCAGGAGACAAAATTCAGCTCCATAAAATGTAGCAAGCGATCCATATTTCTCAAAACAAACAGCCGAACGGTAAACACACGAATATCTCGTACAATCGAGTTGTTCGTTAGAAACTTTGTTGTTTTCCTTTTATTAGCGTGGATATATACTGGAGTTACACTTGGAAGAGAATGAAGATTTTAATGAAGGGAGAAACGACGGGAAACTTTTTTATTAATTTGTTTTGTTTTACTTTTCTAATTTTGTTTACATGGAACTTTATTCATTAGGCCTATCATTCATTTTTATTGGTTTCATTTGTAGGTAATCTTACAATGTTTATTATAAAAGAGATCCAAATAGGTAAAATATTAAATTGATGATGTAAAACTGTTGAACTTATATCGTAAATTACTTTTGTAGGTTAACACTCACTGATATTTCGTGATGCATAAATACTATAAGCAGTCAAAATATGCATATAACAACAATAATTTAAGAATAAAAAAGCAGCTTCTTACTGTAAAACCTATGCGTTTTCCATGGCATTTTTTCAATCTTATCTTGCATTTTTTTTAAAGGGAAAAAATTAACCTTTCCTGCCTAAAACAAATATCTTACCTATTTGGTTAATGCGTATAGCGTTGTTAATGTGAAACTTGAATGAAACAAAACATGTAGTGGAAAAATAAACTAAACTCTATCATATAATCAATGAGAATATGAACCATAAAAGGAAGTAAACCAAAGTAACCGCCCTAATCTTGTATTTCACATGCACCTAAAAGAACACCAAGATGGCTCACGGCCGCCCTAAAATTCACTGAATCGACGAGATAAACAAGTCAAGTGGAAATAAGTGGGAGTTTGAAGCACGAAATCAGAATTTTGTATTCATTAGTTAATTATTCAAGATTGAGTTAAAATAAATAATAAATTTAAATGATTTTAAAATGTTACGAGAAAAATAAAAAAACCTGCTTCAATAACGTGACATATGTAAAAAATCAAGCACGTCCTAAATCACTCCACAGCTGTCTTTAGTTCACGATTAAATAACCTTAATTTTTGGTTGTTATTTATCATTAAAAAAACTTTTTTCTTTTTGCCAATTTTACTTCATTTCATCCATGTGTTTTTTTTTAAATTCTCTGTACACATGCATGTGCTTTATTTCAATATGTACAATACCATCAAGGCATTAAAAGATTTAATAAATTAATCTCTCTTTCTCAAAGCAGTTTGAAAAGATACATCTAACGCTAAGGCTTTCATGTTTAGTTATTTTGAGTTATGTCCATGAATGTCTTTGAGTTGATTATTCCGTATTGTCTCTGTTCCATTGACCGCTTCCCGTTACTCGTAAACCCACTGTCGACCGAAATGATCGAATAAATAACAATATTACTATTAACGTCTTTCTCAATTATCACCACAATATAACGAAAATGTGTTAACAGCATTTATCATCCACTAGACCTTGAAAGCAAGAGTAAAACTAACAAATCACAAAGATCACCAAACCTTATAATTAAACATTGGTTTTTTGATTAATTACAAAATGTGATTTTATCCTAACACTCGTACGAAATAATAATAATAAAATAATTATGGGGTATAGGCAGAGGTGTGTTCTTTACAAAGTCAATTAAGCACTGCCTACCCTAACGTTCCACCATAGAAGTATATCTAATATTTGATTAAATATTATAAAATTATTACAAAAAACTACATTTTAAAAAATACGCGCAAAATTTAGTTAATGAAAAGAAGTAACTTAATGTGCTCTAACGCCGCCAACGTCAGAGTATATTATTCTATGTTTACTAGACTGTACAAAATATGTATGTCATGAGATATTGCGTGTTCAAGCGGATTGTTTGTGTAAGTGTCTTGGCAGTGCTTTTACAGAACAAAACCAATAGCAATCACCAACATTCGTTTGGTAGCTATTTCTATTATCAATTGATCCGCTGTTTTTCCTACTGCCTACCCTGATAAAAAAACACTGTGCACGCCACTAGGTCGTCTGAATAGATTAAAAATCTTGATAGACCGTAACGAAGATCACCTTTAATAAACAGAAATTTGCTCAGTAGTAATTGGAATTTGTTAGGGTTCAATAGTTATTAGGTAAAGAAAAATTAAACTCATTGAAAACTTAAACTTAATATATGTGTATTTTACCGGAAAATCTTTTTCTTCCCCTTCCGTTTTCTTTTTGCGTTCGTATTGCTTGGAGCATTGATTCCTTCTTGATATATTTTAGGTACGAGATATTTCTCATAAATATGTGTGGTTAATACTTTTGTATTCCAAGAAGGGATATCAAAATGTCCCGCACGTATTTTCAATAAGGGCAATCAATTTCATTATTCCCGATACCAGCAGGAAGCA